>CM037631.1:115869746-115901622 GCA_015227895.2 Colaptes auratus
CCCAGCTCCCTCAGCCTCTCCTCACAGGGCTGTGCTCGAGACCTCTCCCCAGCCTCACTGCCCTTCTCAGGACACATTCAAGTGTCTCAATGTCTCCTTAAATTGAGGGGCCCAGCACTGGACACAGGACTCAAGGAATACTTTGTGTTGCTCCTCAGGTGATCTTGTAAAACCATGCAGAATGCCATGCAATCCTGGTTTAACACTGCTGTAATTCAGCACCACAGGTCCAAGTGACTGTGCTGTTTTGGAGGGAAAATGTTAGCTTTGATGGGATGCTCAGCAGGATTAGCTTACAGGAAGGTATTTTGGATCTGCTTCTGGTTTTGGTGTCACTTGAGTATACTGCTTCACAGATTGTCTTAAGTTGAGCCAGCATAAATGCCTGGTAACCCAAGCAATTTACTGATCTGCAGAGTGCCTTTGGATGGGGTGAATAGGCTCTGCTTAGGATTAATGGAAGGTGTACCAAGCACACCATTTTACAGGGGGATTATATTCTTAACCAAAACTTGGGTCAGAGGAGACCTTCTTGCTCTCTACAGCTACCTGAAGGGAGGTTGTAGCCAGGTGGGGGTTGGTCTCCTCTCCCAGGCATCCAGCAACAGAACAAGAGGACACAGTCTCAAGCTGCACCAAGGGATGTTTAGGCTGGATGTTAGGAAGAAGTTCTTCCCAGAAAGAGAGATTGGCCATTGGAATGTGCTGCCCAGGGAGGTGGTGGAGTCACCATCCCTGGAGGTGTTTAGGAAGAGACTGGATGGGGCACTTGGTGCCATGGTTTAGTTGATTAGATGGTGTTGGGTGATAAGTTGGACTTGATGATCTCAAAGGTCTTTTCCAACCTGGTCTGGTCTATTCTGTTCCCATGTCTGTGGTGGAAGAGCTGACAGCGCTGAGGGAGGGAAATGTGACCAACCTGCCCTGGGCTTCACACATCTAATTTAAGGTGGGTTTTTTTTATTCCAGAGAGGCTCACATAAACCCAGCATAAATTCCTGAAAAGCCTTCCTCCACCCAGCCAAGCCCAGCCTTATGAAGAGGCTATTTATACCCCAGTGATGGGAGAGGCTCCAAGCAGCAAGGGCTGCATTTGTGCAGGGTCCACCAGACCGGGCACCCCAGCTATGAGGTTTTGCTCCTGCATGTCCTTTCCAAAACTTCCTAGTCCACAGTAAGCAAGGTGGCCATGAACATGAAAACCCTTGAACCTGTGGACAGCTGCTCTCTTGCCCCTTTGGCTTAAAATTTGGGTGGTTTTACAGAGGTCAAAGCACTTTGGGCCCCACCATGAGTGAGCATGTTGCCAGGAGGTGGCTGCCAGGCGAGGGCAGATGAAGCTGTTGGGTGAAGGTCTGTGCTGATGCCCTCAAATGCCATTTTGCTGGCAGCTTTACCCAGCAGCAGCAGCAGCTAAAGGCAATTTTATGGCTGCAGGCTGCAGCCCTGCTTTGACTGGAGAGGCTGAGGGTGCCTGACTCAGGTACAGACCAAAGCTGGGGAGGGGTTTGGAGCACAAGCCCTATGAGGAGAGACTGAGGGAGCTGGGGTTGCCTAGCCTGGAGAAGAGGAGGCTCAGGGGAGACCTTCTTGCTGTCTACAACTACCTGAAGGAAGGGCAACCAGCACCAGAACAAGAGGACACAGTCTCAAGCTGTGCCAGGGGAAGTTTAGACACAAGGTGAGGAGAAAGTTCTTCACAGAGAGAGTCGTTAGCTATTGGCATGTGCTGCCCAGGGAGGTGGTGGAGTCCCCATCCCTGGAGGTGTTCAAGAGGGGATTGGATGTGGCACTTGGTGCCATGGTTGCGTCATGGGGTCTGTGGTGACAGGTTGGACTTGATCTTTGAGGTCTCTTCCAACCTTGGTGCCATGGTTTAGTTGATTAGATGGTGTTGGGTGATAGGTTGGACTTGATGATCTCAAAGGTCTTTTCCAACCTGGTCTGGTCTATTCTGTTCCCATGTCTGTGGTGGGAGAGCTGACAGCACTGAGGGAGGGAAATGTGACCAACCTGCCCTGGGCTTCACACATCTAATTTAAGGTGGGTTTTTTTTATTCCAGAGAGGCTCACATAAACCCAGCATAAATTCCTGAAAAGCCTTCCTCCACCCAGCCAAGCCCAGCCTTATGAAGAGGCTATTTATACCCCAGTGATGGGAGAGGCTCCAAGCAGCAAGGGCTGCATTTGTGCAGGGTCCACCAGACCGGGCACCCCAGCTATGAGGTTTTGCTCCTGCATGTCCTTTCCAAAGCTTCCTAGTCCACAGTAAGCAAGGTGGCCATGAACATGAAACCCTTGAACCTGTGGACAGCTGCTCTCTTGCCCCTTTGGCTTAAAATTTGGGTGGTTTTACAGAGGTCAAAGCACTTTGGGCCCCACCATGAGGTGAGCATGTTGCCAGGAGGTGGCTGCCAGGCGAGGGCAGATGAAGCTGTTGGGTGAAGGTCTGTGCTGATGCCCTCAAATGCCATTTTGCTGGCAGCTTTACCCAGCAGCAGCAGCAGCTAAAGGCAATTTTATGGCTGCAGGCTGCAGCCCTGCTTTGACTGGAGAGGCTGAGGGTGCCTGACTCAGGTACAGACCAAAGCTGGGGAGGGGTTTGGAGCACAAGCCCTATGAGGAGAGACTGAGGGAGCTGGGGTTGCCTAGCCTGGAGAAGAGGAGGCTCAGGGGAGACCTTCTTGCTGTCTACAACTACCTGAAGGAAGAGCAACCAGCACCAGAACAAGAGGACACAGTCTCAAGCAGTGCCAGGGGAAGTTTAGACTCAAGGTGAGGGAAAGTTCTTCACAGAGAGAGTCGTTAGCTATTGGCATGTGCTGCCCAGGGAGGTGGTGGAGTCCCCATCCCTGGAGGTGTTCAAGAGGGGATTGGATGTGGCACTTGGTGCCATGGTTGCGTCATGGGGTCTGTGGTGACAGGTTGGACTTGATCTTTGAGGTCTCTTCCAACCTTGGTGCCATGGTTTAGTTGATTAGATGGTGTTGGGTGATAGGTTGGACTTGATGCTCTCAAAGGTCTTTTCCAACCTGGTCCAGCCTATTCTATTCAGACACAGCTGTAGGTAAAGATGAACCCCAGCCCCTGAGCCAGACCATTCAGTAGCAACAGTGGGGTTTTGCTAGCTGAGCATCCACAGTGCACAGGGAGGGAGCACTC
This sequence comes from Colaptes auratus, assembly GCA_015227895.2. NCBI lineage: Eukaryota > Metazoa > Chordata > Aves > Piciformes > Picidae > Colaptes > Colaptes auratus. The sequence continues at coordinate 115,872,909 of CM037631.1, forward strand.
AGCTTGACATGGCTTTTTCTTGACTATTCTACTGCAAAGACTTTGGGAGGCTCATCCTTGAATCCTAATCTCATTTTTTGGACAGTCCCTCTGAAGATCAAACAGCTGCATTGCTTTGGCAGGGCTCCCAGCATGCCCACTCCCTGCTGAGGTTCACAGGGAAAGGGGGCTGCTCTCTGAAATGCTAGCAATGCTTCCTTCCACCACTTCTGGGCACAGAGAGGGAGGAGAATCCCAGCTGTTGGCTTCCAGGAGAGCTGCAGAGAAACAATAGTTCATCCTTTTTCTCACCACATTCAGCCTCATGGGCAGGGTTGGTATCACACATCAAAATAGTCTAAAAGGGCCTCCTAGGGTGTTTGGCTTCTTTCTGCCAGAAGTGGAAGGTTACAAATGCAGCTCTGATGTCTCAAACACCCAGCACTTACACACATCAACATCCTGCCACACTCCTGCAGAAGGCACTTCAGGGTTGCCAGCATTTGCTAGCACTCAAAAAAGGTCCCTCCAGGCTCCCAGTCCTGACCACAGCTACTTGGCTGTGATCTTTGCAGCTGGAAGCTGTTGTGCAGCTTCAACCAAAAGGCAGCCAAGGCAGAGAGACCACAAACCAGAATGTTTGCACCCCCAGCAAGGGCTCTGGGGCTGTTTATGGCAAAGACTTTCAGGCTTGGGTAGGTTTTTCCTCCTGCTGAGACATTCATATCCAAGCTAAGTGAACATGGCATTTAACTGCTAGTCTCCCACTGTAGGCTAATAGCAAGATAGTTACTTGCTGGCAGGTGGAGGGTAGAACAGCCCAGTTTACAGTAGCTTCATCCTGCAGAGCAGCAGTGCAGCTGGTGATCCACAGGAGCAGAGGGAGGCTCCTGCTCCAAGCCAGCAGCTGCACCTGAGAAAGCAGAGCTACCCTCATAAAGATACTAGTGCTGTTTCCTAACAACATCCTCCCTAGATAGCTGCCACTGAACCCTGCCAGGGCTGCAGCAGGCTGGCCTGAGCCAGCTCAACAGTCAAGATTTGCTAAGGGAAGGAAACAAGGTGCAGCTGCCTTTTCTCTAGGTGTTGTTTGGGTTGTAAAGAAATGAATCCCAGTTTTACTTCTGTAACAGTGACCATGTCCTAGGCTTAGAAGTCCAGCCTGGCCTTGAGCTAAGCCACATGAAAAAAAAACATCAAAATAAACCAAATCCCATTCCTTCTATCCCTTAATTTAAATTTTTCCCTTTGCAGCTTCTCCTTCTGCCCAAGCTGAGTGATGCACAAGGCCCCAGGACTGCCATCAGAGAATCAATAAGGTTGGAAAAGACCTCAGAGGTCATCAAGCCCAACCTAGCACCCAACACCTCAGGACTAACTAAACCATGGCTTCAAGTGCCACATCCAATCCCCTCTTGAACACCTCCAGGGATGGTGACTCCACCACCTCCCTGGGCAGCACATCCCAAGGGCCAATCACTCTCTCTGGGAAGAACTTTCTCCTCACCTCCAGCCTAAACCTCCCCTGGTGCAGCTTGAGTCTGTGTCCTCTTGTTCTGGTGCTGGTTGCCTGGGAGAAGAGACCAACCCCCTCCTGGCTACAACCTCCCTTCAGGGAGTTGGAGACAGCAAGAAGGTCTCCCCTGAGCCTCCTTTTCTCCAGGCTAAACAGCCCCAGTTTAATCTCTTCTCCCTGACACCTGGCTTGATGCTACAGAGCAGCAAGACTTGTCCTTTTCCCTAAGACACTGAAGGCAGTAATGCATTTTTGGGAAGCACAGTGCAGCCAGAAGCAAAAAACCAAACACTTCTAGGGGAAAAAATCCTGCATCTCAAGAGCCTTGGAACTGACACTGACAGGCTTGGGGGAGACTTCCCATCAAAGCTCTGCCGTGCAGAAAAGCATACATGACTGACAGGAGCATGTAACCCACTAGTTAGGCATGTTTGCACACACCAATGAATGCCACAGGCAGGATGGCATGCAGTTTGCCACGAGCCATTCAACCCCCAGCAAGGATGTGTTCATCATCACAGAATGATAGTGCTGGAAGGTACCTCCAGAGATCAAGTCCACCCCCCCCTGCCAAAAGCGGGATCACCTAGGGCAGTCTGCACAGGAATGCATCCAGGTAGGTTTTGAAAGTCTCCAGAGGAGACTCCACAGCACCCCCAGGCAGCCTGTTCCAGGGCTCTGTCACCCTCCCTGTAAAGAAGTTTCTCTTCATGTTGAGGTGAAACCTTCTGTGTTCAAGTTTGTGTCCATTGTTCCTTGTCTTATGGTTTCGTTGAGGAGGTGCTGTTGGGTGATAGGTTGGACTTGATGATCTCAAAGGTCTTTTCCAACCTGTTTAATTCTATTCTAATTCGTGTGCACCACCAAAGAGATTGGCCCCATCCACTTGACACCCACCCCTGGGGATATTTATGGACCTGCTCTTAAGCACCTCCTTTTCAAAGCAGCACCTCGGCTGTAGGCAGCTGCCACACAGCAATTTGCTCCAGGCTTGTGCCCAGCAGCCCCAGCCTCAGGAGCCAGGCAGGGGGAGGAGCTGTCCTCACTCCCACACCTGCTCTGATCAGTTTTAAACACTGACTCACTGCAAGTGGGAGGCTGGGGTACTGGGGGGTACATGGCCATATCAGCAACTCTGAAAGCAAGGGCTCTGCCCTTCTTTGAAGGCCAGGTTTAAGCGACCACAGGAAGGGTAAAACAACAGCTTCACATGGCCCAATTAAACCCGCTGCAAGGAAAGCAGAGTTGGCTCCCAGGGAAGGCAGAGGAGCATTAATTTACATTGCTCAGATTACATCCAAATTGTCCCTCCTCCAGCAGCACAGCTGGCACAAGATTCCTTAGTGGGAAAGCTGAGGAAGTTATGTAAATGAAGAACCCACAGAACTAAAATAGGGTGTGTTTAGACCAGACAGGAACCTCTGAGATAACTGGAGCATGCTGTGCTCCCACCTCCACAGACAGTATCTCACTCCTCCCAGCCTGCTGCAGCATCTATCTCCGCTCCACAGACACCTACCTCCACCTCAGGCCTTCAGCACTGGGGCCAAAAACGACGGCAACGATGCCAAAACTTCGTGGAGGCCCAAGGCCTCACAGATCAACAACTGGCAAGTGGGTCACACCCTCCCCTTTCAGGTACTGAGCCCCCTATAGCTCTGCCATCCCCACAGTAGCAACCAAGTTAATGATTTGCAGTCCAAGGCAACACAGTTACACACAATCACGTTGACAGCAGCAAGAGCTGGGGCTCTGGGAGGGTGTTTGTGTTCCTTCATTCAATCCAGACTGCCACAAGGTCAGGCAGGCAGAAAGCGCAAGGAACCTGTTACTGTTGCATCTCAGCAAGAACCCAGGAAGCAAAGGCCGTTTGCTCCTGGGCTGTCAAACAGATGCGTTTCCTGACAAGCCAGAGGGAACACAAATCTCACCCCTAGACACATACCTGCTTGGTAATAAGCCTTGCACAGGGTTAGGCCATTCTGACACTTTCTCTCCAAGCACAGAAAACCTCCAAATAATCCAGCAGCTTCAGCAAGCCCTCACCTCCTGAAGAGCTGTCAAATACAAAGGAGCTAGTGCCACAGCCAGGCTGTGTGGGAATCAGAAGGGTTGGAAAAGATCTCAAAGATCATCGAGTCCAAGCTATCACCCAACACCTCAGGACTAACTAAACCATGGCACCAAGTGCCACGTCCAATCCCCTCTTGAACACTTCCAGGGTCAGTGACCCCACCACCTCTCTGGGCAGCACATTCCAATGGCTAATCTCTCTTTCTGGGAAGAACTTTCTCCTCACCTCCAGCCTAACCTTCCCCTGGCACAGCTTGAGACTGTGTCCTCTTATTCTGGTGCTGGCTGCCTGGGAGAAGAGACCAACCCCCACCTGGCTACAACCTCCCTTCAGGTAGCTGTAGAGAGCAAGAAAGTCTCCCTTTGAGCCTCCTCTTCTCCAAGCTAAGCAACCCCAGCTCCCCCAGCCTCTCCTCATAGGGCTTGTGCTCAACTCCCCAGCCTCAATGCCCTTCTCTGGACACATTCAAGTATCTCAATGTCCTTCTTAAATTGGAGGGCCCAGAAAGCCTAGTCACTTCACCCTCCCTGCAATCCTCCCAGTACCCAGGCTCAGAGTGATGATGTTCCAGCACTCAACACATTGCAAGTTGTGTGGATTTTATCTTTGGAAGAGATACCAAAGTTAATTAAGGGAGTCTGGTCAATCACAGGTGGTCTACTCCATTATGACAATGTTTCTGGGGCTCTGCCTTACTGACCTCAGCCTGCTTTTGTGCTCCATGGCTATAGGTGGAAACTGCATGACATACCTGGAGATAGTCAAGCTGCAGTGTGCTAGGACCAGGCTACGCTACTGACAGTTACCAAAACCTTGGACAAACCTTGCTGCAACCTCTCCTGCAAGTCACCCGAAGAAACACACCAGGCCAAAAGGCACCTCCTAGAATGGGTTTAAATGAGTTTTATTTTAGACAACCTACATGACAGATGGGTTTTTTTTCCTTTCAAATAATGCCTCCACTCCAAATCAGGGTCAAAAAAATAAGTGAATAAAGCTCAAGATGACATCAGTCCAGTTGTTAAACGTTGCCGATTCCTGGTGTTGTGCCGATGAAGAAGAAACAGCAGCCAGCTATGAAGACAAGGGATCCAAAACCATAGTGCTTGATTTGTTACTGAAACAAGAGGAGCAAGTGTTAGTTCAAGGTCAGGACACTCTCAGCACATTTCCCCCCCCCACAGCTTATCTGTGTATTCCCTAATTCAATCTGAGCTGCCACAGGCAGGCAGGCAGAAAGCGCAAGGAAGTTACTTTCGCATCTTAGTGCAAACCAGAGAGCAACAGGAAGAGTGCCCCTGGTCTATCAGAGGATGCTGACCACTTTCACCATCATACAGAGCAACTGCCACCAGCTGCTGAGCAAGCCAGGCAGGATACTCAAACTCCTTTTTGGTCACTACACCACATTTCCTATTCCCCCCAACCCCCCCCAATAAAAGCCTGTCCTAAACCAGGTACTAAAGCTTACAACGATGTACATGCTGTCTCTTGTTAAAGCTCTCCCAAGAAGCTGGAACTTTTTTGCCCACTGGAATGTCCTGCTGTTCTTTCACTCCACTTTGAAGCAGCTGTAGTTACCCAAATTACACAGCAAAAAAAGTCACTCAAGTAGAGATGCACACAAGCTTCTGCTCTGAAGAGGCAACTTCCAGCTGAGCGCCTGTTCCAGGGCCCATGACAGACATCACCCTTCAGTCAAGCTGCAGGAGGTGCCTGTTTTGGCTCAGGGGAGACCTTACTGCTCTCTCCAACTCCCTGAAGGGAGGTTGCAGCCAGGTGGGGGCTGGTCTCTTCTCCCAGGCAAGCAGCACCAGAACAAGAGGACACAGTCTCAAGCTGCACCAGGGGAGGTTGAGGCTGGATGTCAGGAAGAAATACTTCCCAGAAAGAGAGATTGGCCATTGGAATGTGCTGCCCAGGGAGGTGGTGGAATCACCATCACTGGAAGTGTTAAGAAGAGACTGGATGAGGCACTTAGTGCCATGGTTTAGTTGATTAGATGGTGTTGGGTGATAGGGTGTTGATGACCTCTAAGGTCATTTCCAACCTGGTTAATTCTATTCTATTCAATACAAGTGTTCCTTTTGTTGGGCTGCTGCTCCACATCAGAACTTGGTTCATCTTTACATGACTTGCATACCAGAAAGCTTTTAAGAAGCTTTACAGATAAATTTAGGTGTCTATAAGCAGGATTCATAAGTCCAGTGACTGGGCAGAGCTAACTAGTGATCCCATGCTGCTCATCTGCAGTGAATTCCACAGCTCTCCAAATAATTCAAGTGCTGGGATTCAAATACTGTTTCCTTGCAACCAAATACCAACAGTTAAAGCAGACCACAGGAGTTGTCTGAGCTCAGGCAGTTGGAAATTCCAGGCAGCATAAGGTTCAGCACTCTGTCAGGTATCACTGTGTTCACAAATTCAGGGCAGTATTTAAACATGAAAATCATGGGACTGAGACAAAGGCAACAGAACATGGCTGTGTAAGGGAATTCAGAATCAACCCCCACAAGAGGGATGGCAAAGAGGAAGTGCTCCATTGCAGTGGATATGGTCTTTAATAGTTTAGAACTACTGAGGCCTCACCAAAGCAATTCTGCCTGCATTTCTCTGCCATGAAGTCACCGTGAATCACTGCAGTGCTATGCCATCCCCTTTTGGTGTGAGTATTATACAAGGGCAGTCTCAGCCACTCTCTGCAATACAAAGCAGCGCTTAGGCTGCACTTGCATCACCTTTTGATGTTTCCAACTGACAGCTACTTTCAGCTTTTAGCAGGGACAGGACAGAACAAGTGCTGCACAGGAAGTGCGGTGGCACAGCTGGTGCCTCCACCTGGCTGGGGTCAGTACTTACACACTTCTCGATTTCCAAGCCGTCCTTAAAGAAAATCATATAGGGAGTGACACCGTCCTCACGGAAGTCCAGGAGAGCCACCATGCCATCTGGATTCATGTTCTCTCCTACAAAGAACTTCAGAGACACATGTGACAGACATTTAGTGAGCTATTAGCAGAAGAAAATCACAGAATCAATGGACGCTGGAAAAGACCTGAGATCATCAAGTCCAACCTATCACCCAACACCTCAGGACTAACTAAACCTTGGCTTCAAGGGTCTCAACCCACCCCTCTTGAACACCTCCAGGGACAGTGACTCTACCACCTCCCTGGGCAGCACACTCCAAGGGCCAATCTCTCTTTCTGTGGAGAATTTCTCCCTAGCATCCAGCCTAAACCTCCCCTGGCACAGCTTGAGACTGTGTCCTCTTGTTCTGGTGCTGGTTGCCTGGGAGAAGAGACCAACCCCCACCTGGCTACAGCCTCTCTTCGGGGAGTTGTAGACAGCAAGAAGGTCTCCCCTGAGCCTCTTCTCCAGGCTAAACAAGCCCAGCTCCCTCAGCCTCTCCTCATAGGGCTTGTGCTTTAAATAGAAAGTGCCTTTCTATTTAAAAAAGCCAAAACATCTTCAACTTCCATTTAAAAAGTCTCCCTGACCAGTTGCCAGGATTTTGCTTTCTGCAACTTGGCAACTTCACCACACTGCTACAAACAGTAGAGTAAGGCACAGCAGGGGCCAGATGAGCCACCTTTTGAGTCCTGAACTCCATGGCTCCTAAACAGTGATAACTTCAAATGAAGTTAACTACAAGACCCACAAGCTGAAGTGCAATCCCTGGACACTGAAGAGTACTTTGCTATTTCTCCCTGACTCTCAGAGCCTGTAATACCCTGAGGACAAGTTAAATGTCCTCACAAATAGAGCCCTCCAAGTTTTCCACAAGCTAGTTCATCCGATCAACCCATTGCAGCTTGCACCACTGCTCTAAGGTGATGGGAGTTTCATTACCTGGTAGTTTTTGAAGTTAGCAAGGATGTGTTTGATTTGTTCTGCAGCCCCTGTCATGAAAGGCTTTACTCTCTCTGGCTTGTGTTCCTCAAGTCGTGCTTTGATTCTGGAAGGAGAAAAACCACTCTCAGAACACATTCTAGTTTAATAACTTCACTCTACAGCATCATATTGTGGCTGGAAGTTACTTGTAAGCTCTTTGATTTTGCTGCCTTCCCCTCCCCTCAAAGCTCCCAGACTTTAACTTCATCTTCTTAATGAATTAACACAGTAACACCTGGCACTCAAATTCATTTTAGGTACAGGCTAGTGGTGGACAAAAACTGGCCAGCCACCTACACAGCACTGAGACTACTCTCTCTCAGCATCACAAAGTCTTTTCACCTTTAGTGCTAACTGAATTGTTGGCAACAGAAATGATACCTTGAACAAAGAAAAAGCCATTCACACACATTTTTGGACATCTAAACTGTCAAGTTAGAGGAGCTTCAGGCTCCCCACCCCCTTCCACATGAAGGTTTGGCACAGAGGAATTCAAAGAAAACCACAAGGTTGCAGCACATGATCAGGTTCTACACCTCAGCCAAGATAAACTTCAGCTATTCCAGTATCCATTCTTTAGAGGTCCAGTTTTGCCAAGTATTAAGGCATTACAGAAGTTCACAGCCAGTTTGGCACCTGTATCAGAACTAACATTTATCAGAACCAAAGGTCAACACAGCTTTCAGAGTGCCAGTGACCTAAACATTGTACAGGCCCCACTTAAGAGAAGAAAGCCTACCAACACTTACGCCTTCATGTAGTCCTTGATGTACTTCTTGTAGGACTCTTTTGTGAAGCTGGTTTCTTGGAGGTGGTGGTTTATTACTATATCAACACCAGTTATGACCGTGGCTTCTGTTCCATCTCCCTCAGGACCTTCAGCAGAGGCATTGCCACCAATTAGAGAGTCATCAATTTGACCCTCTGTCCTGGTGACCATCTAGATTTAGAGACATCAAAAAACTTAACGGCTCTGCGAAAAATCTTAATGCTAACGCTCTCACACATCTATGACCTGACAGCAGGGCATGACTTCAGAGCCACAGTTTATGTGCAAGGAACCTGACTGCAGGCCAAACACAGATTTCTTAAGCCAAGTTCCTCTCCTGGTGCCTGACCAAAGCTTCATTTACAACGTCGGCACTCCAGCTTGGCTGCCCCGGGCCCTCTCATGTCCTACTTAGCAGCGGCCGGCCCTGCCACAGCCATAGGCCGTGGAGGGTCCTTTCCTCTCAGGCCCCTCGCAGAGAAGCCAGCCCCCTCTCCCCAAACCCTGTCCGCTCCGCCACCGACCCGGCATGCCGGCTCCACGCAGCGGCCACGCTCTGAGTCACAGCTGCGAGGCCTGCCTCCCCCCGCCCTCCCTCGGGGCAAGCGCACCACTCACCTTCCCCTCCACTTCCAGGCACAGGCCGTTCGCCACCTCCCGGATCTTGTAGATGTCCGAGAACATCTCGTCCTCTGCGGGGGAACAGACACACACACACAGAGGCGGTAGCCGCCGCGTTAGCCTCCGCCTCCCCGCGTCCAGGCCCGCCAGCGGCCCGCATCCCCTCATCGCCCTTCTCGGCTATGCTCCGCTCTGCCTTCCCGTCGACCCTACGTCCGGGCCCCGCGCCCCAAAGTGGGGCCCGCAGGCTGGGCCCGGGCACTGCGGTCCTCGCCCGTTCCCCTCTCCCCCCCCCCCCCCCTGCCAGCAGCACTGCACATGCGCGACAGCGCCAGGCCCAGCAGCAGGGCCCAGGCCGCAGCCAGCCGCTTTCCCCCACCCTACCGACCCAGCAGTCGCCCTCCCTGCCGTCTCTCCCCCTCCTCCGTGCCGCCCCGCCACCCTTACGGCTAATGCAGTCCCGGTAGATGATCATGGTGGCGGCGGGGGAGCGGCGGCGGCGCGGGTCTCTGCGCAGCGACCCAAGAGCGGACGGGAGCGAGGCGGAAAAGGCCGAGTCAGCGCCCGCCCGAGCTCATATAGCGGGCACGTCCCGGCGCGTCATCGCGCACGCGCGCCCTCCCCTCCCCCCGCCCCCTGCCCCCGCCCCGCCCCCTGCGGCGCCCCCGCGCGGCCGTCGGGCGGGAGGCGGCGGGGATCTCCGCCGTGAGCCGCTGGCGGCCCCCGCTGAGGCCAGAGGTGTTCGGCGGTGTGGTGGGGTGAGACCGGTCACAGGCGGCGCAAACCGCTTCCCCGCACGGCCCTGTCGGCGGGAGGGCGGCTGTGCGCGGCTTCCCTCTGCGCCGGTAAGGCAGGGGAAGCGGCAGTGGAAGACCAGTCCTTTCTGCCCTCAGCTGAGGGCCGGAGATGAGGAGGCTGCGGCTGTGGCGGGCTTTGCTATGCCGTGACTGGCAGATCGTCTAGCGGCTTGCGGTGTTCCCTCTCCTGATGTTTTTTATGCGCCGATATGGGCGTGAACCTTGCTCTTCCTCTCTGGCACAATATCCGTCTGTAAGGGGAAGCGCTCCCAGCCGTTCGCCGGCAGCTGTGGGCACCGCTGCTCCGTGCCTTCACCGCGGTGGGGGCTGCCGGCGTGTCGTTTGCTGTGCTCGCTCCGGTAGCAGCTGCTCCGGTGGGCATCGGCTGGCCTGGCCGCCCCCAGCCGCGGCGAACGGCTCGCTGCGACCTCCGCCTCTGTAATGACTGCGGCCGCGGGGGCTGCTGAGCCGCCCCTCGCACCTTGGAAGGGCTGTGACACGCATTCACTGCCCCGAGTGCTGCTCCTTCTCCTGAGAAAGGATTTTCCCCGTTGTTATTATTTATTTATTTTTGTTATAGTGGAGAAACTGTTACGAAGCTGATAGACTCTCGTGTTATAAATCCCTCGGAGAATAGAATAGAATTAACCAGGTTGGAAAAGACCTTCGAGATCATCGAGTCCAACCTAGCACTCAACACCATCTAATCGACTAAATCATGGCACCAAGCACCCCATCCAGTCTCTTCCTCAACACCTCCAGCGATGGTGACTCCACCACCACCCTGGGCAGAGAAAGCGACTTGAGTTATGTTCAGGGAAACTCCCTCTGTGCTTGCAAAAGGACTGTTCGGGGCAGGTGTGCTTTTCTTACTTCTTTTCACAGATAGGGAGATAAAGCCCAGCAGTCAGGGTCGAGATGAAAGGCAGAAGGACGGTGATACCCGGCTTTCTTTTTCTCCTTGGCACGTACTTTTCTTCAGCAGCCTCCTCGCAGTTGAAATAAAAGCTGACTTCCCTTGAACCCTGGTTCTTAAGGGACATTGACAAAATGCTTTCAAAAGACCTCACGGGATCTTAAAACGCTTAACGCTGCTAACGATCCCGGTCTTGACAGAGACATCTGGGCACAGGATACAATTACCTGTCCCTCACCTTCCTCAGGCAGTAAATTACTCATTACTTTCGTTGTGTGCGCCAAAGGAGCTCCGGTTTTATCTCCTCCTCCCCTGCTATCCCTTCCTTTGCGGCAGATAGCAGCACCTTTTTTTCTTTAATCAGATATTCCTGCTGCCTACATAATCTAATCACATTTATAAATCATCTGCTGGTTTTCACCTTCAAGACTACTGCTGCTATTTCAAACCTGAAGAAGGGGCTTCTGCCCAAAACCTTATCTGTTTTTCGTCTCAGTGGCAGCAGACCTGACAAAAGCCCCTCTTTTTTACCAACTGCAGGAGAAGAGGAGCAACTTACATCTTCAGCAGTGGGCTGAGTGATGAGAGAACATTTGGCTCCTTCTCCGTACTGTAATCTGCAGCTAAAAACATCCAGTTAGTAGGTGTGCTTCCATTTGGGTTTCCTGTGAAGAGATTGTTCTAGAAAAGTGAGTATTTCTGTGGCACTATTGAAACCTCTGACAAATTCAGCTATGGACTTGACTTACTGGTGTCAGGGTAGAGGGATCAGTGTTCGGCCCCATCCTGTTCAATATCTTTACTGATGATCTGGAGGAGGGGATTGAGTCCATCATCAGTAAATTTGCAGACCACACCAAGCTGGGGGCAGGAGTTGATCTGTTAGAGGGTAGGAGAGCTCTGCAGAGGGACCTTGCCAGGCTGGACAGATGGGCAGAGCCCAAGGGCATGAGATTGAACACATCCAAGTGCCAGGTTTTACACATTGGCCACAACTACCCCATGCAGTGCTACAGGCTGGGGTCAGAGTGGCTGGAGAGCAGCCAGGCAGAGAGGGACCTGGGGGTACTGGTTGATAGTAGGCTGAACATGAGCCTGCAGTGTGCCCAGGTGGACAAGAAGGCCAATGGCATCCTGGCCTGCATCAGGAAGAGTGTGGCCAGCAGGAGCAGGGAAGTCATTGTGCCCCTGGACTCAGCACTGGTTAGGTCACACCTGGAGTCCTGTGTCCAGTTCTGGGCCCCTCAGTTTAAGAAGGATATTGAGACACTTGAACGTGTCCAGAGAAGGGCAATGAGGCTGGGGAGAGGTTGGGAGCACAGCCCTGTGAGGAGAGGCTGAGGGAGCTGGGGTTGCTTAGCCTGGAGAAGAGGAGACTGAGAGGAGACCTTCTTGCTGTCTACAACTCCCTGGAGAGAGGTTGTAGCCAGGTGGGGGTTGGTCTCTTCTCTCAGGCAACCAGCACCAGAACAAGAGGACAGAGTCTTAAGCTGTGCCAGGGGAGGTTTAGGCTGGATGTTAGGAAGAAGCTCTTCCCAGCAAGAGAGATTGGCCATTGGAATGTGCTGCCCACAGAGGTGGTGGAGTCACCATCACTGGGGGTGTCCAGGAAGAGACTGGATGGGGTGCTTGGTGCCATGGTTTAGTTGATGAGATGGTGTTGGGTGATAGATTGGACTTGATGATCTCCAAGGTCTTTTCCAGCCTGGTTAATTCTATTCTATTCTATTCTATTCTATTCTATTCTATTCTATTCTATTCTATTCTATTCTAAACCCTTTCACACACCTGCTGAGGTAGATGGGACTTCAGATTGCTTTGCCTTTAGGTCTGCATCCAGACTTGCAGCTGTGAAATGGGAGATATTTTAAAATGCATCAGTTGAACAGGTCAAGGCTCCTGTGTGAACATCAATTTGATGTGAAGCTAAGCCAGATCACTATCAAGATGAAAAAGATTTAAATGAGGCCAGGAGTGTTGACGTGACAAGTTTTTACATCCTTTTCACTTGAGCTGCTTTAAAAACTGATTCAAACCCAGACCACACTGAATAGTTCCCAGGACCAAGGTAGTGATATTTTAATTGGTGTAGGTTTTGCAAGAAGCACTTCAGAGGATCATAGAATCAATAAGGTTGGAAAAGACCTCAGAGATCATCAAGTCCAACACCTCAGGACTAACTAAACCATGGCTTCAAGTGCCATGTCCAATCCTTCCTGAACACCTCCAGTGATGGTGACTCCACCACCTCCCTGGGCAGCACATCCCAATGGCCAATCTCTCTTGCTGGGAAGAACTTTCTCCTCACCTCCAGCCTAAACCTCCCCTGACAAAGCTGGAGACTGTGGCCTCTTGTTCTGGTGCTGGTTGCCTGGGAGAAGAGACCAACCCCCTCCTGGCTACAACCTCCCTTCAGGCAGTTGTAGAGAGCAAGAAGGTCTCCTCTGAGCCTCCTCTTCTCCAGGCTAAGCAACCCCAGCTCCCTCAGCCTCTCCTCACAGGGCTGTGCTCCAGACCTCTCCCCAGCCTCATTGTCCTTGTCTGGACACGTTCCAGTGTCTCAATATCCCTCTTAAATTGAGGGGCCCAGAACTGGACACAGGACTCAAGGTGTGGCCTGACCAGTGCTGAGTGCAGGGTGCCAAGGTGCCAGTGCTGAAGATTTCCTGCAATGCCATGTGAAAGGATTATGATGTCATGTGGAGGGTACTTTGTGATGAACTAGATCTGAAAATTACTCTTTTTTTTGCCCCTTTTGTTTTCTTTTTCCTTCCTCAGAAACCAGCATTGTTTGACAAAAGCCTTAGTGTTCCTCACCTTAGTGCTCAGTGCACCTCTCAAGCACCTCTCACATCCATCCAGGCTTAATACATTCCAGAGTGACAGGTTATAAAGGTGGTCCCTCTGCAGCAGAGTCTTTTTAGGGGCCAGCTGACATCTCAAATTATGTGAGTGGTTTTCCTGACAGTGCTGACCTTTGGGGATGTGTTTTTATAGGTGAGGGCTTTAATGCCACTCGAGGAGGATTTTCTAAGCAGGTTTCTGCAGAGCCTCACAAGAAGCCTTCCTCAAAGAAGGTGCTGCTAGTTGTGAATTGCTGCAGTGTTGCTCACTTCCATCAACTATTATCATCTGGATAGGGCTGTGCCAAGCTAATTGTTTCTGTCGGTCTAAGATGGCAGATGACAGCTGGTACTTCACCTCTCTAAATAAACAGACATTTTCAGCCCATTGTGGCAGCTGTGCAGAAAGGGAGGGCATGCTGCCTGCAGCTATGAGGTGCAATCAGTGCAATCAGGAAATAAATAGGAGGTGAGGCTGGAGGGAGAGGCCCGAGGATGGACTATGATGTAGGAGGTGGTATCCACACATTCTTCTAACCATTGTGAAAGGCTGTGAAAGTCACATAGTAGTGGTGATATTTTACACTGTTTGCTGGATGCAGGGAAGAGTGTCCTAGAAACTGGAAAACTGGAAACTGTAAGACTGGCCACAGCAACCTCATGGAGTGCTGGGGTCAGTGGCTGGAGAGCAGCCAAACAGAAAGGGACCTGGGGGTACTGATTGACAGCTGGCTGAACATGAGCCTGCAGTGTGCCCAGGTGGACAAGAAGGCCAATGGCATCCTGGCCTGTATCAGGAATAGTGTGGCCAGCAGGAGCAGGGAAGTCATTGTGCCCTGTACTCAGCACTGGTTAGGCCACACCTTGAGTCCTGTGTCCAGTTCTGGGCCCCTCAGGTTAGGAAAGATGTTGAATTGCTGGAAGGTGTCCAGAGAAGGGCAACAAAGCTGGGGAGGGGTTTGGAGCACAGCCCTGTGAGGAGAGGCTGAGGGAGCTGGGGTTGCTTAGCCTGGAGAAGAGGAGGCTCAGGGGAGACCTTCTTGCTGTCTGCAACTCCCTGAAGGGAGGTTGTAGCCAGGTGGGGGTTGGTCTCTTCTCCCAGGCAGCCAGCACCAGAACAAGAGGACACAGTCTCAAGCTGTGCCAGGGGAGGTTTAGGCTGGAGGTAAGGAGAAAGTTCTTCACAGAGTTGTTAGCCATTGGAATGTGCTGCCCAGGGAGGTGGTAGAGTCACTGTCCCTGGAGGTGTTCAAGAGGGGATTGGATGTGGCATTTGTGCCATGGTTTAGTTAGTTCTGAGCTGTCGGGTGCTAGGTTGGACTTGATGATCTCTGAGGTCTCTTCCTACCTTATTGATTCCATGTTTCTATGAGCAAGACCTGGTGCTGCACAGAAGCCTGGCAAGGCAGTCTGTGTCCAGTCCTCCCTTCCCCAGCATGTCTCTTGCCACAATAGCTCTTGGACTGGGAGAGAGGATGCCTGACAAGCCTGTTGGCTTCCAAGCCTTCATAACTCTAGATGGAATTCAGAGTGAAAAGGGAGCTGTGACTTTGTAACCCCTCATTACACTCACCCAGGTGGAAACTGTATCTCTGACTGGTTTTCTTTGTTCACTTTTCTCCAGGGAGCCTCAAAGCCATAAAGTTTTGATCTCTCGGTGTTAAACCTTGTTATTAACTGGTGATTGACCTCAGAAAGCCAGCCCACCAGCTTGACTCTTAAGCAATAAAGGCAGCCTTTCAGGCCCTGGCAAGCCTTGGAGCCTTTTGGATCTTGAGCCAACATTTGTAGTTTGGACCAACATTGTCAGTGTGCTAAGCCAGAATCCCAGATCCCAAGACTGGTACTTGAAAGCATTGGTGCTTTGATCATTAGTCTAGCTCACTGGGTCTGACCTATTCACAAGTAACAGAATATGTTAGACAGGATTAGACAGATGAAGGTATTGCACACAAAGGCATTGCTTTTTGGAATGCAAGAAAGCTCTTCTGGTCAGCAACAGCAGTCAGAAGGAATGTAGGTGTTGCAGAGGAGGCTCAGGGGAGACCTTTTTGCTGTCTGCAACTACCTGAAGGCAAGTTGTAGCCAGGCAGAGGTTGGTCTCTTCTCCCAGGCAGCCAGCACCAGAACAAGAGGACACAGTCTGAAGCTGTGCCAGGGGAGGTTCAGGCTGGGTGCTAGGAAGAAGTTCTTCACAGAAAGAGAGATTGGTCATTGGAATGTGCTGCCCAGGGAGGTGGTGGAGTCACCATCACTGGAGGTGTTTAGGAAGAGACTGGCTGAGGCACTTGGTGCCATGGTTTAGTTGATTAGATGGTGTTGGGTGAGAGGTTGGACTCAATGATTTTGAAGATCTTTTCCAACCTGGTTAATTCTATTCTATTCTATTCTATTCTATTCTATTCTATTCTATTCTATTCTATTCTATTCCAATGTTTACAGTATCTGCAGCTCTCCCAGTTGCAGCTGGGTCCCTGAAACTCCTCTGCATCCTCCTTAGCTGTCCACCCACAGCTCTGTTTCCCTTGATGGCTGGCTGCGCTTCTTCAAAGAGACAGAGAGGTCACTGCGCAGCAACAAAACGCCTTTGTCTGTGCCATTACATCCATGGGTTCAGCTCACCTAATCCCCTGCCAGCAGGGATGTGTGTGTTAGGCTGCACTGCAATGAAAGTGTTCAAAGGAAAAACAGAATATAGAATTAACCAGGTTGGAAAAGACCTTCGAGATCATCGTGTCCAACCTATCACCCAACACCATCTAATCAACTAAACCATGGCACCAAGAGCCCCATCCAGTCTCTTCATAAACACCTCCAGGGATGGTGACTCCACCACCTCCCTGGGCAGCACATTCCAATGGCCAATATCTCTTTCTGTAAAGAACTTCTTCCTAACATCCAGCCTAAACCTCCCCTGGTGCATCTTGAGACTGTGTCCTCTTGTTCTGGTGCTGGTTGTCTAGGAGGAGAGACCAACCCCCACCTGGCTACAACCTCCCTTTAGGGAGTTGTAGAGAGCAAGAAGGTCTCCCCTGAGCCTCCTCTTCTCCAGGCTAAGCAACCCCAGCTCCCTCAGCCTCTCCTCACAGGGCTGTGCTCCAAACCCCCCCCAGCTTTGTTGCCCTTCTCTGGACATGTTCCAGCATCTCAACATCTTTCCTAAACTGAGAGGCCCAGATGTGGACACAGGACTCAAGGTGAAGAATTTTGAAGCAAGGTACTGCTCAAAGCTACAGCCACATTTTAGACATAGTAATCCTATAAACATCTACATGGCTGAAAGAACTCTGGTCTTGGGTCTTCTGCCATTCAGCATTTCATGATGTGCTGAGTGCTGGAGTGGAGGGTTCAGTCATTAAAGTTGCAGACATTAGGTTGGAAAGAACCACAAGTGAATTGAGGGTGGAGATTACAATTAAAAAGCTATCTTGACACATTGGACAAATGGCCTGGATCAATAGAAGGCATTTGGACAAGGCCAATAAGTCATGAGGGGTCAAACAAACTTACTAAATGAAAATCTGTCAAAGGCTTTTAAACGCTAAGGTGCAGCATGAGGGTCAGGCAACCTGAGCCTGTGCTGCCCAGGGAGGTGGTGGAGTCACTGTCCCTGGAGCTGTTCAAGAGGGGCTTGGATGTGACACTTGAAGCCATGGTTTAGTTGTCATGAGGTCTTGGGTGCTAGGTTGGACTTGATGATCTCTGAGGTCTTTTCCAACCTTATTGATTCTATGATTCTGTGATTTATTTATTTTTCCTGAGGCAACCTAACCTCTCTGCCTAATTTGCCCCAAGGATCAGTGCTGGGGCCAATGCTCTTCAACATCTTTATTGATGATCTGGATGAGGGCATTGAGTCCATCATCAGTAAATTTGCAGAGGACACCAAGCTGGGGGCAGGAGTTGATCTGCTGGAGGGCAGAGAGGCTTTGCAGAGGGACCTTGCCAGGCTGGACAGATGGGCAGAGTCGAGGGGCATGAGATTGAATACATCCAAGTGCCGGGTTCTGCACATTGGCCACAGCAACCCCATGCAGTGCTACAGGCTGGGGT
This sequence comes from Colaptes auratus, assembly GCA_015227895.2. NCBI lineage: Eukaryota > Metazoa > Chordata > Aves > Piciformes > Picidae > Colaptes > Colaptes auratus. Next base: position 115,890,371 of record CM037631.1, read on the forward strand.
CAGAGTGGCTGGAGAGCAGCCAGGCAGAGAGGGACCTGGGGGTACTGGTTGATGGGAGGCTGAACATGAGCCTGCAGTGTTCCCAGGCAGCCAAGAAGGCCAATGGCATCCTGGCCTGCATCAGGAACAGTGTGGCCAGCAGGAGCAGGGAGGTCATTCTGCCCCTGTACACTGCACTGGTTAGGCCACCCCTTGAGTCCTGTGTCCAGTTCTGGGCCCCTCAGTTTAGGAAGGAGGTTGAGTTGCTGGAACGTGTCCAGAGAAGGGCAACGAGGCTGGGGTGGAGTCTGGAACACAAGCCCTGTGAGGAGAGGTTGAGGGAGCTGGGGTTGCTTAGCCTGGAGAGGAGGAGACTCAGGGGTGACCTTATTGTTCTCTACAACTACGTTAGGGAGATTGTAGACAGGCAGAGGTTGGTCTCTTCTCCCAGGCAGCCAGCAGCAGAACAAGAGGACACAGTCTCAGGCTGCGCCAGGGGAGGTTTAGACTGGATGTTAGGAGGAAGTTCTATACAGAGAGAGTGATTGCCCATTAGAATGGGCTGCCTAGGGAGGTGGTGGAGTCACCATCGTTGGAGGTATTCAGGAGGAGACTTGATGGGGGTGCTTGGTGCCATGGTTAGTTGTTTAGGTGGGTTGGATTGGTTGATAGGTTGGACACGATGATCTTGAAGGTCTCTTCCAACCTGGATTTATTGTATTATTGTATTGTATTATTGTATTGTATTTTTCTCCCCGAAGACACTGAGCTGAACTGTTTCACCGGTTAACTCGGCGATCCCCACACAGCAATCTCAAAGAAGGATCCCTGCGAGATCTCAGCGTTTGCCCTCCAGCGGCGAGGTCTTTCTCCTCCTCCGTGCGCCGGTGCTACGCGGCGCCAGGCCGCTAGGTGGCGAGGCAGGAGCCGCCGCAGGGCAAGCAGGGCTCGACTCACCGTGGTAGGACGCCAGAGCTTTTTCCACTGGAGTCGTTCCCGTATCACCCGGAATGTCCCCGGGGACCAGCACAGGGAAAAAAATCGATCTTGGGCCTGTAACTGATGCAATCTCTCTGGGCTCCTGGCCAGCTGGATGCAGCACACAAATACCATTCTCTCCAGATAATTAGCATTGCCATGTGATGGGCTTGGCTGAGTTTTTAACCATTAGAGGGACTAATCTTGGTGCACTAAACTCACTCCAGCAGGCTTATCTTAGAGTCAACAAGGTTGGAAAAGGTCTCAGAGATCATCAAGTCCAACCTGTCACCCAACACCTCAGGACTAACTAAACCATGGCTTCAAGTGCCATGTCCAATCCCTTTTTGAACACCTCCAGGGACGGTGACTCCACCACTTCCCTGGGCAGCACATTCCAATTGCTAACAGCTCTCTCTGTGAAGAGCTTTCTCCTCACCTCCAGCCTAAACCTCCCCTGGTGCAGCTTGAGACTGTGTCCTCTTTTTCTGTTGGTGGTTGTAGCCAGGAGAGGGTTGTTCTCTTCTCTGAAGCAACCAGCACCAGAACAAGAGGACACAGTTTCAAGCTGTGCCAGGGTAAGTTTAGGCTGGAGGTGAGGAGAAAGTTCTTCACTGAGAGAGTGATTCGCCATTGGAATGTGCTGCTCACGGCGGTGGTGGAGTCACCATCCCTGGAGGTGTTCAAGAGGGGATTGGATGTGGCACTTGGTGCCATGATCTAGTCATGAGGTCTGTGGTGACAGGTTGGACTCGACGATCTTTGAGGTCTCTTCCAAGCTTGGTGATTCTGTGATTCTGTGGTTGCCTGGGAGAAGAGACCAACCCCCTCTTATTTGCCGTTTTTCAAGCTGGCTTTTGACTTGCAAATCCTTTGACGCCTGGAATTGAGTTCTGACATCTTAATCTATTGCTGCGTGCTTTGTAGTTCATTGTTATGCCCTGTGAGCTCTCAGTCTTGTTAAAAGGGAAATAATCATCAGAGCACGTTGGCACGTCAGTGGTGATGTTCCCAAACACTCGATTTACCAGCAGATTGTAAAGCCAGCCTTGCTGCGGGTGCTCCAGCAGAATGGCAGGATTAAAGGTGACCTTATAAGGAAGTGGGTAGATCAAACTTTTGGTCTCCCAGTTGGGCAAAGCATCACTTTAAAACACTGCAGAGGAAAGCAGGCAGCAAGACTCAAAGGCTGAATTTTGGCAAACAGCTTCCTAGGTGGCGGTCCAGTGACTTGAGTTCATCACAGCTGTCAGCTACAAACATGAACCTGCTGTTGTTTGCAAAGGCCCCAGGAAAATGTTGTCATTGTCTTCTGATAAGATTTTTGTATCTATTACATTTCCCTACAAGGGCCTTGAGCAACAAAGGATATATTAGAGGGTTAGGAAGTATCACCCTGCTGAAATGGAGTGGAATGGAACGGAATGGAATGGAATGGAATGGAATGGAATGGAATGGAATGGAATGGAATGGAATAAATTAGAATGGAATGGAATAGAATAGAATGGAATGGAATGGAATAGAATAGAATAGAATAGAATAGAATAGAATGAATAGAATAGAATAGAACAGAATAGAATAGAATAGAATAGAATAGAATGAATTTAATTAACCAGGTTGGAAAAGACCTTCAAGATCATCGAGTCCAACCTCTCACCCAACACCATCTAATCAACTAAACCATGGCACCAAGCACCCCATCCAGTCTCTTCCTAAACACCTCCAGGGATGGTGACTCCACCACCTCCCTGGGCAGCACATTCCAATGGCCAATCTCTCTTTCTGGGAAGAATTTCTTCCTAGCATCCAGCCTAAACCTCCCCTGGCACAGCTTGAGACTGTGTCCTCTGGTGCTGGTTGCCTGGGAGAAGAGACCAATCCCCACCTGCCTACAACCTCCCTTCAGGGAGTTGTAGAGAGCAAGAAGGTCTCCCCTGAGCCTCCTCTTCTCCAGGCTAAGCAACCCCAGCTCCCTCAGCCTCTCCTCACAGGGCTGTGCTCCAAACCCCTCCCCAGCTTTGTTGCCCTTCTCTGGACACGTTCTGCTCTGGTTTATATTGTTTTAACAAGGCCCAGCAGTACTTCAGGAGCCATTAGGTAGCAGGCAGTTTTAATGTAAGGATGGGAGAAGCAGCTCTTTGCAAGTTGTGCCCCACAAATGTGCTCTGAGAAAAATAAGCTCTTATCTGTGAGATGGCTGATAATCTTAGGGACGAGGGTAGGAAAGGACCTTGAGAAGTCCCTCAGCCAATCTTCTTGCATCAGGGGGATTAGTTAGACATGTTTCACTCTGGGGAGATGTTTATCTACCTTGTTTTTCAGATCTCCTTGTGATGGAGATTTCCATTCTCTGCAGAACAAACATTTACTGAACAAGGAGCTGGGGGGCTGAGCTCTCTGTTCCCTTTGAGGGGGATGCACCATAACCTGTATAAAACCCGATTTAGGGGTCTCTGTGGCTCAGCTGCTGATGGGACTCAGTGTGCCTCATTCTGCATGGACACTTGGCTGCACAGTTCCCAGACTGATCTCCCCAGATTCAGTATTATTTGTCAGTACTTTCACACAGGATGAAGCAGAACGCTCCTCACAGTTTAGCTGCTTCTCTGGGCTGGTGGGCACATGGAAGGCTGTCTGCAGGGCTGCACTGCTGTAGGTGGAGAGGAGAAATGTGGGAGCCAGGCAGGACATCTCATGCATTTTGTTACCAAGAAGCTTTACATATAAGACCCTTTATGTCTTATCTAATGAATGCAGTTCAGGGCAGAGTTGCCTGCAGTGAGGATAGATACTTCTGTGAAAAACATGAGAGCAGTTCTCAGTGCTGATCAGAAGGCTGAACTGTTCATGATATTTTAAGGAAGAAATAGACAGTAAACCCAGGATATCATAGTATCAGGGTTGGAAGGGACCACAAGGATCAGCTAGTTCCAACCCCCCTGCCATGGGCAGGGACACCCACACTAGATCAGCCTGGCCAGAGCCTCATCCAGCCTGGGCTTAAACACCTCCAGGGACGGGGCCTCAACCACCTCCCTGGACAACCCATTCCAGGGCTTCACCACTCTCATGGGGAAGAACTTCCTCCTCACGGCCAGCCTGAATCTCCCCACCTCCAGCTTCATTCCATTCCCCCTAGTCCTATCACTACCTGATAGCCTGAGAAGTCCCTCCCCAGCCTTCTTGTAGGCCCCCTTCAGACACTGGAAGGCCACAATGAGGTCACCTGGGAGCCTTCTCTTCTCCAGACTGAACAGCCCCAACTCCTTCGGTCTGTCCTCAGAGGAGAGGTGCTCCAGCCCTCTGCTCATCCTCGTGGCCCTTCTCTGGACACCTTCCAGCACCTCCAGATCCCTCTTGGAATAGGGGCTCCAGAACTGGAGGCAGTACTGCAGGTGGGGTCTCACCAGAGCTGAGTAGATGGGGGAGAATCCCCTCCCTTGCCCTGCTGGCCACACTTCTCCTGATGCAGCCCAGGATCTGATTGGCTTTCTGGGCTGCAAGTGCATATTGAGAGCTCCTGGTGAGTTTCTCCTCCACCAGCACCCCCAAGTCTCTCTCCTCAGGGCTGCTCCCCAGCCAGTCACTGCCAAGCCTGGGGTTGCCTCGACCCAGATGCAGGAGCCTGCCCTTGGTCTTGTTGAAGCTCCTGAGGTTGGCTTGTGCCCACCTCTCCAGCCTGTCCAGGTCCCTCTGGATGCCATCCCTTCCCTCCAGCCTGTCTGCTGCACCACACAGCTTGGTGTCATCAGCAACCTTGCTGAGGGTGCACTCAATGCCACTGTCCATGGCACCCACAAAGATGTTGACCAAGCCTGGTCCCAGGACTGATCCCTGAGGGACTCAGCTTGTCACTGGCCTCCACTGGGACATGGACCCATTGACAGCCACATCCCTGCCATATATAGTCCTGTATGCACACAGAGAGAGTGAATACATATATGTGTGTGCACACACATTTTATATAGAGCTGCTGTGTGCTCAAGTGTTAAATGCCATATGCAGTTCTGGCCTCTCAGTGGCAAAAGGGTATGATAAAAGTAGTAACAGTACCAAGAAGAGAGGCAAGGAGCAAGATAATAAGCTGGAATAGGGCTCACCAGCTGTTTTGATCTGGGGTGGTGGCTATGATGGTGGTCTTTGAAATTAATAGCAACACTGAGAAAATGAAAAAGAACATTAGTTAGTCACTGCCTCTCAGTGTACAAGAACTAGGGACAGCACGAAGGTGATGAGTTGACAGGTTCAGGAAAGAATGGAGTGGAGTGGAGTGGAGTGGAGTGGAGTGGAGTGGAGTGGAGTGGAGTGGAGTGGAATAGAATAGCATAGCATAGCATAGCATAGCATAGCATAGCATAGATAGAATAGAATAGAATAGAATAGAATAGAATAGAATAGAATTAACCAGGTTGGAAAAGACCTTCGAGATCATCAAGTCCAACCTATCACCCAACACCATCTAATCAACTAAACCATGGCACCAAGCACCCCATCCAGGCTCTTCTTAAACACCTCCAGGGATGGTGACTCCACCACCTCCCTGGGCAGCACATCCCAATGGCCAATCTCTCTTTCTGGGAAGAATTTCTTTCTAACATCCAGCCTAAACCTCTCCTGGTGCAGCCTGAGACTGTGTCCTCTTGTTCTGGTGCTGGTTGCCTGGGAGGAGAGACCAACCCCCACCTGGCTACAACCTCCCATCAGGGAGTTGTAGAGAGCAAGAAGGTCTCCCCTGAGCCTCCTCTTCTCCAGGCTAAGCAACCCCAGCTCCCTCAGCCTCTCCTCACAGGGCTGTGCTCCAAACCCCTCCCCAGCTTTATTGCCCTTCTCTGGACACCTTCCAGCAACTCAACATCTTTCCTAAACTGAGACCAAAGAAGCCTCCTTTTCACACCCTGTGTATAGTTGCATTGTGGTAGTTATTACTGCTCAAGGATGCTGTGGGTGCCAGAAGTTTAGAGTATTGTAAAAGCAATTAGGAGGAGTCATGGAAAAAATGCAGGGAGGGCTGTTAAGCACTTCTGGCTCAGGAAGAAGCCCTTTGGCCAAGAGCTGCTGGAGGCTGGGAAATTTCACACTAAACTGTTGCTTTCCTCTGCATCTCTTTGTAGGTTTTGTGGTAGAAAGGATTTGTCAGAGATCTCCTGTGTCCTTGAATCCCCTATGTTCACTCATTAATCATGCTCAGATTCGGGGTGGGACATTTCCAGGAAGGAAGAAGGAGCAGGAAGGTTACAAGGGGGCTCAGGCAGTCATCTCTGGCAATTTCTCTGGCCTGAAATAACCCTTGGCAAGCTGTGGGGCCATGCTGAGGTGAGGGATGATCACTGCCCACTCTGCCTCACCAGCTCCCAGCTATGCTAATTGCATTAGCTGATGCCTTGAGGATTTTTCCTCCTCTAATTTTGCTGTCTCAGGTCTGACCTGGTTCTGACATTTGAAAGATCAAGTAAACCTCTGGTATGTGGCAGGTGGTTTAGCTGCCATCAGATTCCTTACTGTTTAAATGACTGTGCCCAAATGGCCAGCCAAGGTGGCATTCAATATCCCTGAGTCAGGGAAGGATTACAGAGGTGCTGTGAGGTCAGGCTGCTGTGCTTCAGCCATGCCAAGGAATCACAATCCACCCTCTGCAGTCTTTTGAGCAGTCACAGGCCCCCTCTATCTCCTTTATGTATGAGTTGTTCTGGAATGTGGTCCAGTCCTGTGTTCCTCTACCTGTGACTCACTGGGCCTTAAATGACAGAAGACATCCCACCTGGGACATCCTGGCATCTCTGCACACCACATCCCACGTTTACATGTGTACAAGCAAGGAAAGAATGGGGTCAGAGTGGCTGGAGAGCAGCCAGGCAGAGAGGGACCTGGGGGGACTGGTGGATAGTAGGCTGAACATGAGCCAGCAGTGTGCCCAGGGGGCCAAGAAGGCCAATGGCATCCTGGCCTCTATCAGGAATAGTGTGGCCAGCAGGAGCAGGGAGGTCATTCTGCCCCTGTACACTGCACTGGTTAGGCCACACCTTGAGTCCTGTGTCCAGTTCTGGGCCCCTCAGGTTAGGAAAGATGTTGAGCTGCTGGAAGGTGTCCAGAGTAGGGCAACAAAGCTGGGGAGGGGTTTGGAGCACAGCCCTGGTGAGGAGAGGCTGAGGGAGCTGAGGGTGTTTAGCCTGGAGAAGAGGAGGCTCAGGGGAGACCTTCTTGCTCTCTCCAACTCCCTGAAGGGAGGTTGTAGCCAGGTGGGGGTTGGTCTCTTCTCCCAGGCAACCAGCACCAGAACAAGAGGACACAGTCTCAAGCTGTGCCAGGGGAGGTTTAGGCTGAATGTTAGAAAGAAATTCTTCCCAGAAAGAGATTGGCCTTTGGAATGTGCTGCCCAGGGAGGTGGTGGAGTCACCATCCCTGGGGGTGTTCAAGAGGGGATTGGATGTGGCACTTGAAGCCATGGTTTAGTAGTCCTGAGGTGTTGGGTGCCAGATTGAACTTGGTGACCTTTGAGGTCTTTCCCAACCTTATTGCTTCTATGATTCTATTCTAAGTGAAAGCAGAGGAAAGAAGGAGGCTTGGGGGTGTATGCTCTTGTAGCAAAAAAAAAGCCCACCCAAATTGTTCTCCACTGGGAATAGCATGAATATGGAAATCATGCCAGAGATGCACTATGCTGAGCATCAGAGAGATGGAGATTGTCTTTTTGCTGTGTTTCCTCACCATTCATGAATGGGTTTGTGCTGAACATCTGACAGATAAGCTGAGGAGCTGGGTGCAGTGGGTGTTGCAGGCACATGGTGAGGGCGTGCAGGATGTGGTGTGCTGCTGCTGCACAGAGCTATGTTCAGCCCCTAAAGAGCAGGGCAGAAGTTGGCCTCTGCTGTCAAACTCCTCTGCATCAAGGCTAATGGAGTGGATCCCAGGCAGGCACTTAAGAGACATGTCACAGAAATGGGGACAGGTTTTACTTCTTTCTATTAATCTGAGTTTATCATGCACTCCTTTGGATTTCTGCTGGCAGCTATTGCAATTTAAAGACTTGGCTGTTATCCAAACCCAGCACTCATGTGCTTCATATAACAATACAGACAGGGAAAAAAGGCAAATCCTCTATTAGTTCCTTGACAGCTCTGGTGCTGCAGAACACAAAAAGCACTGTTTCACTTTCTACATGCAGTCCTGATTTAGAATCATGGAGTCAATAAGGTTGGAAAGGACTTCACAGATCATCAAGTCCAAGCTGTCACCCAGCACCTCAGACTAACTAAACCATGGCTTCAAGTGCCACATCCAATCCCCTCTTGAACACCTCCAGAGATGGTGACTCCACCACCTCCCTGGGCAGCACATTCCAATGGCAAATCACTCTGGGAAGAACTTCTTAGTTTCATAGTTTCATAGTTTCAGTCAGGGTTGGAAGGGACCACAAGGATCATCTAGTTCCAACCCCCTGCCATGGGCAGGGACACTACACTAGATCAGGCTGGCCAGAGCCTCATCCAGCCTGGGCTTAAACCTCCAGGGACAGGGCCTCAACACCTCCTGGACAAACCATTCCAGGGCTTCACCACTCTCATGGGGAAGAACTTCCTCTCACGCCAGCCTGAATCTCCCCACCTCCAGCTTCATTCCATTCCCCTAGTCCTATCACTAACTGATAGCCTAAGAAGTCCCTCCCCAGCCTTCTTGTAGCCCCCTTCAGATACTGGAAGATTCTTCCTAACCTCCAGCCTAAACCTCCCTGGCACAAACTTGGGACTGTGTCCTCTTGTTCTGGTGCTGCTTGCCTGGGAGAAGAGACCAACCCACACTGGCTACAACCTCTCTTCAGGGAGTGTTGACAGCAAGAAGGTCTCCCCTGAGCCTCCTCTTCTCCAGGCTAAGCAACCCCAGCTCCCTCGCCTCTCCTCACAGGGCTGTGCTCCAAACCCCTCCCCAGCTTGTTGCCCTTCTCTGGACACCTTCCGCAATCAACATCTTTCCTAACTGAGGGGGCCCAGAACTGGACACAGGAGTCAAGGTGTGGCCTAACCAGTGCTGAGTCCAGGGGCACAATGACTTCCCTGCTCCTGCTGGCCACACTGTTTCTGATGCAGGCCAGGATGCCATTGGCCTTCTTGGCCCCCTGGGCACACTGCAGGCTCATGTTCAGCCTACTATCAACCAGCACCCCCAGGTCCCTCTCTGCCTGGCTGCTCTCCAGCCACTCTGACCCCAGCCTGTAGCACTGCCTGGGGTTGCTGTGGCCAATGTGCAGAACCTGGCACTTGGATGTGTTCAATCTCCTGCCCTTGGGCTCTGCCCATCTGTCCAGCCTGTCGAGGTCCCTCTGCAGAGCTCTCCTACCCTCATACATGGGATGAGAGCCTTTTGAAGCTTCAAGAAAGAAGGCTGAGTATTGCAAAGCTCATAAGAATTAACCCCCCATGCTCAAGCCCAGTTGCAGAGAGGTGAGCAGCACCATAGCAGTCAGCAAGACAAGACCTGTGATTTACAATGCAATGTGTTATTTGCCATGGCTTTCTATTCTGATTTCTTTCAAGCACAAATGCTTAAGTTAATAGGTGCCCAGTAAGAGGAAATTAATCCAGAGAATGAAGATTTAGTTCTTCCCCATGAGAGTGGTGAAGCCCTGGAATGGATTGTCCAGGGAGGTGGTTGAGGCCCTGTCCCTGGAGGTGTTTAAGACCAGGCTGGAAGAGGCTGCATAGGCCTCTGCAGAGGCTCCAATGGTCAATATAGAGGTTTCTTAGGCCTCCATAGAGACTCCCAAGGGCTCTGCAGAGGCTCCATAGGCCTCTACAGAGGCAACCACGGTCTATATAGAGGCTGCATAGGCTTCTGTAGAGGTTGCATAGGCCTCTGTAGAGGCTACCATGGTCTACATAGAGGCTCCAATGGTCAATATAGAGGTTCCATAGGCCTCCATAGAGGCTTCCAAGGGCTCTTCAGAGGCTCCATAGGCCTCTATAGAGGCTCCCATGGGCTCTATAGACACTCCCATTGGCTCAATATGGGCTCCATAGGCCAATATAGAGGCTCCATAGGCCTCTATAGAGGCTCCCATGGGCTCTATAGACACTCCCATTGGCTCAATATGGGCTCCATAGGCCAATATAGAGGCTCCATAGGCCTGTATAGAGGCTCCCATGGGCTCTATAGACACTCCCATTGGCTCAATATGGGCTCCATAGGCCAATATAGAGGCTCCCAAGGTCTCTATAGAGGCTCCCATGGTTTATATAGAGGCTCCATAGGCCTCTATAGAGGCCCCCACGGGTCTATAGAGTCTCCATAAGGCTCTATAGAGGCTCCAGCGGCAGGGGTGTCCCTGCCCATGGCAGGGGGGTCGGAAATAGATGATCCTTGTGGACCCTTCCAACCCTGACTGATACTAGGACAAGATTTGCAACATTTATGCACAATTCTTTCATGATTTGCCACTTCTTTCCCAGTCCTTGCTCTGCAAGGCATTGCATCTGGGTGTTTTTAAACTAAGCACCAGTCTTGATCAACATCTTTGTGGGGGCCATGGACAGTGGCATTGAGTGCAACCTCAGCAAGTTGCTGATGACACCAAGCTTGTGGGTGCAGCAGACAGGCTGGAGGGAAGGGATGGCATCCAGAGGGACCTGGACAGGCTGGAGAGGTGGGCACAAGCCAACCTCAGGAGCTTCAACAAGACCAAGGGCAGGGTCCTGCATCTGGGACGAGGCAATCCAGGCACAAATGCAGGCTGGGCAGGGACTGGCTGGAGAGCAGCCCTGAGGAGAGAGACTGGGGGTGCTGGTGGAGGAGAAGCTCCCCAGGAGCTCTCAGTGGGCACTTGCAGCCGGAAAGCCAATCAGATCCTGGGCTGCATCAGGAGAAGTGTGGCCAGCAGGGCAAGGGAAGGGGATTCTCCCCCTCTACTCAGCTCTGGTGAGACCCCACCTGGAGTACTGCCTCCAGCTCTGGAGCCCTATTCCAAGAGGGGATCTGGAGGTGCTGGAAGGTGTCCAGAGAAGGGCCCAGGAGAGGGATGAGCAGAGGGCTGGGAGCAGCTCTCCTGTGAGGACAGACTGAGGGAGTTGGGGCTGTCAGTCTGGAGAAGAGGAGGCTTCGAGGTGACCTCATTGTGGCCTTCCAGTATCTGAAGGGGCTACAAGAAGGCTGGTGAGGGACTTCTCAGGATCTCAGGTAGTGATAGGACTGGGGGAATGGAATGAAGCGGAGGTGGGGAGATTCAGGCTGGAGTGAGGAGGAGGAAGCTCTTCACCATGAGAGTGGTGAAGCCTTGGAATGGGTTGTCCAGGGAGGTGGTTGAGGCC
>CM037631.1:115902122-115999371 GCA_015227895.2 Colaptes auratus
CTAGACTTCATCCTGTCTCAGCTTCTGTTTTTCAAGTATTGGCTTTACTCAGGTTGAACCAGTTGTGAGTCTGTGGTGTATGTAGAAGCCTTCTCTTTGACAGCCAAGAGACGCTTTAGGCAAATGAGTATGGTGGGAAAAGGGAGGTTCAGCCACACCATTGTGGCTCTTTAAATTGAACTTAGGGCACTTCTGGTCTTGGTGGTTTTGCTTCAAAGCATTAATCCATTGTGAGAGCCATACAGGCCTGCAGAGGCGTGGTGAGCCGTTGAATCTGCTGCACTGATTCTCTGCAGTCAGAGCAAGAAACTGCACGTGTTCTTCCACCTTCACCTTTTCTGATAATGGACAATTGGCTGGTCTTAATAGTACATGCATGTGAATATCCTCATTTCCTTGACAAGTGTGTGCAGAGAAGCTGTCAGTTGTGTAAGGCCCTTGAATGTGCAGGCTGAAGTGATGTGAGCAGCAGTTTTAAAGTGCAATTGTTTGATGTTAAGTACGCGTGGAAATTCCTCCCTGTATTGAGGACCTTTTGAGATACGTGTTTACAAATAGACAGGAAGACTCTGATGGCTCTCCCAAAGAGCTTCTTGCCTAAGAAGAAGCTACAGTAGTGTGAGAAGTAACTTTAAGATAAATAACTTGCCTTGAGAATGTGGGAGAGGACAGAAAACACTAGAAAAGAGAACCTGAAACTTGGATGAGTGACAAAATAAAGCACTACGCAAGGTGGGAAAAATGCCGTGGTGATGGGAGGTGAAGTCCTTCACAAATACCTGCTTGGTACCATGACTCAAATCAGGAGTAATATCAGTGGCCAAACTTAATTAAAAAAATAGGTTGCTGGGAGAGGCTATTTTTTTTCCCTTTCTTAATATTGAAAATACTAACTCTATCACCAGTCACTGATTGTGTTGATCATAAGGTGTTGACTCCCTTAGTGGCTTTCATCATGTGTTTCTAAGATGCCAGCGAGCTATAATGAGTAGCAGCTTGTCTTCCAGGAGCTCTAGAAGACAAGTTGCAACACTGTTCCCTTATGACTATGTTTTTTAGTCAATAAGCCTGTGAAGGTGGTAGAAGACAGATTTGAGGTGTTCAAGCCCACAGCGTCGCCATTATGCCGCTACCAGTCGATTTTCTCAGAACCATCTTTTTTTTTTGTTTTCCTTCCTTCTGTCTTTCTAAACCTTGCCTTCACAGATCTTCTTGCTGTTTTGTGGTGTATTGGTAAATTTTTTTTTGATTTTATTTTATTTTTTTGTCTCAGGTGGTGTGGGGCTGTGTTTTGTGGTGTTCGTTTGGGTGTTCTTTTTAATAACCGGCCACAGAAGTGCCCTGAGCTTTCAGGGGATCCTAAGGCAGAGTCATGACTATATTGATGCTCAGTGTTTTGGAAAATGATACCTAGCCATGTGGCTGCACCCTGATTTTAAGAGCATATGTTAGCTGTTTGTCATGATTGGTAATTTTTCCAGAATGTTTAAATCCCTCTGGGTAACAATAGCCAGAAATACCTTCTTCCTCTGTTATTTGGCTAGCCAAAGATCATATCCTTTCTTCTGCCATGCACATTGCGCTTTTGTTCAATCTGTCATCTCCAGGTAGGCTACACTTTTGTTTAGCTGCAGTTGGAAAATCATTTAGATTCTTTCAACGGAGCAGGATATGACTCTATTACATGGAGACCAAAAATAATGGGGGTTTTTTTTGCACGGCCGTAGTGGTCAGGTCACTTTTTGTGTACAATTAGGTAATTTACAGCAGTGCTTCTCTCTGTCTGTCTGCCTGCAACATTAAAAACTTGGGGAATTTCCTTCTGTTTCCACTTCCAGGAGATCTGAGGGCAAGGTGTTACTCGTCACCTTGACTGGAATTTTTTGCTCTAGAGCTTAGATCTCATCACATGCTAAAGGTAGTACAAGATATGCTGTTACTCTGCTTGGCTCCTCACTCCTCTGGCTATCCCGAGGGTGTTTTGTCTGTTTGTTAGATTATTCCCTCTTTCACAGAAGATACAGTGTATTTTAAAGGTACACAAACATTTAAGAAGCAGATACACTGTAAATATGTGTGTGTAAAATCCTTATGTCTCTCTCTCATGTGCAGACACATATATTACTGAAGGCCTACATCAATACATCCCAAGTGATTTTAATCGTGGCAAGGGAAGAGGTAGGAGAAAGAAGTACATGATGATGACATAACTGGGCCAGTGAAGAAGCTGTAAAATTCCATTTAGTGTGCCTTTGAAAAAACCATCTGACCCATGTAATGCCTTGTTTAGATTAACCCCCAGCTTTCGTTAAACCTGTGTATAATTGCGTTTAAAGACGTGCCAGTGTCTTTAAGTCTTTAGCCCTGTTCAATTTTTAGCACACCATTTGCAGCTCTTTCTATGCCTGTGATTAGGGCATGGCCTTTTAAATATAGACTGTGTGGAGCATATCTGCTGCCTTGGGAACTGTAGCCTGTACCCCATATAATTTATCTATTAATCTTTGCTATGTGCTGGAAGGTGTCCAGTGAAGGGCCATGAGGATGATCAGAGGGCTGGAGCCCCTCTCCTCTGAGGACAGACTGAAGGAGTTGGGGCTGTTGAGTCTGGAGAAGAGAAGGCTCCCAGGTGACCTCATTGTGGCCTTCCAGTATCTGAAGGGGGCTATAAGAAGGCTGGGGAGGGACTTCTTAGGATCTCAGATAGTGATAGGACCAGGGGGAATGGAATGAAGCTGGAGGTGGGGAGATTCAGGCTGGAGGTGAGGAGGAAGTTCTTCCCCATGAGAGTGGTGAAGCCCTGGAATGGGTTGTCCAGGGAGGTGGTTGGTGCCCCATCCCTGGAGGCATTTAAGCCCAGGCTGGATGAGGCTCTGGCCAGCCTGATGTAGTGTGAGGTGTCCCATGCCATGAGAAGGGTGTTGGAACTAGGTGATCCTTGTGGTCCCTTCCAACCCTGACTGGCTGATACTATGACTCAAGGGATATTGAAAGGGAAGAGTCTTTGTCTTATTTTTACACTTTGAAACTTTTAAGTGTGGGGAAAGATGCCTTATCTGTAGTGCAGTGAATTCTTTTCTGTGTGTTTATATTTTGTGTTGCAAAATCAGTTTTACATCTTCCTAGACAATGCTTTGTGATGCTGTAGATGCTCGCGATAAGATTTTTGTGCAGGCTTGCATAATTCTTCTCTGTGAAGTGACAACTGAAGGAAAAAAAACAATCATTGTGTTTTACAGCACTCATAAAAGCTGCTCTAAGTGACTTTAAAAAGAACTTAACCTGAAACTCTGTTTACTGCTACTCCAAAGCAGATTTTTTTGTTGAATGAAGGATAGGAGAACTAATAGCTATCTCCTTGTCCTTGATGGGCTTTCCTGTAGAGCTGCTTTTATTCTTTAGTGTGATGCAACTTGTATGTGCATTTCATCCCCAGTGAAGCAAAAAAGGGGGGGGGAATGATGCTAAGCACATAAAAATGATGCAGGTATTTGAAGTATTCTTTATTACCTGGCACCTTCTTATAAATGTCCTTTCTAAGAGAAATTTTTGTTGAAAGATCCCTTTACAGCTGGACAGAGGGGGGGAAAAAAGCAGAGGAAATGTTTTCCCTATAGGAGGTATGTTTTGGGTGGTTGTGGCCAGGTAGGGGTTGGTCTCTTCTCCCAGGCAACCAGCACCAGAAGAGGACAGTCTCAAGCTGCACCAGGGGAAGTTTAGGCTTGAGGTGAGGAGAGAGCTCTTCAGTGAGAGAATTGTTAGCCGTTGGAATGTGCTGCCCAGGGAGGTGGTGGAGTCAGCATCCCTGGAGGTGTTCAAGAGGGGATTGGACGTGGCACTTGGTGCCATGGTTTATTCATGAGGTCTGTGGCGATGAGTTGGACTTGATGATCTTTGAGGTCTCTTCCAACCTTGGTGATTCTGTGATTCTGTTTTGGCTTGTTATTAAGGCTGAGGAGAGGCTGGAAGATTAAAGCTGAACGTAAGAATTGAAGTGTACAACCTTTGAGAATCTCTGGTAGTAGTGACTAGTACTAGCTTGTAAATCAACAGACAGTCAAAATTGAACAAGTGGGCAGGTTGATCAGGTACGAATTGAATTTTCACAGATACCGTTAAGCACCTTGTGAAAATGCTGATAAGCAGGAACTGGAAGATGCAATTAAACAAATTTTGGGAAGTAACTTTTTCATTTTTAGAGTTGGTATGGCTTTTTTTTATATGCTGTAAGTTCTGTGAATGGGATGCAAAAAAGAGGAGGTTCTTTTAGAAGATACTTCACAACAAAGGGTTGATAGTGGCTTAGTGTAGATTCATGGTGGGGATTCTTTGTTTTCTAGTTGCATCCAAGGGGTGGTTGTGGTGTTTTCCATTTTTCAGCTTCTTAAACTCGCTTCAGAGTCTTGCCACCAATTTAGAAATTGCATAAGGAGTTCCAGGAGATAGATTTGAAAAAGGTCTCTTCGTGTCTTCTAATTTGGCTGTTTGTGGAGCTTGGAATAATAATTGTGGTCAGTAATGGCAAGTCACAGGAGTGAAATGAAAGTGCTTTGGTGAAGAAAGTGTGGTTGCTGTTGTGTCATGCTGACAAAGTTCACTGTTTCATCTGGTGAAATAAAATCCCTACTGTTGGTGCAATTGACTTTGTTAGCTCTCTGCTCCAACTAAAGAACAATGAGGGATTTTTGAGGCTGCATCTTGTATGTCTGCTGGCCAGCTGTAGGTGGCAATACTCATTTGGGTGGACCTTTTTCTCTTGTCTTTTATAGACGGGTTTTCTGTGTGCCCTGGTGTGCTTTGAACTGCAGTGTTTGGTATTGCATTGTCTTCCTGTCTTTAAAGACTCGGCAGATATCAGGGGGTTGTAAAAGTGGTAATTTAGCACTTAAGGCAGATTGTTGGAGATCCTGAGCAATGTATCTCCAACTGAGTTCCAGAAAATGCTCCTTAGCGCTGCGCTGTTGACTGCTCTTTGGAAATGGTCGGTGGGAAAGGAGACTAAATCGTCTGTGTAAGTGTGTGTTAAAGTAAACAAAGGTTTAAAAATATTTACTGTTGAGAAGCAATCTTTGCTCTCTCAAGAATTGCATTCTTTGTGTTACAGGCTAACGTGGAAATCAGAGTGATCCTTTTGCTGGTCTGTGTATTACTGCTGTGGTGTTTAAGCCTGATCACCTGTTACTGTGATCTGGATGATGCTGCAACAGAGTAATGAGTCCAACAGTCAGTGGTCAGCTAACAAAGTTCTGAGGGTAGGAGAGGAAAATGGTTAAAAATAATAATAAAAACCAAACAAACAAACAAAAACCAAAAACAAAAAAACCCCACAAACCCAAACAACCACCCAACCCACCAAAACATAAACCAACCAAAAAAGGAAAAAAAACAATCAGAAAACCAACTCCCTCTCCAAAGACCAGCCTCCCCCCAAAATGTATCTTAAGTGTAAGTTAAGACATATAGAACAGAATTAACCAGGTTGGAATAGACCTGTAAGATCGAGTCCAACCTCTCACCCAACACCATCTATAATCAACTAAACCATGGCACCAAGTTCCCCATCCAGTCTCTTCCTAAACACCTCCAGGGATGGTGACTCCACCACCTCCCTGGGCAGCACATTCCAATGGGCAAGCACTCTTTTATGAAGGGCTTCTTCCTAACCTCCAGCCTAAACCTCCCCTGGCACAGCTTGAGACTGTGTCCTCTTGTTCTAGTGCTGCTTGCCTGGGAGAAGAGACCAACCCCCACCTGGCTACAACCTCCCTTCAGAGAGTTGTAGACAGCAAGAAGGTCTCCTCTGAGCCTCCGCTTCTCCAGGCTAGGCAACCCCAGCTTTCTCAGCCTCTCCTCACAGGGCTGTGCTCCAGACCCCTCCCCAGCTTTGTTGCTCATCTCTGGACACGCTCCAGCAAGTCAAAATCCCTCCCAAACTGGGGGGCCCAGGACTGGACACAGGATTCAAGGATGGATAGCACACCTACACTACAAAAAAACACTGCTATAATAATGATGTTCACTCTGCAGAGGGTAATTAAGTAAGCCTTTTTGAGACATGTCTGTAGCAACTTAAGAAGTAGAGGAAATTGTCAACTGTAGTATTGCTAACGTAGTCATTTAGAAGGAGAAACGATGCACGCCTGAACACCAGTGCAGCAACAGCAAGTGTACTCTTGGTATGACCATTTTGGGAATCACTTGTGATCTGGGTTTGCATTTTGGTGGAGGTATAACATAAAGAAAAAAATAGAGAAGAATAATGTGTCTGTGTTCACCTTGATTTAATGAACGGGTTCTTTTAGAATTGGATGGTGCCATGGTTTAGCTGATTAGATGGTGTTGGGGGATAGGTTGGACTCGATGATCTCAAAGGTCTTTTCCAACCTGCTTAATTCTATTCCATTCTAATTTGAGACTGAAGTCTGCTGTGTAATACATATTATACAACAAATACCTGAAAACTTTTCAAAGAAGTGAGCCTGTACCTTTCATTTATTGCACTTAGGCCACCAAAGGCAATGGTATTAAACAGTATACTACACAGGGACTAAGGGTAAGATTATTCAGTAAATTAGTTCATGGTAATGATCACCATAAATAAGCAACTAGTTTATTCTCAATGTGATTGTACAGGAAACCATAGCCTAAAGCTAAGATAGAAAGAGCTCTTGAGTGACTGGAGATGCTGCTTTATTTTAGCCTGTTCTGAAGTATTCACAGAGTTAGGAGTTGCATGATGGAAGTGCAGCATAATTAGGGTATGGAATTGGAGCGCCTGATCATCCTTCTGGCTTCAATGTCTTGCAACACTTTAACTTCTGATCTGCCTTTGGAATTTGCTAACAAGGTTAGTAATTGTGTTACATTCAGTTGTGGTGTGGAAACCCTTATCAGCTCATTTTGTGCAAGCCTCCAAACACCCATTATGCATTATCAGCATTTAAAGCAGGGTTTGGTTTGTGGTTGCAGTTATATGCAAAAGTCTCCATCTTCCACTGATGCTGGATAGACTATGCTGAGAGAGATTTGGAGGTTGTAAATGTTTGGCAGGCAAATTATATGCTTCTGATAGTTCAGATATTTTATCATTGTTGGTTACATTGTGGACTGACTTGCAGCTAGTGCCTACTAAATGAAGACTTCTGGCTTTAGTACCATGCAGAGATTAAGAAGTATACTGCTAGCTCAGGTACAACATTAAGCTTGAATAACTCCACTTGTTCAGTTCCATTACATTTTTATTTTACACTTGGAATATAAAATCTTTAAACACCTGTTTTGGTAGAGTAGAGGAGTCACAGTAAACTTGATACCTTTTTGTTGAGAAAACAATTTATTGCTGCACTTTCTTCTTTTGTCTCTCCTCCTCAGCCTTAACTTACACTTCAGGGTATTAATGGCCAATCGCTCTCTCTATGAAGAACTTCTTCCTAACATCCAGCCTAAACCTCCCCTGGCACAGCTTGAGTCTGTGTTCTCTTGTTCTGGTGCTGGTTGCCTGGGAGAAGAAACCAACCTCTGCCTGTCTACAACCTCCCTTCTGGTGTTTGTAGAGAGCAAAAAGATCTCCTCTGAGCCTCCTCCTCTCCAGGCTAAGCAACCCCAGCTCCCTCAGCCTCTTCCCATAGGCCTTGTGCTCCAAACCCCTCCCCAGCTTTGTTGCCCTTCTCTGGACACTTTCCAGCAACTCAACATCTTTCCTAAACTGAGTGGCCCAGAACTGGACATAGATCAGCAGGTGCAAATCAAATGTAAGATACAGGATGGTTTTTTTTCAGATATTGTTGATCTTTTATTTGTAATCCATTGTCTCATAGGTCAGCAAACAGTCCTACTTATTGGTAACTCAGTGTTAATCTTCTTTGGTGCTTACATATCTAGCCAGCAGCCCTTTTAATTGCATGAAGTGTTAAGTTTCTGAATTTAGTATCTGCTGTGAGTTGCTTGTGTTCAGTTTGGAAATGGTATTTTCCTTTAAAGAGTAATCAAATGAAGGGTATAGAACTATAATGTTTCCAGTGTCTTTGAACTTTGTGTGCAAAGTAGAGGGATAAAGTCCCTTTCAAGAGCAGGGAAAACTTAAATGCGTTGTAAGCCTCCTCTGACCTCCACTTCACCCAGCTGTTACAACTGGGTGTAGATGAGAGGTGCAGCGGCTGGCAGTCATAACTTCCATGTGAGCAACTGTAGGAATCAAATAATTTGAGACATAAATACACAAATTTTGTGTTTCTATTTTGTGTTTCAGTGCTGTTACAGTTGGCAAGGAAGTGTGTGATCAAAAACTAGCTTCGTAACTCCTGTAGGAACGCAGATTTCTACTGTGATTGCAACTTTGAAATGTTTTTTCTTTCTAAAGAAGAACAAGGTGAAACTTCTCAGGTGGAATCTGAGGGAGTTACTCATCTGGCATATATTGCTGCTGGGTTGGGATAAGCATACAGCTACAAAAAAACAAAACAACTTCAGTAGATTTCCTGGAAGGTAGTTTTCAACTTGATCATTTTACTGAATGTACATGTCAGAGTCTCGTAATGTGATTATGCACCATGTGAAAAGATTCTGTATTGCTCTGAACAAGACTCTCTGTGGACTATAAACATCATTTTAATTCTTACTTCCAGGTTGAGCCTGAGAGAAGTGGATTACTTCCCTTTTCTCTAGGATAGAAGGGCCATGAGGATGATCAGAGGGCTGGAGCACCACTCTTATGACAGACTGAAAGAGTTGGGGCTGTTGAGTCTGGAGAAGAGAAGGCTCCCAGGTGACCTCATTGTGGCCTTCCAGTATCTGCAGGGGGCCTACAAGAAGGCTGGGGAGGGACTTCTAAGGATATCAGGTAGTGATAAGGCTAGGGGGAATGGAATGAAGCTGGAGGTGGGAGGAAGCTCTTCCCCATGAGAGTGGTGAAGCCCTGGCATGGGTTGTCCAGGGAGGTGGTTGAGGCCCCATCCCTGGAGGTGTTTAAGCCCAGGCTGGATGAGGCTCTGGCCAGCCTGATGTAGTGTGAGGTGTGCCATGCCATGAGAAGGGTGTTGGAACTAGCTGATCCTTGTGGTCCCTTCCAACCCTGACTGATACTATGATACTATGATTTGATGAGAGTTTACAATACAATACACCAGGTTGAAAGAGACCTTCAAGATCATCGCCTCCAACCCACCTTAAACCATGGCACCAAGCACCCCAGCAAGTCTCCTCCTGAACACCTCCAATGAAGGTGACTCCACCACCTCCACGGGTAGCCGATTCCAATGGGCAATCACTCTCTCTGTATAGAACTTCTTCCTAACATCCAGCCTAAACCTGCCCTGGCGCAGCCTGAGACTGTGTCCTCTTGTTCTGCAGCAGTTCATGCAGCAGTGCCCTGAGGGAAGACATGTAAGGGGACGCAGAACAGCTCCAGATACTTCTCGATGTGAACTTAGGCACAGTATTAATTGTCATTGTCCCTTGATGTCACTTGCAGTACAGGGTTGTTAAACTCTGAGCATCTCTGACAAGGATGGATGGCATTTGTATTAATAATTAGCTTCTATTCAGCATTGTGGTTTATGCTAGAAGCTGTTTTGTGAAACTCTTGTCCTGGCCTTAACTTGAAATGCCTACTAAATATCTTAAGCTTTTTGGCTTTTAGGTTTGTTAATGTAAAACTTTGAATGTTCCCTATCTGTCTACATGTATACAAGATCATATAAAGCTTAATTATTTAAAAAAAAACCAAAATAACTCTACACATGTGCTGGTGAGTGGAGGAACAATTGCTGCTCTTATGGTTTAATTTCTTGCATTCTCATTAAATGAAGTGAAAGTACAAGGAACCATGAAATAATGACTACATATTTTAAATACTTAAGTAATTTACTGTAGCACACAAATGAATTCAAGGTATAAATGTATCTGTAAGCTGTTGGGTGAGGTTATTATGTTAAGAATGGATCAGCATATGGCCCTGCCAAGTGTTTCTTTAGTAGGCCTAATATCCCAAATTGGGTGAAATGGCAAGTTACTCCATAAATGCTCAGGGACTGGTGCAGGATGTGCATGTCTCTCCGTGTTTCTTTCTTGCTTTCCAAGTCTGTGAGACTCCTTCCAATTCTGTACTTGTTTATGAGAGAGGAGTTCCTGAGCATGTGTCTGATTGGAGAGAGAGGAGGGAGGGAAGAAGGTGTGAAGTGTTTGGTGGTGGTTTTGGTTTCCTTCCTCCTTTCTCTGGTTGAGAAAGGGATTTTTAATTATTGAGATGGTGTCAGGGGTGTGTGTTAGAGCCAGGTATATGCAGTTGTTGGTAATACAGCTTCTTATTAATGGAGTAATAGCTGAAAAGTCAAGTTATGAATTTCAGCTCCACTTTGCTTTCCACTTTATGACAAAAGGGCAAAAAGAGATGAACTTGCTATCTGATGTTGATGTGATTTCTGAACTGATTTTTAAGATGATGCTTTACAGTGGGCAAATTATTAAATAGTTTCAGTAGCTGATGAAAAAATAGTGCAGCAGGATATCTGTGTATTTGTCTAGAGGTGTGCTTTGTTAATAATGAATATTGCCATCTCTGGAATACTGCATTGAGAATTGAGTCAGGAACCATGGCTTAGCCTCTGCTGTGAGGTTTCACTGACTGCTCTTGGGATGTTCAGAATCTTAGTGGTGCTTGCTTATGCTGGAGCATGGCAAACTAGTTGAACAGTCTTTTTATTTCATTGGGAAATAATGTGCAAATGAAAGATGGTGATTTGCATGGAGATATTTTCAGGTTCCAGACAGTGCTGTGATTGTGGGAGGGGAAAAATAAATACTGACATGTTACAGCAGATAGTTGTGGCTAGCAGTAGTTACTGCATTTTCCTGAGTGGCAAAATCCAATCTCTGGGAATCCTTAATGTGTGTGTTTCCTGTCCAAATACTCAAAATATTTAGGATATGGTTTTTTTTTGTAGTGCCTGTGAAGTTCTTGAATTGTTTTGTCTGAAAGTACCACAAACAGTCCTCCAAAAAATTGTGAAGGACATTGTGTGAAGTATTCATAGATATTTTCAAATAAAGGATTGTCTTGATGTTTGCTGACCTATAAGATCTTCAAGCAAGCCATCCAAGCCTCCCTCATAACAGTCTTTAATTGAAAAGATAGTTAAGGGAGGTCACTTTTTAAAACAAGTTTTATTTTTAAGGAGTTCCTTCCTGCAGTCTGACCTCTGAACGTGATAGCCTAAAGCATTGCTGGTGTTTCAGGAGCAGGTGCATTCGATACGTGTCAAAAATGCTTTATTCATTTTTATGTTGCAATAGCAACAACAACTTAAAAATCCCCAAGCCCCAAATATTGGGATTTCTTTTTGTTAAATGATGGAGTTTGCATTTTATTATGTGTCCAGAGAAGGGCAACGAGGCTGGGGAGAGGCCTCAAGCACAGCCTTACGAGGAGAGGCTGAGGGAGCTGGGATTGCTTAACCTGGAGAAGAGGAGACTGAGGGGTGACCTTATTGCTTTCTACAACTACCTGAAGGGAGGTTGTAGCCAGGCAGAGGTTGGTCTCTTCTCCCAGGCAGCCAGTACCAGAACAAGAGGACACAGTCTCAGGCTGCGCCAGGGCAGGTTTAGACTGGAAGTTAGGAAGAAGTTCTATACTGAGAGAGTGATTGCCCACTGGAATCAGCTGCCTGTAGAAGTGGTGGAGTCACCTTCATTGGAGGTGTTCAAGAAGAGGCTTGATGGGTGCTTGGTGCCAGGGTTTAGTTTTTGGTTGTTTAGGTGGGTTGTATTGTACTGTATTGTACTCTTTTGTACTGTATTGTACTGTATGGTACTGTGTTGTGTTTTGGGTGGGTTGGATTGGTTGATGGGTTGGGCGTGATGATCTTGAAGGTCTCTTCCAACCTGTTGTATTGTATTACCAAAGAAGTTCTACACAGAGAGAGTGACTGGCCATTGGAATGTGCTGCCCAGGGAGGTGGTGGAGTCACCGTCCCTGGAGGTGTTTAGGGGTTGGAACTAGGTGATCTTTGAGGTCCCTTCTAACCCTAACAGCTGTATGATTCTATCTTTGTTGGAACTTTATATACTAAATATATACTCTCTTCTAAGCATTGCATTCATAATGAAATGACTTGCATTCATAATGGAGTGACTTGTCCCTTTGCACAATACTTTTGAGTATGAAGGGTGAACAGCCGATGCCTCAGTTTTTGCTTGTTACTTGCATGTTTTCAGCCACTGATTTTATTTTGTCTGCTTCTAATGAAGAGGCAAGATTTAGAAACAGCTATTTCAGAAATCATGAAGTTACTGGAAAGCTCTACACTTTGCTTTAACAATAAGTTAAAAGTGACTACCATTGGTAGTCTCATTTGTCTCAAGTGACCACAAAAATCCCATGCCAGGCAGGATTTCTGGAGAAAAGCAGGCTTTTTTCTTCATGAAAGAAGATCCAGCCATATCTGAATACTATTTATACTACAGTGTCTTTTTCTCTGAGATTGTCTTTATGAGTTAAACAAAGGTGGTCTGTAATCTCAGACTGGTAAGAAATGGTTTGAAATGCAGTATCTGAGATTTGTATTTTTTCCTGATCAAGTAAGTGTTGTTGCTGATGGTGGCTTGAATTAAGATTGCATAGGCATGAGTTGTGAAAATTAAGACAATTTCGTAGTTTCATATTTTCAGTCAGGGTTGGAAGGGACCACAAGGATCATCTAGTTCCAACCCCCCTGCCATGGGCAGGGACACCTCACACTAGATCAGCCTGGCCAGAGCCTCATCCAGCCTGGGCTTAAACACCTCCAGGGATTGGGTCTCCACCACCTCCCTGGATAACCCATTCCAGGGCTTCACCACCCTCACGGTGAAGAACTTCCTCCTCACCTCCAGCTTGAATCTCCCCACCTCCAGCTTCATTCCATTCCCCCTAGTCTTATTACTACCTGATAGCCTGAAAAGTCCCTCCCCAGCCTTCTTATAGGCCCCCTTCAGATACTGGAAGGCCACAATGAGGTCCCCTGGGAACCTTCTCTTCTCCAGACTGAACAGCCCCAACTCCTTCAGTCTGTCCTCATAGGAGAGGTGCTCCAGCCCTCTGCTCCTCCTCGTGGCCCTTCTCTGGACACCTTCCAGCACCTCCAGATCACTTTTGTAATAGGGGCTCCAGAACTGGAGGCAGTACTCCAGGTGGGGTCTCACCAGCGCTGAGTAGAGGGGGAGAATCCCCTCCCTTGCCCTGCTGCCCACACTTCTCCTGATGCAGCCCAGGATCTGATTTGCTTTCCGGGCTGCAAGTGCACACTGAGAGCTCCTGTTGAGCTTCTCGTCCACCAGCACCCCCAAGTCTCTCTCCTCAGGGCTGCTCTCCAGCCAGTCACTGCCCAGTTCAGTTCTGGCTCTCCTGAAAATGACAAATGAAGTTTGAAACATGGCAGTGAGCACCTAAAATGCCTGCATGGCTGCTGTTGACTTAGCAGCTTGGTCTTCTTGAAAGACAGATTTGTGTTACATCATCTAATAAAGTAGTTGATAACAGTAACAAGAGCGAGCTGCTGGAGAAAGAAGAACAGAGCCCTGTGGAGAACTTGAAAATCCCAAAGTTTGTGTTTTGGAGCAGTTATAATTGGAGATTCTGAACCTTTGGCTTTCTACAAGAAAGGTGTCTAGGAACATAAGTGCTTCTCTTACCTTCAGTATGATTTCTTGGGAAGGGAAGGAAAAGCTTCTGTGCTCCATCTTGATAGTTTATGGCCAGAGGCCCACTGTCAGTAGTGAATAGAATAGAATAAACCAGGTTGGAAGAGACCTTCAAGATCATCATGTCCAACCTATCATCCAAAACCACCTAATCAACTAAACCATGCAACCAAGCACCCTATCAAGTCTTCTCCTGAACACCTCCAATGATGGTGACTCCACCACCTCCCTGGGCAGCATGTTGCAATGGCCAATAACACTCTCTGTGAAGAACTTCTTCCTGACCTTCAGCCTAAACCTCCCCTGGCACAGCTTGAGACTGTGTCCTCTTGTTCTGGTGCTGGTTGCCTGGGAGAAGAGAGCAACCCCCACCTGGCTACAGCCTCCTTTCAGGTAGTTGTGGAGAGCAATAAGGTCTCCCCTGAGCCTCCTCTTCTCCAGGCTAAGCAACCCCAGCTCCTCAGTCTTTCCTCATAGGGCTTGTGCTCCAACCCCCTCACCAACCTTGTTGCCCTTCTCAACATCCTTCCTAAACTGAGGGCCCAGAACTGGACACAGGACTCAAGGGGTGGCCTAATGAGTGCAGTGTACGGGGGCAGAATGACCTCCCTGCTCCTGCTGGCCACACTGTTCCTGATGCAGGCCAGGATGCCATTGGCCCTCCTGGCTGCCTGGGCACACTGCAGGCTCATGTTCAGCCTGTCATTGACTAGTACCCCCAGGTCCCTCTCTGCCTGGCCGCTCTCCAGCCACTCTGACCCCACTCTGACTCGTGGAGAAGCCTGCTAGAGTGGGGTTTGTAGTCTAGGTAGTGTGAGTGTTGTGGGGATGCCATCTCTCCTTGGAAGTGACTGTTTTAAGTGATACTTTGCTCTTGAGGCCAGCACATTCTGGAATTCCAGATAACAGAAGCAGCTGGTTGATGTTAATTGCAGATTTATCAGGTGGTTATATTTTGTGTGCATGTACACTGCATTTGAAGATTTCTTAGTGTATTTGCTTTGTGTGATGTGAACTCTTTGCGTTGTAGCTTTGCTGTATTGCTCTGCTTGCATACCTAAGTACTGGCTTCAAAACGTTGTTCTGCCCTTTTCCTGATACCACTGGCAAAAGGCAACTTTTGCAGAGCTAGGTTTCCAAGCCTGGAATGGTGTGTTACAGTTCTGCTTCAGAGCTGTGTTCTGTGCTTTAATCCATGTGTCCAGTTTGGTTCAGCATCTGTTCTTTGCTTGAGAGCTCTTGATGAATGGTAAATGCTTCAGGAAAATTATGCTCTGTTGATGAGTCTTTACAGCAGAAGCAGTGAAAGGGGGTAAGGAAAAGGACGATGAGGGTGATTAAGTAAAGAATAAGTTTGCATATTGCTAATTCCTCTTGTCAGACTGTGGGAAGACCTCTGTTTGTCTTATTTTTCCCTTCTTTGTTTTCCTAGAGTCACTCTTACTTAACCAGAAGCCCTCTGTATTGTCCCTGTAGGCTAGGTTTACTCGCTCCAGACTTTTGGTGCCAGCAGGAAGTGGAGCCTGTGTTAGGGCTGGTGACTTTCCTTTTCTCTTACTTAAGGCACATGTTCTCCAAGTACAATGGGAGTGTATTATCTAGTCACTCTTTGCCTTCCTAGGGATTTTCCATTCTTACCCACTATGAGTGTGGTGAATTAATACCTTTAAGAGCTCCAAATGTGTTGTCAAATGTACTAAAATGGTCATTTGGTTTTGGTGCGGGACAGATACAAAACTCAGAAGATCCATTGTGGAAATTAAGCCTTTGAAAAAGAAAAACTAACTAGTTGAGACCTGCTGTGCTGCTGGAGCCTGCCCTACAACATCTCAAAATTCAATTCTGGCATTGCATAGGTTTGTTGGGTTTTTTTTTTTTGTAAATGACTAAAGATGATCTCCAGGGATTAAAAGGAATTCAACATGAAAGGATCAAGTAATACCTAAACCAAGAAACAAATCTTTAAAGCTAAATGGTAAACTTACTTCAGACTTCTGATTGAGACAGTGACTCATAAGGAGCCTAAAGCTGTGATAATATATTCACTTCTGTTGTACTTTAAGTTATAAATGAGAACTAGCTTAGGACAAGATCTGGATCTGATGTGCCTTCCAATAATTTGGGAACAAGAGGACGTGGGTAAAATTGCCTTACCTAATTTTATGGAAGGTTCTATCTGTGGAGCTTATTGACACAAGGTCTTGGAGAGGACTAGAAATTAGCAGCACTTAAAGGAAAAAACAAGTGCATGTGTGTATGTATGTTTATGCAGGAAATGATACAGGCTTGTAATAGTGCATGAAAAGTTAAATTACTTTTGGCTTCAGCTTCTAGGAGTACTTCAAGGCAATTCAGAGGAAGCTACTACATCTTTGAGATAGACCAGCTGTAGCTGCTGCTTTCACCTCTTTCAGTGACTTCTGGGCTACGTGGTGCTAGCAACTGTTGAAGACATGATACTGCTCCATTCCTTCTTATTTCAAATGAAATAAACTAAACCTGAAAATTCTTTTTTACATAAACGTTATTTAAAGTAGTACTGAAGTGTGTCTCACCACCCTCAGCGTGAAGAATTTCTTCCTAATGTTTAATCTAGATCTAGCTTCTTCCAGTTTGAAGCTATTCTACACAGAGTGGCTGGAGAGCAGCCAGGCAAAAAGGGGCCTGGGGTTACTGGTTGATAGGAGGCTGAAGATGAGCCAGAAGTGTGGCCAGCAGGAGCAGGGAGGTCATTGTGCCCCTGGACTCAGCACTGGTTAGGCCACACCTGGAGTCCTGTGTCCAGTTCTGGGCCCCTCAGTTTAGGAGGGATTTTGACTGGCTGGAGGGTGTCCAGAGAAGGGCAACAAAGCTGGGGAGGGATTTAGAGCACAGACCCTGTGAGGAGAGGGTGAGAGAGCTGGGATTGCTTAGCCTGGAGAGGAGGGGACTCAGAGGAGACCTTCTTGCTCTGTCCAACTCCCTGAAGGGAGGTTGTAGCCAGGTGGGGGTTGGTCTCTTCTTGCAGGCAACCAGCACCACAACAAGAAGACACCGTCTCAGGCTGTGCCAGGGCAGGTTTAGGCTGGAGGTTAGGAAGAAGCTCTTCCCAGAAAGAGTGATTGGCCATTGGAATGTGCTGCCCAGGGGGGTGATGGAGTCACCATCCCTGGAGGTGTTTAGGAAGAGACTGGATGGGGCACTCAGTGCTATGGTCTAGTTGATTAGTTGATTAGATGGCGTTGGGTGCTAGGTTGGACTCGACGATCTCGCAGGTCTTTTCCAACCTTGTTAATTCTATTCTATTCCACTATAGGCTTTTGTAAAAATTCCCTCTCCATCTATCCTGCAAGCCCCCTTCAAATACTGGAAGGCTGCTAAAAGCTGTCTGGTATGCAGGGATGTGTTACTGACTACAGAGTAGCAAAAATTGGGTGGTGGTTGCACCTTTAAAGTATGCAAGGATGTAACAGCTGCCCTACTATATCAAAGTGTGAGTGAAAAATGAGGATGCCCTGTGAGCAGCATTAAGGTATTACTGTTTCATCGACAAGCAGGCCCCTTACTCACAATCAGTATTTTTCAGGAAGCTGTTCTTGTGCTTCAAAAATGTAGTGGTCAGCACAGCAACGGCTGAAAATAGCATTGTGGATGTTATAGCACCGGTGTTAGAGCCCCGCTGGCACACATCCAGGAGACCTGTGAAAAGAAACAAAACCTTTTAAAATGAGGCTTCTGATTGTAAATTTCCTCAAATGTTTAAATTTCAAACCTCTCTAACAAAGTAATTGAGAGCAGAATCCTGTAAAGGCACACTAGATAGGAGCACCTCATCTTTGCAAAACAAAATGCTTAAAGTGAGCATGGCAGTGCGTGTAGGGTAGCTGGCTGTGAAGAGCTACTAAAGCTGTACAGAGTGAAGTGATAGCTGCACCACTGCAGTGCAAATAAATAAACCTCAGCAGTTGGATTTTTCCTGTTTTCCCTGCTTGTGTATTTTTCCAATTCTTGGTTGTACTTCAGGGTACACTGTCAGCCTTTGTGGGCTAGGTCTTCTTTATAAACATGGAAGTATGTTTGTTGGTTATGTTATGGAATGAATATAAATGAATTATGAGGATATAAATTCATATGAGGAGAGGCTGAGGGAGCTGGGGTTGCTTAGCCTGGAGAAGAGGAGACTCAGGGGAGACCTTCTTGCTCTCTACAACTCCCTGAAGGGAGGTTGTAGCCAGGTGGGGGGTTGGTCTCTTCTCCCAGGCAGCCAGTACCAGAACAGTCTGGAGAAGAGAAGGTTCCGAGGTGACCTCATTGTGGCCTTCCAGTATCTGAAGGGGGCCTACAAGAAGGCTGGGGAGGGACTTCTCAGGCTATCAGGGAGTGATAGGACTAGGGGGAATGGGATGAAGCTGGAGGTGGGGAGATTCAGGCTGGACATGAGGAGGAAGTTCTTCACCGTGAGGGTGGTGAAGGCCTGGAATGGGTTGTCCAGGGAGGTGGTTGAGGCCCCGTCCCTTGAGGTGTTTAAGCCCAGGCTGGATGAGATTCTGGCCAGCCTGATGTAGTGTGGGGTGTCCCTGCCCATGGCAGGGGGGTTGGAACTAGATGATCCTTGTGGTCCCTTCCAACCCTAACTGAAACTATGAAACTATGAAACAAGAGGACACAGTCTCAGGCTGTGCCAAGGCAGGTTTAGGCTGGATGTTAGGAAGAAGTTCTATACAGAGAGAGTGATTGCCCATTGGAATGAGCTACCCGTGGAGGTGGTGGAGTCACCATCACTGGAGGTGTTCAGGAGGAGACTTGATGGGGTGCTTGGTGTCATGGTTTAGTTGTTTAGGTGGGTTGGATTGGTTGATGGGTTGGACACGATGATCCTGAAGGTCTCTTTCAACCTGGTGTATTGTATTGTCCTTTCTTAGGAGGCTGTGCAGGCACCAGGATGGCCTTTAGCAGCTTCCTTTCCTGTTCTTCCTAGAAAACAGCTTTGGTAGTTATATCCTGCCTCAGGGGAGGAAGGATGCCATCTGTTGTGATAACCCCTCTTAGAGTGTCTGTGGATAACTCCATTAGCTGTTGCTAATGAATAAATAGGCAAGTAGCAAGCATTTAACGTTGCCAGATTCTCAAATTTACTGCTGCCTGCAAAGGACTGAATGAAAGATGTGATCTGCTTCCTGTGCTTCCCCTTCCAATTCAGGTAAGTGCTATTGCTGGAGATGATCTGAACTGTCCTCAGGGTGGTGTTTAGTGTCTGTGTGGTTGCATTTGCAGTCAGAGCACTAGCAGTGACTTCTGAAGAGTGTTGCTGGGACTCTAAGGTCTGGCCTAACTTTTTTCACAATGCTCCCTTATCACAGTGCTGCTCTTTCAGATGCTTTAAGTAAGTAACAGTGAGGAGGGATTTTTACTTCATGCTACTTGTAAATTCTGGAGCATGTTTTTCCAGGACTTAGAGATTTCTGGCCTATCAGATGCTCTGCAGATCAAGAATATCAGAGGTCACTAAACTCTAAAGTAGACAAGTAATCTACTTAGGTCTGTTTGGGTCATTCTGCCCCTGTGCACTGCACTGGTTTGGCCACACCTTGAGTCCTGTGTCCAGTTCTGGGCTCCTCAGTTTAGGAAGGATGTTGACTTGCTGGAATGTGTCCAGAGAAGGGCAACAAAGTTGGTGAGGGGTTTGGAAGACAAGCCCTATGAGGAGAGGCTGAGGGAGCTGGGGTTGCTTAGCTTGGAGGGGAGGAGACTCAGGGGTGACCTTGTTGCTCTCTACAACTCCTTGAAGGAAGGTTGTAGCCAGGTGGGGGTTGGTCTCTTCTCCCAGGCAAGCAGCACCAGAACAAGAGGACACAGTCTCAAGCTGCACCAGGGCAGGTTTAGACTGGATGTCAGGAAGAAATTCTATACAGAGAGAGTGATTGCCCATTGGAATCGGCTGCCCATGGAGGTGGTGGAGTCACCGTCATTGGAGGTGTTTAGGAGGAGACTTGATAGGGTGCTTGGTGCCATAGTTTACTTGATTAGGTGGTGTTGGATGATGGGTTGGACTCGATGATCTTGAAGGTCTCTTCCAACCTGGTTTATTCTGTTCTATGCTATTTCTGTGCAGTATCTAGGCAGGATTAATTCCAAAGCCTTTGGCAAATGCTTATTATTTCTAGATACTTGGAATTCATGTTTCCCTGGAGGGAAAAAGTAGTGTGATGTAGCCAGGGAAGAATTTTCTATTGGAATTTACTCATAGCTGTCTAAAAATTCATTGAGCTGTTGTACTGCAACTGCTTATTTATGTTAATATATTTTTGTCTGAATGGCTCTTTAAAGGAATGTTAGCGAGGCTGGGAGAAGGAATGTGAATTGCCATGGTTTGACACAGAGTTGATTTATATTAGTTCTTTGAACTCCTTATCTACCTCATGCACCAGCAAACACCAAAAATAAGAAGATTTTGGGTTTCCTTTTCCCCACAACTTTGACTTTTGTTTGTATAGATTCTGAAACTTTTTAATATCCTTAAGGTTTTTAATAATGTAGCTTTAGCTCAAAATGTGGAGGGTTTTATTGAAACCAGTGGGGTCATCTCTGAGTTGTGTTCTCTCTTTTCCACTCTTTGTAGTGTAGTGTGCTATAGAACTAACCAGGTTGGAAAAGAGCTTTGAGATCGAGTCCAGCTTATCACCCAACACCATCTAATCAACTGGACCATGGCACCAAGCACCCCATCCAGTCTCTTCCTAAGCACCTCCAGTGATGGTGACTCCAGCACCTCCCTGGGCAGCACATTCCAATGGCCAATCACTCTCTCTATGAAGAATTTCTTCCTAACATCCAACCTAAACCTCCCCTGGCACAGCTTGAGACTGTGTCCTCTTGTTGTGGTGCTGGTTGCCTGGGAGAAGAGACCAACCCCCACCTGGCTACAACCTCCCTTCAGGGAGTTGTAGGGAGCAAGAAGGTCTCCCCTGAGCCTCCTCTTCTCCAGGCTAAGCAACCCCAGCTCCCTCAGCCTCTCCTCACAGGGCTTGTGCTCCAAACCCCTCCCCAGCTTTGTTGCCCTTCTCTGGACACCTTCCAGCAAGTCAACAGCTTTCCTAAACTGAGGGGCCCAGAATTGGACGCAGGACTCAAGGTGTGGCCTCACCAGTGCTGAGTGCAGTGGCAGAATGACTTCCCTGCTCTTGTGGCTTATGGTTTAGAACAGATGTCATAGCTTTAAAAATCTCCACATATTTCAGGTTTAAAATCTTATTTTCTGAAATGCCCATGGAAATTTCCAAGTCTTTGTGCTGATTTAAATAAATTGCTGTCTTTAAAGGATCCCAGGTGGTGGTATTTTTTTCTTGGCAGCTAGTGGAAGGGCCAATCTACTCTCCTTAATTCTGCTTATGGACTTGAGTTGATACAACACAACACTTAAACCCAAACAAACCCCAACCAAAATACTAATCAAAAATTACTCATGGTTATCCTAGAATCACAGAATCGATAAGGTTGGAAATGACCTCAGGGATCATTGAGTCCAACCTGTCACCCAACCCTCATGAGTAACTAAACCATGGCTCCAAGGGCCACATCCAATCCATTTTTTAACATCTCCAGGGACAGGGACTAGGCTTCAGGAAGGGTTACATCATTTGCTATCTTTTTTGGTTTCTTTGGTCGTCTTGGCGTGTCCTCTCTTCAAAGGCATGTATTCCAAAGCATCCTGATGAGAATCTCTTGAAGTCAATAAAGTGTCCCTGAATATTGCTTAATATCTTTGCTCTTTCAGAAACTGGCTCTTTGAAGCTGCTGTTTCTGTTCAGCCTTTATTTTTTTCGTGTCATTCAGTGTTTCCTGGTGAAGTCATGCAGATAAAAGAAAATTAATGCATATTCCGTAGCTGTCTCCTGGCTCTTCAGTTTCAAAATCAAAACAAGTAGCTGTGAACTAAAAAAATGCAACTACTGCACAGATTCAGAACAGTATCAGTTGCAGAAGAATTTGCCATTTGCACTAAACTCTTTATGCTTTTGAAACTAGGACTTGAAACTGGAAGCTTTTCATGTGTATGGATTTATTGTTATGAATTAGACACTTAAAGAGTTAACCACGTTGGAAGAGACGTTTGAGATCGAGTTATTGTAGCCAGGAGGGAGTTGGTCTCTTCTCTCAAGCAACCAGCACCAGAACAAGAGAACACAGTCTCAGGCTGTGCCAGGGGAAGTTTAGGCTGGAGGCGAGGAGAAAGTTCTTCACAGAGAGTGTTGTTAGCCATTGGAATGTGCTGCCCAGGGAAGTGTCACTGGAGGTGTTCAAAAGGGGATTGGATGTGGCACTTGGTGCCATGGTTTAGTCATAAGGTCTGTGGTGACAGGTTGGACTCGATGATCTTTGAGGTCTCTTCCAACCTTGGTGATTCTGTGAGTCCAACCTATCATCCAGCACCATCTAGTCAACTAAACCATGGCACCAAGCACCCCATCAAGTCTCTTCCTAAACCCCTCCAGTGATGGTGAACAGACTGCTCATATGAGCGAAGGTATAGTAAATCGCCTGGAAGAGGCTCTCAACACATAGAGGAAGGCCTCCCCTAAACTGGGAAATGCTGAATTGTAACACTGTGTAACCAAGAAAGTTTACACATTTGACAATGAGGTGTCACAATGATATGTTAAATATAGTCACTTAATGACCTTGTGGCATATTGTGCTTCACTGAATGCACCATAGTTCCTGTACAGAAAAAATGCACAATAGTTCCTGTTCCTACTTTTCCAGAAGTTATAGGTCTCTTAAATGTGGTTTCTGTTTCCTGTCCTGGAGGGCAAGTACCATTGCTACACACCTTCTGAAAAATGGGCAGGAGCAGGGGAATCATAGAGTCAATAAGGTTGGAAAAGACCTCTGAGATCATCAGGTCCAACCTATCAACCAACACCTCAGGACTAGCTGGACCATGGCTTCAAGTGCCACGTCCAGTCCCTTTTTGAACACCTCCAGGGACGGTGACTCCACCACCTCCCTGGGCAGCACGCTCCAATGGCCAGTTGCCCTTTACTCCATTGAGCCCACAGTTCTGGTACTGTTTGTCCATCTTTAGTTTATTGTAATGCCTTATATGATTGTCAGTTTTACTTGAAAGTAGGATGTTTTAGCAAGCTGTGGAATTTGTGTACAGTTTTATATTTTAAGTGTTACTATGGTGAATATTTATTTTTAATGAAGGTGACTTGCTACCATGTAGTTTGGGGGAGAGAACATCTTAGGTTTCTCTAAAGTGAATTTTCTGGAAGGATCATAAGGGAATTTACTGCTTTTTCTGTGATGTAAGACTAGTACTTCCCTGTGTAATCCTTTTGTTGTCTTTGTAGTTCATCTGCTGGAGGGCAGAGAGGCTTTGCAGAGGGACCTCGACAGGCCGGACAGATGGGCAGAATCCAAGGGCATGAGATTGAACACATCCAAGTGCCGGGTTCTGCGCATTGGCCACAGCAACCCCCATGCAGTGCTACAGGCTGGGGTCAGAATGGCTGGAGAGTGGCCAGGCAGAGAGGGACCTGGGGGTACTGGTTGATTGTAGGCTGAACATGAGCCTGCAGTGTGCCCAGGCAGCCAAGAAGGCCAATGGCATCCTGGCCTGCATCAGAAACAGTGTGGCCAGCAGGAGCAGGGAGGTCATTGTGCCCCTGTACACTGCACTGGTTGAGTACTGTGTCCAGTTCTGGGCCCCTCAGTTTAGGAAGGATGTTGTCTTGCTGGAGTGTGTCCAGAGAAGGGCAACAAAGTTGGTGAGGGGTTTGGAACACAAACCCTATGAGGAGAGGCTGAGGGAGCTGGGGTTGCTTAGCCTGGAGAAGAGGAGACTGAGGGGTGACCTTATTGCTCTCTACAACTCCCTGAAGGGAGGTTGTAGCCAGGCAGAGGTTGGTCTCTTCTCCCAGGCAACCAGCACCACAACAAGAGGACACAGTCTCAAGCTGTGCCAGGGGAGGTTTAGGTTGGATGTTAGGAAGAAGTTCTATACAGAGAGAGTGATTGCCCTTTGGAATGTGCTGCCCGTGGAGGTGGTGGAGTCACCTTCATTGGAGGTGTTCAAGAAGAGGCTTGATGGGGTGCTTGGTGCCACGGTTTAGTTGTTTAGGTGGGTTGTGTTGTATTGTATTGCTTTTAGGTGGGTTGAATTGGTTGATGGGTTGGACACGATGATCTTGAAGGTCTCTTCCAACCTGGTGTATTGTATTGTATTAAAGCCTCTTTCTTGGTTCCTTCAATTTTGTTATCAGAATCCACCGTCAAATCCCCTCAAGCAAAGCCTCCTTGAGTTAAACATTTTGTAACTGGGGAATTAATTTGCCTTATGTAGTTTTGGGGAGAGCCCCAAAGGAAAGAAAAAGTATTGGGTTTGTGTTCATTGGTGCCATGGTTTAGTAGTCATGAGGTGTTGGGTGACAGGTTGGACTTGATGATCTTTGAGGCCTTTTCCAACTTTATTGATTCCATGAATTCTTTTTCACTGGTGCTTGTAGAGGAGAACAGAAGCTTGAACTAAAGAACTAGCAAGTTTAATAGGGTATTGCAGGAGAACCTGCTGACCTGCTGTTGTCTGTTTGCCAAGTCTTCCACTTTTTGTGGTATGCTGTTACCCTGTTGCTTTGGGCAGCAGCCTGTAAGCTTCTTCTAGCTGTCAACTTGTGCAGGCTTTGTAACTCCTTCTGGAGGAAGCAACAGCTAGGTAGGTGTAGATGATCACAAAAGTGGGGAGCTATTGATTCCAGGTGTTCCAGCATTGGATAGTTGCTCTTCATCACTTTCCTCATTTTGTGTCTTCTGAGCTCGTATAGCATGTCCCACAAATGCATGACATGGTGAAAATAACATGCTTGGACTTGGGTTATCCTAGTAATTGACAACTGGCCATGGAGTTTTGTGGTTTTGCTTTGGCCAGTGAGAAGACCAGGGCGAGCGTGCTGGAGCCAAGCAAATGGGATATGCCTTGGAATCTTTGTTCAGATTTAGTTAAATAAATAAAGTAATTGTTTGTTGAATTGCTAACTGGCTTTGGGAGACAACTCAAGGCTAACCAAGATGGAGGACTTGCCAACTCCATGTTCCTCTTCAGACACTGCCTTGAGCCTGATGATTGCCTTTTCATGGACTTCAGTTAAACTTTCTGAAAAAGCTAGGATGTTAAGTATTAAAAGAGAGGAGAGAACAGATATGTATGAGCCTGCCTCCCCCTTGCTGGCCCCTGTGCTTTGGGACCTGATTATATCACCATGACAACAGGAGTTTCATAGATCAGCCTGGTTCCCCATGATGCATTTTTAAGCTGTATCAGTGGTGTGGCTGAGAAATTGCTAATATTTCATATGTCATCCTGACTATACCTTGATGAAAATGAAAGTCTGAGGATTAAATCATCATGAGAAATAAGCCAATGATTGTATCCTCTGTAGTGAGTTAAATTACTTGACAGTTCAGAGTCTACATTTTTTTCGCCTTGACATTTTAAGCTAGTTGAAAACTGTGGGCTTCCTACAGTATTTCATTAGGTACACAGTTTAGGAACTGGGGAAAGCTCATCAAAACCGTTTAAAGAATTCTGTTGCATTTTTGCTGCAGTCTTAATTAGGTTGAGAATTCCCAAATTCTTCTCTTCTCCTAGCTTTTTAGCCAATCTGCTTTTTTTTGGGGGGGGTCTAATTCTAATAGAATACTCACTACCTTGCTTAAATGTGGGCTTCTTTCTGTGGAAATATTTTGAATGTTGGTTTGCATTAGGTAACCCAAAAATAAGGTAACACGTAGTGAAGGGCATTTGTTCTTCCCCGACCCCAGAATAGAATTAACCAGGTTGGAAAAGACCTTTGAGATCATCGAGATCAACCATCACCCAACACCATCTAATCAACTGAACCATGGCACCAAGTGCCCCATCCAGTCTCTTCCTACCCTGGCTAAAGTTAATGCTGGGGGAAACTTCAACCCATTGCACACTCCCTGCAGGATGCTGCTCGCTGACAATAGAATGGAATAGAATAGGAATTAGAATAGAATTAACCAGGTTGGAAAAGACCTTTGAGATCAAGTCCAACCTATCATCCAACACCATCTAATCAACTGAACCATGGCACCAAGTGCCCCATCCAGTCTCTTCCTAAACACCTCCAGTGATGACAACTCCACCCTGGGCAGCCCACTCTTTCTGGGAAGAACTTCTTCCTAACATCCAGCCTAAACCTCCCCTGGTGCAGCTTGAGACTGTGTCCTCTTGTGCTAGTTGCCTGGGAGAAGAGACCAACCCCCATCTGGCTACAACCCCCCTTCAGGGAGTTGTAGACAGCAAGAAGGTCTCCCCTGAGCCTCGTCTTCTCCATGCTAAGCAAGCCCAGCTCCCTCAGCCTCTCCTCATAGGGCTTCTGCTCCAAACCCCTCCCTATCTTGGTTGCCCTTCTCTGGACACCTTCCAGCAACTCAACATCTTTCCTAAACTGAGGGCCCCAGAACTGGACACAGGACTCAAGGTGTGGCCTAACCAGTGAAAACTGGGGAGAATTTCCCCCCCGCCCCCCAGTGTAGTTCTCTTATACTTTAGACTGAATCGTTGCATTCCATTTAATTGCAGCTTCACACAGACCTTCAGTTTTAGTTGATTCTTTGTTTCATGCTGTCTCTTGGATGGTGGCATTCATTCTCTCCCAGACTGTCTCCTTTTTTTTTCTGAAACACACTTGTATTGGTGGTCTCAAAGGAAGAGTGCTGCTGAAATTGAGCCAAGGATACTTCAGACTGTACACTGAAAACCATTTTCAGAGCACTTTCAAAACATTTGTCCATGCTTTGCTTGCTGAAAGAAAAGGGAATTTCTCAAATGTTGGGTGCTTAAAAACTGAGAACTTAATGTTCTTCTCCCCCAGTACAGGCAATTAAAAGAAGTGTGGGGAAGAACAATTAGCAATTGCAAAGTATTCTTGACAGGGCCTAATTTCTTCTAAAGGCTTGATTGCCAGTGCTGGTAAGTGCTAATATGTGCATTGGTCATCCTAAAGAGAGTACATGCACAAATTTCAAGTTAAAGTTGCATTGAAATTTGGAGCTGTGCTTTCAGGTGATCCATCTCTTTAGAATGCATTACAAATAAGAATGGGTGTTGGCTTTGAAGACTGAAAGTTGCCTTTCTGAGAATGTCCCAACTTTGATTGTTTCAATATTAATAATCTGATTTTTCAACATTTCCACCACAAGTTGTTGTGCTTTTTGGTTTAGTGTGTACCTCTGTTAGCAGAGAGTTGCTTTCAGTGTTCAGCACCATCACTGGAGGTGTTTAGGAAGAGACTGGATGGGGCACTTGGTGCCATGGTTTAGTTGATTAGATGGTGTTGGGTGATAGGTTGGACTTGATCTCAAAGGTCTTCTCCAACCTGGCCTGCTCTCTTCTGCTCTCTTCTGCTCTCTTCTGCTCTCTTCTGCTCTCTTCTGCTCTCTTCTGCTCTCTTCTGCTCTCTTCTGCTCTCTTCTGCTCTCTTCTGCTCTCTTCTGCTCTCTTCTGCTCTCTTCTGCTCTCTCTCTTTGCATTTTAACTCTTTTCCACAGTGATGCCAAACATTTTGAAACTCTCCTTCACACAGCCCAAAGTAGTAATTAAAAGAAAAGTCTTTTACCCACTTGTGGTAGTTTTAGACTGTGCCTTTAAAATTTAGCTGCAGATTTCGAGCAGAGAAGTAGAAAAATATAAATAAATCACTGGTGGGTGTAAAAAGGAAAACAAAAGATTGTTCAAAAGAAATTCATTGGATAAATGTCTGGGGCAGAAGGAGCTGTATCATAACAATTCTTCCCATTTCACTGCCATTCTCATTCCTTTTCTCTTCTCCTCTGATCTTGGCTGCTTTGCTTTGCCCAGGAGAAGATAGCGCTTCTGACTGGCCTTGAGATAAGCTAACACACTGCTTTCTCCCAGCTTCTCTTTCTCTCTGGTACAGGGGGTTTGGGAGGTTTTGGGGTAGGGGGGGGACAGTGGAGCAGCTTCCCTGGTCTTTTGGACTGGGGGGGTTTCCTTGTTGTTTGCTAATTGTAAATGTCTGTGTAGTATTGCAAATCCTGTCTATTTTGTGCATATTCGTTGCACTCTGTTGTAGAGTGTAGTTTGTTTGTAAATACAGCCTCACTTGCTTCTGAGTTACTCTGGCTAAAAGTTAATGCTGGGGGAAACTTCAACCCACCATACCACTTTACTCATTATTTTAAAGGCCAAGTTTAATACTGCAGCTCTCTTGTCAAGCTCAGCAATCACTGTTTTTAGTAAGCATTGGTACTGGTAGATGTTGTGTGATGTTACAATGGCTCTTAAACATTTGGCAAATAAGGGTGTGTTGAACAGACTGCATTTAAACAGTGCTTAGAAACAGACCAAAGCGTATAGACTTGCATCAGATCATCAAAGAAAAGCTGAATTGTACTTAAAAAGAGCACAGCTGATGGAATAGTCAGGCTAATGTTAAATCCCAAGTTTCATACACTTAATATTGTTTCCAGTCCTGCCAGTGGCATCAT
Organism: Colaptes auratus; assembly: GCA_015227895.2. NCBI lineage: Eukaryota > Metazoa > Chordata > Aves > Piciformes > Picidae > Colaptes > Colaptes auratus. The sequence goes on from CM037631.1 coordinate 115,930,313, forward strand.
AAATGATGTTAATGCTGCAAGTGCATTCAAGTCAGAGTTCACTTCAATCAGTGGTTCTTCTAGAATCATGGAATCAATAAGGTTGGAAAAGACCTCAAAGATCATCAAGTCCAACCTATCATACAAACACCTCATGCCTAACTAAACCGTGGCTTCAAGTGCCATGTCAAATCCCTTTTTGAACATCTCCAGGGATGGTGACCCCACCACCTCCCTGGGCAGCACATTCCAATGGCCAATCACTCTATCTGGGAAGAACTTTCTCCTCCTCTCCAACCTAAACTTCCCCTGGTGCAGCTTGAGACTGTGTCCTCTTGTTCTGGTGCTGGTTGCCTGGGAGAAGAGACCAACCTCCACCTGGCTACAACCTCCTGCTGAAAATCTTCTGCTCTAATTCAAGCGATAAAGAACGGAGGAGTATGTGTTGTGTTAATGAATGGTGGGGAAGGCGTTGGGGAAAAAGGCATAAAGTAGTTGTCACTAAGAGGAAAGTTAAACCTTAAGTTTGTTTTTCTTTCTTCTCACTTTCCTTTGACAGTACTTACACCTTCATAGTAATGTCTTTTACCACGGTCAGTGGTAACTAATCATGTGTGATTCATTGTATGTTGGCCTACTTTTTCAGCCTGTACTCAATATTTTGCTACAGTTGAAGGGTTCTGTGAAGCTCAAATCTTCACAGTCCAGTTCATGATTTATCTCCTTAAAGACCAAGGTTATTGTGGTTAAATTATGGGCTGTTTGGGAGTGGTCTGCCTCTGTACATGTTGCTAGCAGGTGTTCAAGTAATTCCATTGGAGTTGTGGGGTGCAGCCTTCTTTGTGTTGTGTCCTCCCTAGCCAGTGCTCTCTGCTACTACTTAGGAGCTTATGTATAGCTTTGTGGAATGAAGAGCATATGTTTCATACCACTCTTTTGTAATGAACTGCAGTAGGAATGAGAACACAATATTACTACTATTTTATTGGTGCTTTTACTTTATCTACTATATCCCTTTTTTCTTTCCACATATTTAAAGTGCACAAGAGGAAAAAATGCAACAAATTACAATACCAAGTCACAGTCAAGAACTTTGCTGGAAAAGCAAAATTATAGCTTGAAGATGCCACATTTCTAAAAGCTGCATTTGATTGATGTAAAAACTAAAGATGTTTTAGTGTTGTATTGCAGTGTGTCTAGTGCTCACTCAAATGCTTGCTTACTATAGCTTCCCTCCAACAAAAGAATGCAGTTGCCTATGCAAGTACCATTAGAATGGATTTTGTTGGGTACCCTATATGATTCTTCTGTCATGTAGGCCGTGTAAAATGGGACTGGTGAATGGCAATTCCCTGGTAACTTGAAAAATGGATGTCAAAAGGTTGCCTGGGCTAGGAAATACCAGGCTGTTAAAGCAGGTTGCATCTCAACTATGAAGGTGGTGGTTCTTCCTGAAGAATTTTTCTGTTGGACTCAAGTCTGCCATAAAAATAGTTAAAAGACTAGAAACTAACTTGATGTTCACATGTGAAATGATGTGCAGTATATAACACCAGTCCAGCAGAAATAAGGGGGAGGGGGAAAAAAAGCGGTGACACAAGGTTAGACTGGTGTCAAGCTTGCAAAGTGCTTACTGGGGTTTCAGTTATGTTGATACTGAGCTATGAATGGATAATTTAAAATTCTGGGAAATGGCTGTTTGGAGGAATAACTACACCAAAAACCAGAAGAGGTTCATTCTCAGTTGAATGCTGTATAACATTATTACTAGGTGTCTGTGTTGCAGTTTTCTCGATGTTGGCTGCATCAAACCCTCACATGCACTGTGCTTTCCTTTTGGTATGTTTCAGTAAACTAGGAAAGGAAGTTTGATGTAAGAGTTCTCTAATGACTCTTTTTCCATGTGTAAATAACACTGGTGTGGAATGCTTGCAAGTTGTCTATTTTTCTTTGTTTTGTTTTTTTTCTTTACTTCTCCGTAGCTAGAAAAACATTAAATAGAAAGTGCTTATAATACATAGCTAAAAACCTGAGAACTGTAATGCAGATCTCTCTTGGTCCTGTTGCAAACTAATTTTAGAAACTTGCCTTAAAAAGAAAATGTGATGGAAGGAAAAGCCTTTATGGTCTTTTATAGGAGGACTGATCTTAAAGGCAGCAGCATCGTATTAAATGCACCGAGTGCTTGGAGACAGCGTTGGCCCTTGCATTTTGGCACAGAAATTGGAGACTAGGCCACAAATCAAATGAGAATCGTGTCAAGAGTATCCCTGGTGTATGTTCCTGTCAAACTTGCTTCAAAATGAAGTATGCATGTTGCAGATACACAGTAATGTTCCGCAATGGTTCAAATGGTGTTTTCTTTTCAAGAGGGTTTGTAGTGTCTTGCATGTTTGCCTAAGTGTGTGGGAAGTTCCTTTTTATCTGCCCTGGATTGTGTTTATTTTTGTCAATGAAGTTTTGACTTGAAGGAAAGAGAGTCCTGTGAGAGTCAGTGTACGGTTAAACACTCTCCGACCCAGATCAGTCAGTGGGGTAAGTTTCTATTTTGGTGTAGATGTTTTTGGTGTCTTTCTCCCTGTCCTGAATAATGTTGTGAAAGCAGTAAGCCTAGGCTAGAAGCAGATCTTCATGTCTTTGCTTTGTATGTATTGTTTTATGTATGACTTGATTTTTTTGTTTTCTTCTTGCATGGAACCTAAACCAAGTGCTAATATTTCAACAGATACAGAATGACAGTCTCACACTGCACACTGGTATGCCTGTGAAGAGGCACTGCCAAAGTTAATTGTCTAGTGCAAAAGCTGGGAGTTCTGGCTGATCGAAGCAGGTAGGTGTGAAGGTGCCTGCATGGAGAGAAGATGCAGGGACAACTCAATGCAAACAGTTTAACTTAAACAGAGCCAAATGATAGCTTTCAAATGGCCTTTTACCTCAGCTGACTTATGAATGTTTTTATTGGAAGACTTTTGGTGGCCTTATTCCAAGTTGTGTGTGAGAGAAGGGCACAATTTTAACTTGATACTAAAATATGGGTGAGTTGGAGACACTAATCCCATATGGAAAGTGAAGCCCTCAAATCTTCAGAAAACACATCATTAGCTAATTTAAAGACAGCATCTTTTGTTAGGTGGTGGCAGCCCAAGATTATCTAGAAAGTGTTTGTCACATACTGCTAACACCTACTAGGTAAAAATAAAAGATATAATTCTAATATGAGCGTAACTGACTGCATGTGAGACTTTTTAAACATGAGTCTTGAACCTGAGAGCCAAACTATATATTGCAGAGGTGTCATGGTGTGCTTGCACGTCATTTGCAAGTCACAACTCTAAATTGGTTTCTGTCTCCACTGTCACCAGCTCGTGTCAGACAAAAATAAGCCTTAGTTACATCATGCACTTAGTGCTGGAGAACTAACACGGCTTACAATAGCATTTGACACCAGTTTGTGTCTCAGCAGTAACAGTTACTAGAAAACTTGGTCCAGTTTTGGCTGTGGAGTTCTAGCTGCTATTGAAAATGAGGAAACGACACCCTGATCTAGTGTGGGTCCCATGGCACGGGGGTTGGAACTACATGATCCTTGTGGTCCCTTCCAAACTTGACTGATACTATGATACTATGAAAGGCTCAAGCCTTTGGCCAGATTTCCTATTAATTTCTACATCTCTTTAAGTTAAAATAGCTTCCTGACTCTAGAGTGTACCAATTCTAGCATGCAAAGTTCTCAGATCTGAAATGCAGGTTTCCAAAGTCAAACTTCATAAAAAAGGGCAACTGGGAAAAAAAGGGCAACTAATTTGCTCAGCTTTTTGAGGGCATCCATGTTGTTATGATGATAAACACATAGAAATGATGCAGGTATTTGAAGTATTCTTTATTATCTGGGACCTTCTTACAAATGTCCTTTCTAAGAGAAATTGCTATTAAAAGATCCCTTTACAGCTGGACAGGGGGGGGGGAAAAAAAGCAGAGGAAATGGTTTCCTGTAGGAGCTATGTTTTGGGTGGTTGTGGCCAGGTAGGGGTTGGTCACTTCTCCCAGGCAACCAGCACCAGAACAAGAGGACACAGTCTCAAGCTGTGCCAGGGGAAGTTTAGGCTGGAGGTGAGGACAAAGTTCTTCCCTGAGAGAGTTGTTGGCCATTGGAATATGCTGTCCAGGGAGGTGGTGGAGTCACCCTCCCTGGAGGTGTTCAAGAGGGGATTGGATGTGGCACTTGGTGCCATGGTTTAGTCCTGAGGTCTGTGGTGATGAGTTGGACTTGATGATCTTTGAGGTCTCTTCCAACCATGGTGATTCTGTGTTTTGTTCTTCAGGAACAGTAATCTATTAAATATACATGAGTAAATATGACATGAAATGGGCACTTTTGCTGTTTTTGAGTTCTCTAGAGACAGCAGAGACAGGGAGGTAATCAAGGGTGAAAATCTACAGAGAAATCCTTGAGCTATTCTTACATGAAAATTCAGCTGGGATCTCACCCCACCCTCCAAAAAAACCAAAAGCAGTCATGGACATTCCTGTCCAGTGTAGCTGTTGAACAGTACTGGAATCACTCCTCTTAACACTGCTTGTGTGTAGTACTTCAGCTGCCAGCTTCTGCAGCTGAAAGATAGTGAGCAGAGAAGTGTAGGAATTATATGAATAGTGAGAACTCAGTAAGAAAAACTGCTTTAAACAGCAGCAGCAACTAACCAAAGGAAAGACAAAACCCACAAAAACCCCCTGAAAAATCCCAACCAACCAAACCCCCAAAAATCCAAACCAAAACTGCTGTGACATTTATGTGAGCTAATGGAATAGAATAGAATTAACCAGGTTGGAAAAGACCTTGGAGATCAAGTTTAATGGAATGAAGCTGGAGGTGGGGAGATTCAGGCTAGATGGGAGGAGGAAGTTCTTCACTGTGAGGGTGGTGAGGCCCTGGAATGGGTTGTTGAGGGAGGTGGTTGAGGCTCTGTCCCTTGAGGTGTTTAAGACCAGGCTGGATGAGGCCCTGACCAGCCTGATCTAGTGTAGAGAGTCCCTGCCCATGGCAGGGGGGTTGGAACTAGATGATCCTTGTGGTCCCTTCCAACCCTAACTGAAACTATGAAACTATGAAAACTATGAAACTAACCTATCATCCCACACTACCTAATCAACTAAACCATGGCACCAAGTGCCTCATCCAGTCTCTTTTTAAACACTTCCACGGATGGTGACTCCACCACCTCCCTGGGCAGCACACTCCAATACCCAACCACTACTTTGTGTGAAGAATTTCTTCCTAACATCCAGCATAAACCTGCCCTGGTGCAGGTTGAGACAGTGTCCTCTTGTTCTGGTGCTGGTTGCCTGGGAGAAGAGACCAGCCCCCACCTGGCTACAACCTCCCTTCAGGAGTTGCAGACAGCAAGAAGGTCTCCCCTGAGCCTCCTCTTCTCCAGGCTAAGCAACCCCAGCTCCCTCAGCCTCTCCTCATATGGCTTGCATGTAAACAGAAGCAAATTAAATCAAGCCATGTATTAAGAGCTAAAAAGGAAAGTATTATGGTACTGCTGATGTTAAGAAACTACAGCTTTTATGTAATTTCTTCAAGTAAATTCAAGGTAAATAATGTAACCTTCATTGCTTTTGCTGGCTTTCTTCCCAGAGGAGCAGGAGCAACCTGGCAGCACATGTCTTAGCACTGGTTTTCATTGTTGTCTTAATACTTATTTTAATATCAACTCATGCACTCAACTAAACAGTATAGAATTTCCCTAAAGCTGAATGAAGGTCTGTCTTCATGACAGAAATCTATATTACTGCCAGTGAAGTCTGTTAATCTGATACAACAATGTAATTTAATTAGGCCAAAAAGAGGCTTGTGCTCAAGTGTACTTGCACACAAAGCTGACGGGAAGCAAAACTCATGTTGAAAAAGGCATTAGAAAATATTCTTTCAGTGTAAACATGATAAAAATGGAAAGATACTTACAGTATTGCTTAACAATTTTCCTAATTTTACAACATTGCCAGTGGAGGGCAACAAAGCTGGGGAGGGGTTTGGAGCACAGCCCTGTGAGGAGAGACTGAGGGAGCTGGGGTTGCTTAGCCTGGAGAAGAGGAGGCTCAGAGGAGACCTTCTTGCTGTCTGCAACTACCTGAAGGGAGGTTGTAGCCAGGTGGGGCTTGGTCTCTTCTCCCAGGCAAGCAGCACCAGAACAAGAGGACACAGTCTCAAGCTGTACCAGGGGAGGTTTAGGCTGGATGTTAGGAAGTTCTTCCCAGCAAGAGAGATTGGCCATTGGAATGTGCTGCCCAGGGAGGTGGTGGAGTCAGCATCACTGGAGGTGTTTAGGAAGAGACTTGATGGGGTGCTTGGTGCCAGGGTTTAATTGATTAAATGGTATTGGGTGATAGGTTGGACTCAATGATCTTGAAGGTCTTTTCCAGTCTGGTTAATTCTATTCCATCTGTTTATGGGAATTATTTTTTCAAGGTAGTGTTTTCCTGTAGTCAACTCTTCGTACACCTCAAGCGTTTCCCTGCTGTTACGGATGTGCCAAGAAATAGTGGCCATGTTTTTCAAAGGTGTGTTGCTGTGATAGCTGTACAGAATTTTGAAGTTCTCTGTCATGCTGAGTTCAGAGAAGCCTTTGCTTTTTATCACTCCAACACTGGCATTAGGAAGGGATTGGCACCTGTGGCAACCTCAAGTAGGTATTGCCTGACGGATTGTCTGATAATCTTGACAGTGCTGTGGTGCTCGCTAGTTTTCAGTAGGCCATTAAAGAAGTTGGCCTCTCTAGAACTGGTTTGTGTTCAAGTGCTTTAAACCATTCAAAATGCAGAAAGTCAAGATTTCTACCTTTTATTATTTGTCTGAAATCTTGGCGTGTAATGACAGGTGGTGTGACACAGGCTTTTAAAATCAATACATTGACTGTTGGTTTTGCTGCCTTTTCTCCAGCTTGGGACCTGATACCCGATAATGTTCATAGAATCAATAAGGCTGGAAAAGACCTCAGAGTTCATCAAGTCCAACCTATCACCCAACACCTCAGGACTAACTGAACCATGGCTTCAAGTGCCACGTCCAATCCTTTTTTGAACACCTCCAGGGACAGTGACTCTACCACCTCTGTGGGTGGCACATTCCAATGGTCAATCACTCTTTCCCTGAAGAACTTTCTCCTCACCTCTAGCCTAAACTTCCCCTGGCACAGCTTGAGACTGTGTCCTCTTGTTCTGGTGCTGGTTGCCTGGGAGAAGAGACCAACCCCCACCTGGCCACAATGTCCTTTTAGGTAGTTGCAGAGAGCAAGAAGCTCTCCCCTGAGCCTCCTCTTCTCCAGGCTAAGCTTTTGTAATACTCAATGACTTCTATCAATCCCTTTCCTCCTCACCACCCCCACCCCACCCTAAAATACTCCAAGGAAAACAGGAAACCCAAACATACACCAAAAATCCCCGAAACCAAACAAACCCAGCAACAAACAAATCCCAAACAAACCAATAACACAACAGGAAGCTTGAGAAAACAGGGTTGTTTTTATTCATAATGTCAGTAGCTTGGAATTTAAACAAGTCTTACTTCACTCCTGTTGATCCTTCCATATGCATGTCATGTTGGTGCTAGTTTCCAGGAGAAAGATGCTTCACTAAAATTTGTTGTTCTTGTAATGTTTATTTTGAATAACAGTGCCACTGGATGCTGGTGCATAGATCCTGCAGCGGGTTTGCAGCCTGTACATGGTTCTAGAGGTATGATGAATGGCAGTAGAGCAACGACTTCTTAACCTAGAACAAGAGTCATTTTCAGGAGCTGAAACACTTCATGTGGCTAGTTGCAGTGTAAATCTGAAATAAGTGCATGATGTTTGACAATTCCAGTTAGGGGGTTGAGGAGTAGTTGATCTGGCAGCAGGTAACTTGATTTAAATGTGGTGGTTTGCTTTTTGTTCCATGTTCTTTGGCTTGGATCCTGCTGTTGTTGGAACTGCTGGATTAGAAATAAAAGTACTGTTGCTTATATTCCATATACCACTTACCAAGTACACTGGGGTTTTTTGGGGCTTATTTCACAGATGGTGTTCTGTAGTGTTTATTCAAACTTATCTCAACTTTTACTGGCTCTTGAGCCTCTGGTGCTCACTGAGACAGAAAAACAGGAATCTGTCTTCACTGGCTCTTTAATTAGCAAGTGGCAGTGAAACCTGCTCTGTAGAGAAGAAAGGGGGAAGAAAGCACTAAAGGGAGTTCTCCTCCCAGAGTAGCTATCAGCACATCGCTATGGAAAGATGTTGCAGAGATTCCTTTTTGCCTAGACGAGATGAGGGCTTTGATGATAGGATTCCTTACCATCTTCTGTATGCTCACAAACAGAACTACCAGAGCCTTTCCTGACTTCCCCTGTATCAGATCAGCAGCAGCATATGTTCTTGTGTTGTAAATTCTTCCTGCTCCAAACTAGAAGGATCCCACCACAGCCTGCACCTGAGGTAAATCAGCAAACTGATGCAGTGACTGAAGAGTTGTTGCATATTCAGCTTCCTAAGGTGGCTTAACCTCCCACCTCAGTAGCATAAATCACTTCTGATGATTGAGGAGGTATAAGAAAAAACCTCTCAATATTTTCATGGTAAGGATTCAAGTACTTTGGATGGTCTATTGTAGAATCTTTTCCATTCTTTTTCATCTTCAGAAGAGCAGAAAGGTGTTTATTAGCATTTCTCAACTCAAAATGCAGAAAGATGGAGGTTTTTTCAGCCTGAAGAATACATCTCTGTATTTAGGAATCAACCTAATTTTGGTAGGCAGAACATAAAACCTACCAGCCTTGTTTATTCTTTAGGGCTCAAGACAAATCTGTTCAGGGGAAGAAAGGTGTCTGAAAGGATAAAAAAGTGGAAGTTAAGGGTTCTCCCTTGGAGAAGGAGAGATGCTGTAACCTTCATCTAAGGAAAGGACTTTAAGAGGAAGTTATTCTTAACAGCCTGTTTCAGACTGATCTTCCAGAAGCTGTTTTGTTGTTCATTTTTTGCCATGAGGAAAACACTGTTGAACAAAGGCCTCATAGATGCTTTTGTTTTTCTGAAGTTTTTCTTCCAATCTTTGCCTCTTTTGCTGAACTGCTACATGAATAGAATAAGACCAACTAATCTTGTCCTCTGCACCCTTGAAACTTCAATAGGTGATTTCATGCTGTGCATGAAGGTCATCTGGAGACTTTTTCCAGTGAGTGTGATCTTTCCCTGGTGAAAGACCTTTCTCCAAGGCAGTCTTATCTTGATGTTAAATAGGCTCTAGGCAAAGATTCCTTTTTGAAAGGAACTTAGATCAGGATGGATCATGCTGCTTCATCTGGATAGTTTTGCTCTGATACCTTCTATTGCTTTGAGCTGGAAAAGAATATTGACTTCAGAAGTGTTAGTGGCGTTGGCAGGCTTTAACACATCACCTGAAACGAAGCCTATAGTGTTGCATATGGCATTCTTGTTGATGAATTGTAAGTAACAAGCATTGGCAACATGAAAAGTTCCTCAAATTCAATAGTGCAAGTTACCTGGTTAAATAGAGCCTCAGAGTTTGAAGAGAAGCTTAAGAAGAAATAAGCTTTTAATTTTACAGGCCTTTCATCATAGTTTCTTAGCCAGAAATACAGAGCAGTGGAAGTTTTCATGGAGCCTGTTCTGCTTGTAATTTTCTCTCTCATCTTGAATTCTCTGCCTTACTGGAAGAGTAAAAATGTCATCCTGGAGACATCTGTTGGCCAGGTATATTTATGTGCATTGGCCAGTTTTTCTTGCCACTCAGAAAGGCCTTTCACAGAAGCATTCATGTGGGGTGAGAAGACTGAACTTTGAAACTCTGCATCCCTTGGAAAATGGATCTGAAGTAATAAAGGCAATGTTTTGCCACATGGAAAGATACAAGAGCACATCTTGGCCTCATGTCATTGAAGTGTCATGAAATCCTACTGGAAGTCACCTAATCCTGTTGTATACATGAAATAGTCTTTGCTGTGTAGAGCAAAACCTCCTGCCTTAGACTGAGACACCATCACCATATTCAGTGTTGTCAGAGGAACAAAGAAGCAGAGTATCTTTCTGCATGTCCAAGCAGTTTCTGTGGAAGAAACTTGCTGATTGTTGTCATAACTGTAGGCTGTTGGGTTCTGTCCATGATGCCTTTGTCTGTCACCTGTTGGGAAAAAACAACACAAGAGTAAATTTGTCCTAACTACAAAAATTAAAGATGCTCCTTGAAGTATTATTACTGCTGTGGTTTTTATGACAAAATCTAGGTTTATTCCCCCCCCCCCCCCCCCAACTTCTCCTTGTATAATTTGGACCATGATGAAGGAAGGTCTCTTTGAGAAGAGGAAAGCTTTTAATTGTAGAACACATGAGATACCTAACCATATAAAGCTATTTTTGTGTGCTCTAAAGAAGACAGTGAAGAAATACCACCGAAATTGCCCCAAAATTCAGTGCAATGACATCAGATGTGAGCAACATACCTTCTTGGTTAAATTTTGGGTTATACTCTGCCTGGTGTCTTGAGAGCAAGGAAGAGCGCTGCAGGTGAAACAGTAGTGCCTCACCTGAGGCGTGCTGCTCAACAGCTGTCCTGCATGCACATACCAGACATTGTTGCTGTTGTGCAAAAGCTGTGGAAATGCATAACCTCCTGGAAATGCATACATGAGCAGCTACACCTGTAATTGTGGTTTAAGTCCAGGGACTTCTAGTTCTTTTTTGTTGCATGTTGACTCCATGCTACTGAAAACTTCACAGCTTTCAGGGTTTGTGAAGAACATTTCAGCTCTCTTGTACATTATATTTTTGTTGGTCAAGTAATGACAGTTAAATCCTAGGACATCTAGGTTTTCAGGAGAAAACAGGAATATTCTAGAAATCCAGAAACCTGAACCAGAGCTTGGGTAGGTTTCTTAGCCACCACAGCACTTGTAATTTACTTAGGTTAAACCAGAGGTGGTCACAAGAGCACTGAAGCGCTGTCAGTGTTCGATGGATTTGATTTGCAAATAGAGTAGAAGACTTGTCCTTTACAGAGGAGTTGGCAGTGGGGTTAGGAAGTCATTGGTGAGGGAAGCATTCAGGTAAGTATGGTTGTTTCCTCTTAAAGAGATGATGGGGAGATGTTCACTGCATTGCAACAGATGCCTTTTTTAATTCACTTGAGAGAAAGTGGAACAGAGAAGAGATTTGGATTTTTTTTTTCCCCTCCAAGAAATGAGCACTTAATTTGCCCCCTTCCCTCTACATCTACAATCTGAGAGAACTTTCTGGACAAAAACATCTTGTGATTGATCTCATCTATTGGTAGATGTCTTAAAAGTCTTGAAAGTTCACAGATCAACACTTGGGTTGGTTTGGTTTTTTTTGGCATCGGAGCATGAAACAACTGCATGTCTAGTATTCATCTCTTGTCATCCTCCCCTATTGCAGTGACTATGTGTATGTCTCTGTGTGGCAGGAAATGAGGGAATGCAGATCATTATTCCAGAAGTTACCAACTAGCACTTTTCCTTCCCCTCCAGTCTTTCTGCCTCCCTATCCTGGAAGTATGGAGTCCCTGCCTCAGCCTACGGCTTCATTCTTTTTCCAGCTGCCCACAAAAGTAAAGAACCATTGTGAGAGTTTGAAGAAAGAATCCGCTCAGAGGACTGAGTCTCAAGCAAAAGCTCCAGGTTGCAGACTCAGAAAGAAACTTCCTTTGGGGAAGGATCTGCTTCCAGGATTTGCTCGTCTCTTTTTCCTTGGGCAAACAGAGTTCTTGAAGCAAACAACAGGGTTGCAGGTAGGTAGGGCCCCTTTGAACTGCCATCCACTCAGATGTGAAGGATGGACTTTATGCTGTTTCTCTATGCTTTTTCTTTTTGTTGATGTTGTCTTCTGCTGCTAGGCTGAGAGAGGGAAAGAATATGAGCAGTTCAAAGAAAAAGTGGAGGAGAGAGAGAGGAGAAAAAAATATCCTGGGCACTTGTAAATAATACTTTTTTTTCCATGCCTCTGTGTAAGCTTCCTGTCCAAGGGTCATATTTGTACTTGAGTTCTTTGAAGCATTAATGGCATTCTTCATCTGACCCTTTTCTAGACAGGAAACATAAGTCAAGAGCAGAAACTGGTGGCCGGGGCCGAGGTAAGGCCAGCGATTGCGCACGGCCCGTAGCCACACAATTTTCATCTCCTCCCTGTCTCTTTACACCAGTGCTAGGTTGAAATGTGCAGTAAACAGGGAAGGTGTGAAGACCACCAAATGGGTTTGAAAGCAGACTTGATTCCCAGCACTGAAAAAGTTCCCCAGTTCTAATGGTGTAAAAGATTCTTCCTTCAGACGAGCCTGTGGCTGCTGGGTTTGTTAAATCCCCTTTTTCTTTGTCAATGTGAAGGAAAGAGATTGGAACACTGGTGAGGGGGATGAGCTCCTCCCCCCCTCCCCACGATCAGCCCAGAGAAGGGGAATCAGTAGAATCAGCTCAGGTAAATTCTGGCTTTCTCGCTTCACGCTGTGCGGAGCAGCAGCCTCTTCCTTGCAAACATCAGTAGCCCAGAGTCAGACCTTTTCTTTCTCCAGCTATGCCATTGCTGGCACAGGAAGGGTATTCTAAATTTCCCTCTGATTTTTAGCCAAAGGAATCACTTGAAAACTGGCAATGAAATTCTAAGGAGATTTTACCAGTTCCTCTTTCATGCTGAGTTGAAGTCGTTTGGAACTATGTTACGTGCATTATTTACTTTGGTGCATCTTGTGACTCTTCTCTCCCTCTTCATTCCCTCCAAATTGCTTCAGGACACCTTCTAACCTTTATACTGCATCACAAGCCTTCAGCAGAAGATCTTGAGAGCCATTTATGTTGCTGGAAGATGACTGGGTTTGGATCTTGGCCTTCCTTAAGCAGGATCTCCTGACAAAATGGGATTGGGAAAGACATGACTCCTTTTTCCATCACACAGAGCCACCCTAGAAATGGAGGCCTAGGTAGAAAAGTACTTCTAATGCATCAGTCCTTAGGAAATTTGTTTGGCCTCCCATGGTCCTTTTGTTACAATGTCATAAAGATGTCTTTTATAAAACCTAAACCTGGCATCTTCCTATCTGAAAATCAAGTCAGTAAGTCCAAGGTTTCAGAGTTTACAGGTCTGAGAATATGACTGGATCTTGCTGTCCCCTGCATAGGAGATGCCACGTGAATCTGTGAAACAGGGTTCTGCTGTGGTTCAGACTGCAATGTTTGTAAAGCCTTTTCTACCTAACAGTCCATTTCAATGATCAGAAACAATAAAACTTCTTGTGAAGAAGGTGGTGTTTAATTAGGTTTCTACCTCTCCAGGTTTACTTAAAAATAAACTTGAGCCCAAAAATGTCAAAATAGCAAGCTGGGAAACGCTGCCTCTTTTGAGGTTTCCTGTGATTGTGTTGAGAAAAGGTACTTTGCAAGCGTTGAGAGTTACCCAAGTGGAAAATCTTAGATGATTTTTTGGGGTGTTTGTTTGGGTTTTTTTTTAAGTTTGAGTGAAAAGTGACTTGTTAGAAAGCAGAAAGCTTTTAATGGTTTTTTTCCCCCTAAGGGATTCTGTAGTCATTTAAATGTCTTGTGAGATCTCAAATGAAAACCTTATGTTTGGCAGTAGTGAACAGCACACGCTTATGCCCATGTACTCTTGCTCTTTTTTTTTTGCTATAGGAAATTAGTTCTGGAGAATAGGGGCTTGCTTTCAAAGTTCTGATTAGGAAGGGGGAAAGCTTTGTTCTGAAGCTGAGTACAAGAAGGGGTGGCAGGGGGGCGAACGGAACCCTCTGGCAGCAGGTAAAGAGCGCTTAGTTGTTGTGTTTTTTCGCCCCCCCCCTGTTCTCTGCTCCTGGCAGTTGGGTAAACTAGTCAGATGCTTGGTGCTTGAATCCAATTAATTTCTTAAATCAGTTCCCACAAAGCATTGTTTTTCTGTTTTAACTAATGCCTAGGTCTCTCATTAAAGTCTCCAGCGTGTTTAATTTGAACGGCCTTACCGCAGCCCCGAGGCTCCCGCTTCATGGCACTTGTGACTTCTTACTATGCTGGAATGCGTGGCAGCCTTGGGTACATTCTAAAAATAATTGTTCAGATGGTGCTGTTTAAGTACATACTTATGTAGTGAGCCAATTTTCACTGGACTTTCTGAAACTGGGCTCTGTGGAGGGCTATTTAATACCCCCCCTTTTTTTTTTCTTTCGGGCGGTGAATATCAAACCTCTTTTGTCTCGCTGCTTCTGTGGTTATCCAGTGAAATGCTGCATTTGTGAGCTGGTATGCTTAGAAAACTGGTGTCAGGCAGATGCATGTGTTAAGCCCTGCAGCCCCAGTGACACTTGTGAACTTGGAAGTTTAAAGAGAAATGAGTTTAATGTATGAAATCCAATCCTCTCTCTATATATTCTTTAAATATGTGGAAATATGACTGTGGTGACCTTATGACAGGGGTACAGCTGCTAGAGGTGCAGACATTAATTGCCTGCTGAACCAGGAGTAATCTAGAGGTTACGAGAGGCAGATCCTTGAGCCTCAGAAATAAGTGCTACAAACAAATCTCTGTGGCTAGAGATCTGTGCCAGCAGTGCTTTTAGCTGAAAATACCTGTCTGTGGTGGTTTTTTGGTGGGTTTTTTATTTTTCTTTCTGTTTTGTTCTCTCTAATTCCCAGTCCATTTAAGGCTTGATTATAATTTGTGCCTTAATAGGTATACTTGCCTCAGCCACAGTTTTTGGTCATTTTGTTCTGCAGTAAAAGGTAAATTTAAGACCATCAAATACTTGCAAACGCTGAAATACTTGGCAAACACTGAATCTTTAGAGTGAAACAACAGGGACACTGAGAACTGTTTCTGATGTTATTGTCTCAGTTGCTAAAATGACTTTACTCTCCCTGCCAGTCACCATTAGGGGAAAAGAAACAAAGGGGCAAACCAAAATCAAAATAGCCAAAACCCCACAACCAACAAAAAAAAAAAAAACCCTGTTGCTATTTTCCAGTCAGTATTTTGATACTTGTCCATCAGCATTGTGTAAGCATATTAATATCATGCTCTTGAGTTTTGCAGCTGGAATCTTGGGTTCTTGATATATCTTTAGAGCAATAGCTCCTGCCTTTGTGTCATTAAATAAAGATGTCTGAAACCATTTTCTTGTTTATATTGTACTTAACGGAATTGTATAAGCATTGAGTGACTCTTCTGACTCCAGGATGCCAGGAAACATGGGAAAACACCACACAGTTCTAGAGAAACTTTGTTGTTAACCCCCCAGTCCTAGCAGAATGTCACAAGGTAGACTTGCAGTGTTCCTATTGTCCTTTTTCTGCTCCCTTCAAGATTCCTTGTAGCATTTGAGCCTGCCTAACTCGCTTCATGTAATCCTTTACATCTTCTTGACCAGATGCCAGCTGCTCCTAATTGTTTCATAGCCAGTCAATAAAATCTTGGCTGTTGACAGCTCCTTTTTCCCCTGTCCCAGGAGAGCTATCTTGTTTAACCGGAAAGATTTGCTGTCTTCTTTCCACCTTTTATCTACCCTCTGTTGAAACTCTTTATCTGTTACAGGATGCTTTGAGGGTGAGGGAGTAAAGATCAGGACATTTTGGGGGGAAAATCTTGCTAGTGTTGCTGCTTTAGCCAGAGCTAAACCTGTCACTTGTGTTGAGAGATGTTTTGTCAGTTTAGAGTAGTTTGAGGAAGGGAGATATATATATATATATACACACACATATATCTGAAGGGGGCCTACAAGAAGGCTGGGGAGGGACTTTTCAGGCTATCAGGGAGCGATAGGACTAGGGGGAATGGAATGAAGCTGGAGGTGGGGAGATTCAGGCTGGAGGTGAGGAGGAAGTTCTTCACCGTGAGGGTGGTGAGGCCCTGGAATGGGTTATCGAGGGAGGTGGTTGAGGCCCCGTCCCTGGAGGTGTTTAAGCCCAGGCTGGATGAGGCTCTGGCCAGCCTGATGTAGTGTGGGGTGTCCCTGCCCATGGCAGGGGGGTTGGAACTAGCTGATCCTTGTGGTCCCTTCCAACCCTGACTGAAACTATGAAATTATATATATACACACACACACAGATATATAGATATATATATAAAAAGAGGTGTTCCTTTTGTAAACCTGAAAATGTTGCTTTTATAAATGAGAAAAATATCATAGCTTCTGGGCTATTTGTATTGCCTGGCTTTACAGCAAGGGAGATGGGAAACAAAGCAAGTTTTCAATGAATTCCTGACAGCCAGACTGATTCCCTCAGCAGTGGCATGCTGTAAATTAGGGTTTAATCTCTCCAGTCCCGTTTGCAGGGCGTTGGGATTTAAGCAGGTAGTGATGCCAAAAATCCCCTTTCCACCTCTTTTTTTTTTGGGGGGGGGGAGGGGGGGGAGGAGAGTGGATTGATACATTGAATTGCCAAACCTGTTACAGATCCCCAAAAAGAAGGGCTATGAATTAGGTGTTAGTTGAGAGAAGTGTGTTTCAATGGAAAGCTGGGGAAAGGCACTCTCTGAAAGCAATGGCAACAAACGGTTGAACCCTGCCAGTTTTGTTCCTTGCATGGATTTTGTGAAGAATTGGCGGCTGTGCAGCTCCTAAGCCAGGCCCATAAGTTGATATCAGCAACATGAGGTGAGTTGGGTTGTTTAAGGAATGCTTGGATTTTGCTGCTTGAAGCTGGGTTGTCTAAATGGCATGGAAAGCAAGATGGATTAACCATTGAAAAAAACTATTTAGAGGGTCATGTTAAGCTCCTGTGTCTTTTGCTGGTGACAGTGACTCCTCCCTGGTCACTTGCTAATGTTTTAAAGAATATGGAATTAGTGTTCTGATAAGCTGTCCTGTATTGCTTCACTTTCTTGATCCACTTTCACACATGGGTGACATTCCTGTTTGCTCTCCCTGGTAGAAACTGCTCTTTCTTCCTTTTTCTATGTACTGATTAAGTGGAGATCAGGAAAATGAGGGTCTAGGGACTTCTGTTACATAACAGTATTGGACAGACTGAAGGAGTTGAGGCTGTTCAGTTTGGAGAAGAGAAGGTTCCAAGGTGACCTAATTGTGGCCTTCCAGTATCTGAAGGGGGCCTACTAGAAGGCTGGGGAGGGACTTCATAGTTTCAGCCAGGGTTGGAAGGGACCACAAGGATCATCTAGTTCCAACTCCCCTGCCATGGGCAGGGACACTCCACACTAGATCAGGCTGGCCACAGCCTCATCCAGCCTGCTCTTAAACACCTCCAGGGACGGGGCCTCAACCACCTCCCTGGCCAACCCATTCGAGGGCTTCACCACCCTCATGGTTGAGAACCTCCTCCTCACCTCCAGCCTGAATCTCCCCACCTCCAGCTTCATTCCATTCCCCCTAGTCCTATCACTACCTGACAGACTGAAAAGTCCCTCCCCAGCCTTCCTGTAGGCCCCCTTCAGATACTTCTCAGGATCTCAGGTAGTGATAGGACTAGGGGGAATAGAATGAAGCTGGAGGTGGGGAGATTCAGGCTGGCCATGAGGAGGAAGTTCTTCCCCATGAGAGTGGTCAAGTCCTGGAATGGGTCGTGTGGGGAGGTGGTTGGGGCTCCATCCCTGGAGGTGTTTAAGCCCAGGCTGGATGAGGCTCTGGCCAGCCTGATGTAGTGTGAGGTTTCCCTGTCCATGGCAGGGGGTTTGGAGCTAGATGATCCTTGTGGTCCCTTCCAGCCCTGACTGATACTATGATACTGATACTGAGAAATCTCTCTTGCACAAGTAGGTATTCCTTTTATAGGGGCAAAATAATGTTATTTATCCTGATGTACAGTTGTAAGAGATTGCACAAACAGAGGAGGTGGCTTGGAGGGCCAGTTTCAACCTTAGTGATGTTTGACCTCTTCTTGCCCAAATCAGATAAAGTGGCATTTGAATGAACAACAGAACTTGTAAATCTATTTAATATAAAAACAGATGGGCAGAGTCCAAGGGCATGAGATTTAGCACATCTAAGTGCCAGGTTCTACACCTTGGCCACAACAACCCCATGCAGTGCTGCAGGCTGGGGTCAGAGTGGCTGGAGAGCAGCCAGGCAGAAAGGGACCTGGTTGACAGCGGGTGAACATGAGCCAGTATCGTGCCCAGGTGGCTGGAGAGCAGCCAGGCAGAAAGGGACCTGGGGGTACCGGTTGAGCGTTGGCTGAACATGAGCCAGTAGTGTGGCCAAGAAGGCTGCTGGCATCCTGGCCTGCATCAGGAAGAGTGTGGGCAGCAGGAGCAGGGAGGTCATTCTGCCCCTGGACACAGCACTGGTTAGGCCACACCTTGAGTCCTGTGTCCAGTTCTGGGCCCCTCAGTTTAGGAAAGATGTTGAGTTGCTGGAAGGTGTCCAGAGAAGGGCAACAAAGCTGGGGAGGGGTTTGGAGCACAGCCCTGTGAGGAGAGGCTGAGGGAGCTGAGGTTGCTTAGCCTGGAGAAGAGGAGGCTCTGGGGAGGCCTTTTTGCTGTCTGCAACTACCTGAAGGGAGGTCCAGCCTATCACCCAACACCATCTAATCAACTAAACCATGGCACCAAGTGCCTCATCCAGTCTCTTCTTAAACACTTCCAGTGATGGTGACTCCATCACCTCCCTGGGCAGCACATTCCAATGGCCAGTCACTATTTCTGGGAAGAATTTCTTCCTAACATCCAGCCTAAACCTCCCCTGGCACAGCTTGAGGCTGTGTCCTCTTGTACTGGTGCTGGTTGCCTGGGAGAAGAGACCAATCCTCACATGGCTACAATCTTCTGTCAGGGAGTTGTAGAGAGCAAGAAGGTCTCCCCTGAGCCTCCTCTTCTCCAGGCTAAGCAACCCCAGCTCCCTCAGCCTCTCCTCACAGGGCTGTGCTCCAAACCCCTCCCCAGCTTTGTTGCCCTTTGCTCTGTGCACAAGGCTACAGGAAGAATGGAAAGACATAATTTTACAGAAACTATTGACACTTAACAGATCCTTATCAGTTTTTCCAAAGCTTGGTTTGCTATGGCCAGGGGAAGGCTTATAGCATAAAATTGGGAAATCTCAGCTCCTTAAGATAGAATCACAGAATATTAGGTGTTGGAAGATAATCCAGTCCTGCCCCCCTGGTGAAGCAGGTTTGCCTAGATCAGGTTGCACACGATGGCATCCAGGTGGGGTTTGAAAGTCTCCGAAGAAGGCTCTGCCTGGGCAAGCTCTGTCACCCTCACAGTGAAGAAGCTTTTCCTTAAGTTCAATTCTGTTCCTTTTTTTGATGTTGTCCCACAGTTGTATATCATGGCACTTCGTGGTGAGGGGGAGGGTATTATGGAAGGCTAGGAAATAACTGTTCAACATGGAGTTATGTGTAACAGGAATCTCTGGGAAATGGTGGAAATTGCCTTAGAATCATAGAATGGAATCCCAGAATCAACAAGGTTGGAAAAGACCTCAGAGATCAAGTCCAACCTGTCACCCAACAACTCATGGCTAACTAAACCATGGCTTGAAGGGCTACATCCAATCCCCTCTTGAGCACATGTAAGCTGTGGCTTGGGCCGGTGTCCCTATCCATTGAAGTGCTTCAGGGGAATTGTTACACACCTGCTGCTGGTGTGTGTTTAGACCTTTTCAGATGAGTAAAATTTGAAATACTTTCTAAAATGTCTTCCTGAACTTCTGGTACTGCTTTGCATTAGATGAGGGAGCCCGAGAAATGAATTTGCAAAAGCTTTTGAGTGCGTGTGTGAGCAACGAGATGAAATCAGACCGAAGCATGAAAGGGTAAATGCAGAGCAGCTGACGTCAGCAGAGTTTAGTGAAACTTTGTTGTGCCTTGGGCACTGGTTATGTTTATCACCTAATGGTGTCTAAAGCCAGTGAAGGTAATGCTGCAGCTTTTGTAAGAGGAAAGCAGGGACAAGTTAGAAGGGCTCCTGGACTTGCCATTTTTTATGCAAGGCTTTTTTTTATGCAAGTCCAGGGAGGTGGTTGAGGCCCTGTCCCTGGAAGTGTTTAAGAGCAGGCTGGATGAGGCTCTGGCCAGCCTGATCTAGTGTAGGGTGTCCCTGCCCATGGTGGGGGGGTTGGAACTAGATGATCCTTGTGGTCCCTTCCAACACTGACTGATACTGTGATACCATGATTTTCATGAGGAAGGCATTCCATTCTACAGATTTTAACTGAAATGCTTTCCAGGTTCAGTAAGCATCTCGGGTTTTTGAGAATCCTGTATCGTTGGAAGGTGACCTGGCACTTGAAGCCAAGGTTTAGTCAGTCATGAAGTTTTGGGTGATAGGTTGGACTTCATGATCTCTGAGGTCTTTTCCTACCTTTTTGATTCAATGAAATTAGAAACAGATTTTTAAGAGCCGATAGGAACTTTCACAGAAAGAATTTGTTAGTTTCATTCTGAGTTAAGAGTAGCTGTGAAAATGTGAATGTGCATGACAAAGCTTTTAGCCTTTCAGGTGTTAATCTCTTCTCAGAGCCTGGAGTGCAACTAATATATTTTTTTTCTTACATCACTTAATTGATCTCTGAACTTTTTAGAACAGCATTTACAAAGCACCCAATGAAATTACTTTCTTTGAGTAGTTTAGGGAACAATGACTGGCCATTGGAATGTGCTGCCCAGGGAGGTGGTGGAGTCACCATCCCTGGAGGTGTTTAGGAAGAGACTGGATGGGGTGCTTGGTGCCATGGTTTAGTTGATGAGATGGTGTTGGGTGATAGTTTGGACTCGATGATCTCACAGGTCTTTTCCAACCTGGTCTGGTCTATTCTATTCTAATAATCCTTTGTTCTGTTATGTATTATGGAATAGAATTAACCAGGTTGGAAAAGACTTTTGAGATCACTGAGTCCAACCTATCACCCAACACCATCTAATCAACTAAACCATGGCACCAAGCACCCCATCCAGTCTCTTCCTAAACACCTCCAGGGATGGTGAATCCACCACCTCCCTGGGCAGCACATTCCAATGGCCAATCTCTCTTTCTGGGGAGAATTTCTTCCTAACATCCAGCCTAAACCTCCCTTGGCACAGCTTGAGACTGTGTCCTCTTGTTCTGGTGCTGGTTTCCTTGGAGAAGAGACCAACTACCACCTGGCTACAACCTCCCGTGCTTCAGGGAGTTGTAGAGAGCAAGAAGGTCTCCCCTGAGCCTCCTCTTCTCCAGGCTAAGCAACCCCAGCTCCCTCAGCCTCTCCTCACAGGGCTGTGCTCCAGACCTCTCCCCAGCTTTGTTGCCCTTCTCTGGACACCTTCCAGCAACTCAACATCTTTCTGCTGAGGAATGTTCAGCATTTTTGTTCCCCTTACACTTTACAGGTGATATCTAGTAATTTTCTGCTTACTTGTATTAATACTAAATATTACTGATATTTTTTTTTTCCAAGCTATTCTTCATTATACTTGCATCTGCTCTGGAGGCTTTTCCCACCTGTCCCTGCTGAAAGAGTACACAAATCAGGCCCCTGTAAATACTTCCTTTTTAACTAGTTCAGAACTGTTTTTGATCAAGCAGTCCTGCAAGTGGGAAAGGTGAGCAGTAGCACTAGATGTCTTCAGAGAATGTCTGTTTAAGAGTAATAAGGGAAACTTTTGTCCCTGTATCAAGTCCTCACATTGTTCTCCAAAAATCTACCCAAGTCTCCCAAGAACAAGAGGACACAGTCTCAAGCTGTGCCAAGGGAGGTTTAGGCTGGATGTTAGGAAGAAATTCTTCATAGAAAGAGAGATTTGCCATTGGAATGTGCTGCCTGTGGAGGTGGTGGAGTCACCTTCATTGGAGATGTTCAGGAGGAGGCTTCATGGGGTGCTTGGTGCCATGGTTTAGTTGATTAGATGGTGTTGGGTGATAGTTTGGACTTGATGATCTCAAAGGTCTTTTCCAACCTGGTTAATTCTGTGTTCTGTATTCTCTTCTGTAAGTAATACACATCTCCACAGCTAGCAGTCAAACCAGTGCTTCCAGTGTGGCAGTGTTACAGCTGCAGGGCATTTTGCTTGTCTCTCCAGGTAATCTTTACACCCAAATTCCTGCCTGTAGCTGAACTTAAGTAATTGTTTCAGATTCATTTCCTGACAGCTCTAAATGATTATTTTTTTTTTAATGGTATTCTTGGTGGCAATGCAGCAATGATACAAAGGGCTTTGCTCCATTCCTTCTGACTTTGCAAGTTAACAATTGTTTTCTTAGTGTTTTAATTCCATGAATGGATGACATAAATGTAGGACCTTTGGTTGCCTTTACACTTAAGCAGTTAATGGTTTATATTGCCCCGTTTTGTCACCCTGGGCCACCATCTGTTTTGTGTCCCTCTTGGAGCACTCACTGTTTCAAATTCTGTCTTGCTGTGTAATTCTGTGCAGTTGATCCAGGAACTCTCCCTTCTGCCTTTATGGAAATAATGAAGTACATGCAAGAAGTCATGACTTGTCTAGGTGTTTGTCTCTTTGCAGAGAGTGCAGAAATGCAGACTAGTGATACTTGAGAACCACATTGTGTAAGGCCTTGGTTCAGTCTCATCAGTTTTGATTGGCATGTGATACTCAGTTATGCTCAGGACACTCCTCCTTGGAACATTTTTAATGCACTGGAGTAAATCACGTAGTGACTGGCGTTCTGCAAGGCAGGTGGTGGTGGCTCTTGAAGGAACTTGGGTTCCCCCCTCTCCCCCTTTAATACAGTAAAACTGTCAGGAGTCCCATTTTTTCTTTCCTCCCTTTTCCACTCTTGTGAATACTTTCAAATTTTTGGCACACTGAAGAGGTTTTTACATATTGAGCAATCTCCCTTTCCCCCCTGGAAAGCCCTTGCAGACTTGATAAGCCTGTAAAATGCACTGCTTTCAATATGATCCATATCCTCTTTTATGAAGTACATCAATTGGGATGTACTGGAGAAGAGGAGACTCAGGGGTGACCTTATTGCTCCCTACAACTACCTGAAGGGAGGTTGTAGCCAGGCAGAGGTTGGTCTCTTCTCCCAGGCAGCCAGTACCAGAACAAGAGGACACAGTCTCAGGCTGCGCCAGGGCAGGTTTAGACTGGATCTTAGGAAGAAGTTCTATACCGAGAGAGTGATTGCCCACTGGAATCAGCTGCCTGTGGAAGTGGTGGAGTCACCTTCATTGGAGGTGTTCAAGAAGAGGCTTGATGGGGTGCTTGGTGCCATGGTTTAGTTTCTTAGTTGTTTAGGTGGGTTGTATTGTACTGTATTGTATTTAGGTGGGTTGGATTGGTTGATGGGTTGGATGTGATGATCTTGAAGGTCTCTTCCAACCTGGTGTATTGCATTGTATTGTACTTAAATAATTTAAAAAGCCTCAGCTTATATCACAATTTACCTTTTAACCTAGAATGACAGTGAAGGTAATGTGTTATGGGTGCTGTTTTTGCCTCCCCCCCTCAAATCTCAACTTCAATTTAGTCTGTATAAGCTAATTCAGGATGGCATTTGGTTTTCTGGTTCGTTGGTTTTTTCTATTCTTTGTTGTATTTGTTCCTGTTTTTTGCTCAATGCTAAGGAGGAGACTTTGCATATTAAATAATGGTTTTGCTTATTAGATAGTATTGGATGATAGGTTGGACTCGATGATCTCTAAGGTCTTTTCCAACCTGGTCTTCTGCTCTGCTCCACTCTCTGCTCCACTCTCTGCTCCACTCTCTGCTCCACTCTCTGCTCCACTCTCTGCTCCACTCTCTGCTCCACTCTCTGCTCCACTCTCTGCTCCACTCTCTGCTCCACTCTCTGCTCCACTCTCTGCTCCACTCTCTGCTCCACTCTCTGCTCCACTCTCTGCTCCACTCTCTGCTCCACTCTCTGCTCCACTCTCTGCTCCACTCTCTGCTCCACTCTCTGCTCCACTCTCTGCTCCACTCTCTGCTCCACTCTCTGCTCCACTCTCTGCTCCACTCTCTGCTCCACTCTCTGCTCCACTCTCTGCTCCACTCTCTGCTCCACTCTCTGCTCCACTCTCTGCTCCACTCTCTGCTCCACTCTCTGCTCCACTCTCTGCTCCACTCTCTGCTCCACTCTCTGCTCCACTCTCTGCTCCACTCTCTGCTCCACTCTCTGCTCCACTCTATTGCTCTCTACAACTACCTTCAGGGAGGTTGTAGCCAGGGCAGAGGTTGGTCTCTTCTCCCAGGCAGCCAGTACCAGAACAAGAGGACACAGTCTCAGGCTGCACCAGGGAAGGTTTAGACTAGATGTTAGGAAGAAGTTCTATACAGAGAGAGTGATTGCCCATTGGAATGGGCTGCCTGTGGAGGTGGTGGAGTCACCATCATTGGAAGTGTTCAGGAGGAGGCTTGATGGGGTGCTTGGTGCCATGGTTTAGTTGTTTAGGTGGGTTGTATTGTATTGTATTTAGGTGGGTTGGATTGGTTGATGGGTTGGACGTGATGATCTTGAAGGTCTCTTCCAACCTGGTGGTGTATTCTGCTCTGCTCTGCTCTACATCTAAGACCTAGTACAATCATTGGTATTTTCTGTGGAGGTGTGCATACACACACACTCACAATTTATACATGTATACATATACAAAATATAAATACATATTAAGTAAAAAAGGGATTTGTAGTTGAATACAATAATTATGTACTTTGTATTTCACTGAAGAGTTTTGGAGGTGGTACTGTATATTTACATGACATTTATATTGAGGTAGATTAAGTGATGATGTCTTAAAGTTATTTAAAGCACTGCTTCATAATGCTAGGCACTCATACTGACCAGTAATATGAAAGCTTAAACCCAGGTGGCCAAGAAGGCCAATGGCATCCTGGCCTGCATCAGGAAGTGTGGCCAGCAGGAGCAGGGAGGTCATTGGGCCCCTGGACTCAGCACTGGTTAGGCCACCCCTTGAGTCCTGTGTCCAGTTCTGGGCCCCTCAGTTTAGGAAAGATGTTGAGTTGCTGGAAGGTGTCCAGAGAAGGGCAACAAAGCTGGGGAGGGGTTTGGAGCACAGCCCTGTGAGGAGAGGCTGAGGGAGCTGGGGTTGCTTAGCCTGGAGAAGAGGAGACTGAGGGGTGACCTTATTGCTCTCTACAACTACCTGAAGGGAGGTTGTAGCCAGGCAGAGGTTGGTCTCTTCTCCCAGGCAGCCAGTACCAGAACAAGAGGACACAGTCTCAGGCTGCGCCAGGGCAGGTTTAGACTGGATGTTAGGAAGAAGTTCTATACTGAGAGAGTGATTGCCCACTGGAATCAGCTGCCTGTGGAAGTGGTGGAGTCACCTTCATTGGAGGTGTTCAAGAAGAGGCTTGATGGGGTGCTTGGTGCCAGGGTTTAGTTTTTTAGTTGTTTAGGTGGGTTGTATTGTACTGTATTGTACTGTATTGTCCTGTTTTGTACTGTATTGTACTGTATGGTACTGTATTGTATTTAGGTGGGTTGGATTGGTTGATGGGTTGGACGTGATGATCTTGAAGGTCTCTTCCAACCTGTTGTATTGTATTGTATTGTATTGCTTAGCCTGGAGAAGATGAGGCTCAGGGGTGACTTTCTTGCTCTCTACAGCTACCTGAAGGGAGGTTGTAGGCAGGAGGGGATTGGTCTCTTCTCCCAGGCAAGCAGCACCAGAACAAGAGGACACAGCCTCAAGCTGTGCCAGGGGAGGTTCAGACTGGATCTTAGGAAGAAGTTCTTCCCAGAAAGAGAGATTGGCCATTGGATTGTGCTGCCCAGGGAGGTGATGGAGTCACCATCACTGGAGGTGTTTAGGAAGAGCCTGGATGGGGCACTTGGTACCATGGTTTAGTCTATTAGATGGTGTTGGACTTGATGATCTTGAAGGTCTTTTCCAACCTGGTTAATTCTCTTCTGTCATCCAAAGAGACTTGAGGCCTGTATGATGCCAGGTACTGTGTGACTATTATACATGTATCATTTATAAAAGCATTTCACCTGAGGAAGCAATTTGGGAGTGGTGCCTTGGAAGTTGTGTGTTGCTTTCTTCTTTTCCTTTGGTTAAAGGGTAGCAATAATGTTTTGGCTACCCACTTCCACTTAGTGGGTATAACATTGTTCTTGCCAATTCTTCCTCCCTCTCCCCCAGTCTAGTACTCTCATGCCTAATTCAGAGAACATATCCCCTGTCCCAGAAACTTCACTGACTGTGCTAACAGGTCACTGTTTGTGCAAAAGCACTTTAAATGTGTTGCATATTCTCTTGTGAGGGGAAAGTTCTTCACTGAGAGAGTTGTTAGCCATTGGAATGGGCTGCTCAGGGAGGTGGTGGAGTCACCGTCCCTGGAGGTGTTCAAGAGGGGATTGGTTGTGGCACTTGGTGCCGTGGTTTAGTCATGAGGTCAGTGGTGATAGGTTGGACTTGATGATCTTTGAGGTCTTTTCCAACCTTGGTGATTCTGTGTCTGATTCTTTGCACATAGGTCCTTGTTGAGCTGTAGGCTGCTGACAGCAATGCCACAGCTTCTGTTAGAATAGTAAAGGTGAGACATCAATAATGATGAGGGGAGAATCAATAATGATGAGGGGAGAATCAATTCTGAAGATCAGGCAATTTATGCTGGGAATGTCTTGTGTAACCTAAGCATATGGCTGTGTGGGTGGCCATAGACTTTGTGAAGCTCCATGCTTAGAAAACTTGCCTAACTAATATTTGGGTTCATCTGCAGCTAGTAGAGCGTTCGATTCCAGACACTTGGTAATCAGAATTTTTGTACTCATCACCCACCACTGCAAATTCCTATCATTCATCTGTCTGTTTTGAATGTGTCTCCTGTGGAGTAGTTCTAAAATTACCTGCTGTTTCACCCTGACAGTAACAGGAATAGTCGAGCTCCTCCTGCTGCTCTTCAGCCTCTGTGTAGCTGCTTACACCATTCAACTGAGGTGATGCTTCTGCATGAAAGAATGGGGCATTTAAAATCATGCACTGACTGGCTCTATCATAGTATCAGTCAGGGTTGGAAGGGACCACAAGGATCATCTAGTTCCAACCCCTCTGCCATGGGCAGGGACACCCCACACTAGATCAGGCTGTCCAGAGCCTCATCTAGCCTGCTTTTAAACGCCTCCAGGGACAGGGCCTCAACCACCTCCCTCGACAACCTATTCCAGGGCTTCACCACTCTCATGGGGAAGAACTTCCTCCTCACCTCCAGCCTGAATCTCCCCACCTCCAGCTTCATTCCATTCCCCCCAGTCCTATCACTACCTGAGATCCTGAGAAGTCCCTCCCCAGCCTTCTTGTAGGCCCTGTTAAGAAACTGGAAGGCCACAATGAGGTCACCTTGGAGCCTTCTCTTCTCCAGACTGAACAGCCCCAACTCCTTCAGTCTGTTCTCATAGCAGAGCAGCTCCAGCCCTCTGCTCATCCTTGTGGCCCTTCTCTGGACACTTTCCAGCACCTCCAGATCCCTCTTGGAATAGGGGCTCCAGAACTGGAGGCAGTACTCCAGGTGGGGTCTCAGCAGAGCTGAGTAGAGGGGGAGAATCACCTCCCTTGACCTGCTGGCCAGGATCTGATTGGCTTTCCGGGCTGCAAGTGCACATTGAGAGCTCCTGTTGAGCTTCTCGTCCACCAGCACCCCCAAGTCTCTCCTTTAACCTCTTTACAGCTCAAATCTGCTAAATGCTTGTGGTGAATGAATTTTTTGGTCATTTTGTGATTAATGTATGAAAAGTTTACAAAAAGCCCAGTCAGTGTTAGTGAAGTGTGTAATTCTGTGAGCTAAGAGCTCAGAATCATTTGTTTGCTGACAGACAGTGCCATGCAAATCCTGAGTGGTAGATAGTCCCAGTTGCTTAGCAATTACACTAACAGTCATGAGTGTTTATAAAGCAAATATAATATGATATGGTCAACAGGGTATGTGGTGCTTTTTGTATTACTTAAGTGTCCTGATAAACTGTTGGAAAAGGTTTATTAGGGTTACCCATGAGCAAGCACCTGACGCTTAAGAGCAACAACTCGAGTAGGTAAATCCGATAAATAATGTGCTTGTGTTTTTCAATCTAAGGCCTCACAACTTAAACCAAGTGGTGAACATGATGATTGCCCAAACACATTAGCTTTGAACTTTGAAATGCTATTTTCATGGCTTTGATAAATACTCTTGTAATGGCTTTAGATGGAAATAGTATGGGTGATGGGTTAGGCACGTCTCTACTCACTCAGCGGAGCCCTGAGGCACACTGGCAGGCAGGGGAATCCCATTAACCTTGTCAGAGAAAGCAAGCCCCCTGCCCTGGCTCCTGCCAGAGCTGTCACTGGAGATTATCAGCCCTGGGGACCTGGCTGACACTTGGTGAGTAAATGTTGAGGCTGTGCAGGATCAGCGTGCAGTTTGGGGAAGGGTGTTAGAGTCACCGTGAGACTTAGAGGGTGCAGGGAAGGATGTTTAGGGGTTGTATGCAGCTTGGTGTTAGATGATTAGAGGAGGGACCAAGGTTAGGGAAAGGTGGGATCAGAGTGAATTTGGTGGAAAGAATATCCATAGGGAAAAGAGAAGGGCAAAGGGGTAAAGTCTGGTTGTGTGTAAGCAGGTGACTGGACAGTATATTTATGTGGTCATGTTGTGACCTCTCGGTCTGACCTATCTCTTCATTAAACTGTATTTCTAATTGTTTTCTTGGGTAAGGGTCTGACCACTCTGTGTGTCCCTGTGGGGGCCTCAGTGGCAGCAGCTAGTGTCAGAGCCCAGCTGACAAAAGTGCGTGTGGCTGTGTGAGGGTACATGCACTGGTGTGTGATCACCAGGGACCATGAAGCAGGACTAGTCAGGGAGTAGAGGAGAGACTTGCAAGTTGCCCTGCAAAGTTGCCCTGATATCTGGGCAAACATGCATACATCTGCATGACACAGCTGGAGGAGTTGAATACTGGAGGAACTGGGAGTCTAGGCCAGCTGCTGGAGAGACTGGATTCTGGCCAAGACCCCTGCTTGTGTGTGTATCTGTGCATGAAGTAACAAAGGCAAGAGGCAATGAGGAGCAGCTGCTGGGTATGTGGAGTCCAAGGCCACATCCTAGGGGGAGCTGTAATGAGTGTGTGTGTGTCTGTGAGAGGGTCTGAGTGCCAGGAACTGGAGTGGGGCCATGGGGGCTTCTATGCCATGTGCTGGCAGCTGGGGAGACCCATGGTCTGGGGACAGCTGCTAGGGGTACTGAAAGGAAGCCCAACCCCAGTTACAGAGGTACCCCTGTTCTCTCTGTGTGCACATATGTACACACTCTCCTACTGGACTTCAGTCCTGATCAGAGAGAAGCCAGAGGACAGCAGTGCGTGCCGCTCGTGTTTACCCAAGGGCTGAGCGTGCACTGACCCGTGTGAGCAGCTGTGCACGCACGTGCTGCCCACGGCTCTGTGGGGAACGTCTGCTCAGCCTTGCCACTGAGCTGGACCTTGGGGCAGGGACCTGGGCTGTGTTGCCTTTGGGCTGCTGGGTTCAGGAGCAAGTCCCAGGTGCTGGGTGCTGCACTTTGGTCACAACAACCCCATGCAGTGCTACAGGCTGGGGTCAGAGTGGCTGGAGAGCAGCCAGGCAGAGAGGGACCTGGGGCTGCTGGTTGACAGCTGGCTGAACATGAGCCAGCAGTGTGCCCAGGTGGCCGAGAAGGCCAATGGCATTCTGGCTAGTATCAGAAATAGTGTGGCCAACAGGAGCAGGGAAGCCATTCTGCCCTAGTACTCAGCGCTGGTTAGGCCACACCTTGAGTGCTGTGCCCAGTTCTGGGCCCCTCAATTTAAGAAGGATGTTGGGACACTTGAACGTGTCCAGAGAAGGGCAACGAGGCTGGGGAGAGGTCTCATGAGGAGAGGCTGAGGGACCTGAGGTTGCTTAGCCTGGAGAAGAGGAGGCTCAGGGGAGACCTTCTTGCTGTCTACAACTCCATGAAGGGAGGCTGTAGCCAGGTGGGGGTTGGTCTCTTTTCCCAGGCAACCAGCACCAGAACAAGGGGACACAGTCTCAAGCTGTGCCAGGGGAGGTTCAGGCTGGATGTTAGGAAGAAGTTCTTCCCAGAAAGAGTGATTTGCTATTGGAGTGTGCTGGAGGTGGTGGAGTCACCATCAGTGGAAGTGTTTAAAAAGAGACTGGATGAGGCACTTGGTGCCATGGTTAAGTTGATTAGATGGTGTTGGGTGATAGGTTGGATTCAATCTCAAAGGTCTTTTCCAACCTGGTTGATTCTGTATTCTGTCAGACCTCTGGAGAAGCTCCTAATAGACACTCATCATTCTAGGGACTCATCTCTTTTAAAACAATTTATGCAGGGGGTGCTTCATCTGTACATACAGCTAAAAAATCTGAATGGTTTCTGCTATTTGAGGAATGGTATGCAGTCCAATAGCTCAGAGACTGATGTAACAGACTAGAAAAGAGGCTAAAGGTCTCTGGTATCTTAATGTGCTATGTGGAAAAAATAAGGCCATACAATATATAAAACCCAAGATGCTTACTGAATCTGGAAAGCATTTCAGTTAAAATCTGTAGAATGGAATGCCTTCCTCATGAAAATCATGGTATCATAGTATCAGTCAGGGTTGGAAGGGACCACAAGGATCAGCTAGTTCCAACCCCCCTGCCATGGGGCAGGGACACCTCACACTACATCAGGCTGGCCAGAGCCTCATCCATCCTGGGCTTAAACACCTCCAGGGACAGGGCCCCAGCCACCTCCCTGGACAACCCATTCCAGGGCTTCACCACTCTCATGGGGAAGAACTTCCTCCTCACCTCCAGCCTGTATCTCCCCACCTCCAGCTTCATTCCATTCCCCCTAGTCCTATCACTACTTGAGATCCTGAGAAGTCCCTCCCCAGCCTTCTTGTAGGCCCCCTGCAGATACTGGAAGGCCACAATGAGGTCACCTGGGAGCCTTCTCTTCTCCAGACTGAACAGCCCCAACTCCTTCAGTCTGTCCTCCTAGGAGAGGTGCTCCAGCCCTCTGCTCATCCTCGTGGCCCTTCTCTGGGCACCTTCCAGCACCTCCAGATCCCTCTTGGAATAGGGGCTCCAGAACTGGAGGCAGTACTCCAGGTGGGGAAGGAAGTGTCCTCTACTGAATTTAAGATTGGGAAGAGGGGAAAAAAAAAGATAAGAGGTTTTGACACTGGAAGACAACTGCTTCATCTTTGCTAAAAGGGAAGAGCAGATATCAATTTCAGCAGGGGAGACTTTCCAAGAGACTGTGTTATGCCAACCAAGTTACCAAGGAGTCTGTAGACAAAACAGACTTCAAGATTTGCTAGGGCAAAATGACTTTTGTTCTAGTGCAATTATTGGGGTGTGCAGATATTATCAGTAAAACTAGTGTATAGGATTATGTGAATCTTTGGGAAAGTATTTGTGTGCTTAGAAAAGCTGGCTGACAGTCTTGTGTGGCAGCAAGGTATTGGAGATGTTCAGATGATCTGTAAAGTTCTGCAGCTGGCCTTTGAATATGAAGGTTGTAGCCAGGTAGGGGTTGGTCTCTTCTCCCAGGCAACCAGCACCAGAACAAGAGGACACAGTCTCAAGCTGTGCCAGGGGAGGTTTAGGCTGGAGGTGAGGAGAAAGTTCTTCCCAGCAAGAGTGATTGGCCATTGGAATGTGCTGCCCAGGGAGGTGGTGGAGTCACCATCCCTGGAGGTGTTCGAAAGGGGTTGGATGTGGCACTTGAAGCCATGGTTTAGTTGTCATGAGGTATTAGGTAATAGGTTGGATTGATGATCTCTGAGGTCTTTTCCAACCTTATGATTCTGAGATTCTATGATTTGAGAGTTGTGGGAAGGTCTCAGTTCTGGACAACAGTCCGCAGATTAAATAATTCTCATATCTGATTCTGTTGCTTGTTTGTTTGCTGAAGGTCTTAGTGGGCACATGTCCTTTTATGTCTTTATTCATTCTTCCACTGTGGATAGATGGGGCTTTTAGTATTATTTCCTGGCTTGCATGGCAGGTGACTTGCTGAGCTGATTCCTGCTCATCACTGACAACTCAACACTGACATTAAATCTCTGATTCAGAAGTCACTAGCTTCATCCTCTTTGACCACTGAGTACTGAAATAAATGTTGTTTTCATTTTATATGCTGTTATCTTCTACAAGTTCTGGGCCCTTCAGTTTAGGAAAGATGTTGAGTTGCTGGAAGGTGTCCAGGGAAGGGCAACAAAGCTGGAGAGGGGTTTGGAGCACAGCCCTGTGAGGAGAGGCTGAGGGAGGTGAGATTGCTCAACCTGGAAAGAGGAGGCTCAGGGGTAACCTTGCTCTCTACAGCTACCTGAAGGGAGGCTGTAGCCAGGTGGGGGCTGGTCTCCTCTCAGCACCAGAACAAGAGGACACAGTCTCAAGCTGTGCCAGGGGAGCTTTAGGCTGGATGTTAGGAAGAACTTCTTCCCAGAGAGAGAGATTGGCCATTGGGATGGGCTGCCCAGGGAGGTGGTGGAGTCACCATCACTGGAGGTGTTTAGGAAAGGACTGGATGGGGCACTTAGTGCCATGGGTTTAGTTGATTAGATGGTGTTGGGTGATGTGTTGGACTTGATGAGACTTGATGGGGTGCTTGGTGCCATGGTTTAGTTGTTTAGGTGGGTTGGATTGATTGATGGGTTGGATGCAGTGATCTTGAAGGTCTCTTCCAACCCGGTTTATTGTATTGTATTGTGTCTTGAAGGTCTTTTCCAACCTGGTCTGGTCTAGTCTATTCCTATTCTATTCTTTTCTATGATAGAACTTGGCTTCTAGAGCATGTATTTAATCATAATAAAAACCAAGGGTAGGTCCCTTACCAGAATACTTAGATAAGGACTTTTTTTTGTCTAGGTAGTGTCTGCTTACTGATTACTCACTTTAAAATGCAAAACAGTGGAGTATGGGAACAATTGTCTGTAGTGATTCTGGATTCAGTTTCGTGATAATATTTTCTCTTTCACTTGTTAACATAGCTGCATGCCTGTTCCTGCCTTCACTGATCTTAAAAAAGCTATCAGTTCTTTCCTGGTCTTGCCTGCCAAGAAGTCTTAAGCTAAATTAGTTGATGAAAATGTCTCTATTCTGCTGATGCTGAGTCAGAAGTGTTTATTAAAGATGATGAGTTCAGTAATCATCAAACCATGTTTAAGTCATCAGGAGAGCTAATTATAGATAGGCTAACCTATATTTCTAAAATACTTAAGGACTTGAAGCCCAAATCCTTCTTGCTTAAGTTAATAAGTGTATTTTGGTTGGAAAGGGGTGACACACTGATCCACAAAAGACAAAAGGAGTAATTGTCTAGACAAAAACATGACACTTGTGCCCTGTGATACGAGGGGAAGACAGAGAAACTGAGTGAGATTTTCACTCTCTTCTGTACCCTTCATGTTAAGGAAGGGATACAAATCTCTTGAGGTTTCTTGTGCTGAAGATGTCTTCCTGTGTTTTGGTCTATGTTGAATAGTTACAGCTCTGCCTTTTATGTTGGCATCTGTTTTATGTTGGCATCTTTATTTGAGTTGAATAGAATTAACCTCTGTTTTATGTTGGCATCTTTATTTGAGTTGAATAGAATTAACCAGGTTGGAAAAGACTTTTGAGATCATCAAGTCCAACCTATCACCCAGCACCATCTAATCAACTAAACCATGGCACCAAGCATCCCATCCAGTCTCTTCCTAAACACCTCCAGTGATGGGAACTCCAGTGCCTCCCTGGGCACCACATTCCAATGGCCAATCACTCTTTCTGTGAAGAAGTTCTTCCTAACATCCAGCCTAAGCCTCCCCTGGTGCAGCTTGAAAACTGTGTCCTCTTGTTCTGGTGCTGCTTGCCTGGCAGAAGAGACCAACCCCCACCTGGCTACAGCCTCCTTTCAGGTAGTTGTAGACGGCAAGAAGGTCTCCCTTGAGCCTTGTCTTCTCCAGGCTAAGCAACCCCAGCTCCCTCAGCCTCTCCTCACAGGGCTGTGCTCCAGACCCCACCCCAGCTTGGTTGCCCTTCTCTGGACACCTACCAGCAGCTCAACATCTTTCCTAAACTGAGGGGCCCAGAACTGGACACAGCTATTATTATATTAGCTAATATTTGGGGGTCATACTGTTAATTATCATGGCTAGTGTGTTTGAGAGTTAGTCTGAGGAAGGAAACAAGCCTTGCATGTAGCTTAAAAGTTTACTCACTATTGCCAGTATTTCTTTGTAGTAGTAGTACCCATCACTAGCTAGAA
The DNA here is from genome assembly GCA_015227895.2 of Colaptes auratus. Classification (NCBI taxonomy): domain Eukaryota; kingdom Metazoa; phylum Chordata; class Aves; order Piciformes; family Picidae; genus Colaptes; species Colaptes auratus. The sequence goes on from CM037631.1 coordinate 115,964,427, forward strand.
AAAACTTCAATTGAAAGCTAATTCAGAGATGAAGCTATCTCAGAAGAATGAAGAGATATCTTCATTGTGCAGTAAGGGAGATGGTTAATGAGGTAAAGCTTGAATCTAAATGATTAGCTCTTGGTCATTTCATGTGGTTGTGTCTAACCTTTGTTTGTCTGTAAGTTCTGTATTCTTAATGCTCTGTCTTCTCTCTACAACTACTTGAAGGGTGGTTGTAGCCAGGAAGGGGTTGGTCTCTTCTCCCAGGCAACCAGCACCAGAACAAGAGGACACAGTCTCAAGCTGTGCCAGGGGAAGTTTAGGCTTGAGGTGAGGAAAAGGTTCTTCACTGAGAGAGTCATTCGTCATTGGAATGTGCTGCCCAGGGAGGTGGTGGAGTCAGCATCCCTGGAGGTGTTCAAGAGGGGATTGGAGGTGGCACTTGGTGCCATGGTCTAGTCCTGAGGTCTGTGGTGACAGGTTGGACTTGATGATCTTTGAGGTCTCTTCCAACCTTGGTGATACTGTGATACTGTAATGACTAGAATGTAATGACAGTGTAATGATCTTGGATGCTGATGGGAAGCAGTGCTGTTTTCCTGCCCTCAGAACCCTCTTGTGTTTTCAGGGAGCAAAAATGCCATTGGTTCTGCTGCTTTTGTTTTTCAAATGGATGGAAAGCTGAGCTGTTCTTCATAAAGAATTTTAGTGTCAGACTAATTTAGGTGAAGAATCAGTCCTGTTGTGCATGACTTGCTTTCAGAAACTGATCAACAATTCTAAGGAAAAGTCCTGTTTAATTGCAGTCATTTGAAAACCAGTTCAGTGCAGCTTTCAAATGTGGGTGCATTTGAACTTAATGGACCCTTACCTGTTATGCTCCCTGGTGATAAAGCTTATTAATGCAGAACAGGCAGGTACAATTACTCTTACTTAAATGAGTGAACCTGAAGTAGAATATTGGGTCATGTAAGGAAAATAGAGTGAATTATTGTTTAGTGTATTGGAAAGAACCAATGTGAGGAACAGATGATGTGGTGACAAAATTGCAAGCAAACTGGTGAAGAAAATTTAAGAAGCTGATAGAAGCTTCATAGTCCTGAGGTCTGTGGTGACAGGTTGGACTTCATGATCTTTGAGGTCTCTTCCAACCTTGGTGATACTGTGATACTGGTTTAGTTAATCATGAGGTGTTGGGTGATAGGTTGGACTTGAGGTCCAAGACTCTGAGGTCTTTTCCAACCTTATTGAATCTATGAAGAGGAGGCTCAGGGGAGACTTTATTGCTGTCTACAGCTACCTGAAGGGAGGTTCTAGGCAGGTGGGGGTTGGTCTCTTCTCCCAGGCAACCAGCACCAGAACAAGAGGACACAGTCTCAAGCTGTGCCAGGGGAGGTTCAGGCTGGATGTTAGGAATAATAATAATAATACAATAATAATAATACAATACACCAGGTTGGAAGAGACCTTCAAGATCATCGCGTCCAACCTATCAACCAATCCAACCCACCTCAATACAATACAAGAGATTGGCCATTGGAATGTGATGCCCATGGAGGTGGTGGAGTTATTGTCCCTGGAAGCATTTAAGTAAAGAGACTGGATGGGGCCCTTGGTGCCATGGTTTAGTTGATTAGGTGGTGTTGGGTGATAGGTTGGACTTGATGATCTCAAAGAACTTTTCCAACCTGGTTGATTCTGTGATTCTGAGTATGTCTGTATTTGGGCTGTTTATGAATGCTCTTACATCAAATTTTAAGTGGAAGTAATGAAATTAGTTGATTAGATGGTGTTGGATGATAGGTTGGACTTGATCATCTCAAAGGTCTTTTCCAACCTGTTCTATTCTGTTCTATTCTGTTCTATTCTGTTCTATTCTGTTCTATTCTGTTCTATTCTGTTCTATTCTGTTCTATTCTGTTCTATTCTGTTCTATTCTTGGTAGGCTTTACTGGTATGAACAAGGCTTCAAGTAGACTTTAGTTTTGTACATGGAATATGGAATTCTAAGAAGTAGGTCCTCTGTAAACAAAATGGATGTTTTTTATCAGCTGAGGGAATTCATTAATTGCTGACATGACTTCAAATTATTTCCCCAGTAATTTAGGATTACAGTGGCTTGAGGAGAAATGGTATAGATGGCATGTGGCATAAGAGAATGCCAAAGGTGAAAATTGGTGTTAATGAAGATAGATTCAATATGCCACTCCTGCTTATGAAAGGCAGAACTAATTGTAATGGATGGTGCTACATGCATTTTTAAACTTCACCTTTCTCTGCTAACCTAACTTCCCAAGTTTAGTTTAATAAGGATGCAAAGACTTGGGGCTGTTCAGTCTGGAGAAGAGAAGGCTCTGAGGTGACCTTATTGTGGCCTTCCAGTATCTGAAGGGGGCCTACAAGAAGGCTGGGGAGGGACTTTTCAGACTATCAGGGAGTGATAGGACTAGGGATAATGGAATGAAGCTGGAGGTGGGGAGATTCAGGCTTCATGTGAGGAGGAAGTTCTTCCCCATGAGAGTGGTGAAGCCCTGGAATGGGTTGTCCAGGGAGGTGGTTGGGGCCCCATCCCTGGAGGTGTTTAAGAGCAGGCTGAATGAGGCTCTGGCCAGCCTGATGTAGTGTGGGGTGTCCCTGCCCATGGCAGGGGAGTTGGAACTAGATGATCCTTGTGGTCCCTTCCAACCCTGACTGATTCTATGATACTATGGTATGAGGAAGACTGACTTAAAATGCTTCTAGTTTAATATGGATGCATATACAATACAATACACCAGGTTGGAAGAGACCTTCAAGATCATCATGTCCAACCCATCAACCAATCCAACCCACCTAAATACAATACAATACAACCCACTTAAACAACTAAACCATGGCACCAAGCCCCCCATCAAGCCTCTTCCTGAACACCTCCAATGAAGGTGACTCCACCACCTCCATGGGCAGCCGATTCCAATGGGCAATCACTCTCTCTGTATAGAACTTCTTCCTAACATCCAGTCTAAACCTCCCCTGGCGCAGCCTGAGACTGTGTCCTCTTGTTCTGGTACTGGCTGCCTGGGAGAAGAGACCAACCTCTGCCCTGGCTACAACCTCCCTTCAGGGAGTTGTAGACAGCAAGAAGGTCACCCCTGAGCCTTCTCTTCTCCAGGCTAAGCAACCCCAGCTCCCTCAGCCTCTCCTCACAGGGCTGTGCTCCAAACCCCTCACCAACTTTGTTGCCCTTCTCTGGGCACGTTCCAGCAAGACAACATCCTTCCTAAACTGAGGGCCTCAGAACTGGGCCCAGTACTCAAGGTGTGGCCTAACCAGTGCAGTGTAAGGGGGCAGAATGACCTCCCTGCTCCTGCTGGCCACACTGTTTCTGATGCAGGCCAGGATGCCATTGGCCTTCTTGGCTGCCCAAGCTTCTGAGAGCTTTGGAACATAAATGATAGAGAATGGCTCTCCTAAAAAAGAACAAGTTTATCAGAGGTTTTCTTTAAACCCTGCCCAAGATTCAAGGATCAACTAGACACAGATTTATTTTAATACCAACTGTTATCCTTCTCTTTTAATTGTGGCAGGTGGGGGAGAGGGGAACAGAATCTCTACATTGATGATGGGAAAAACCCAGCTCCCAACACCTATTATCTAATTCTCTTCAGTGAATTCCTCTTGTGGCAAATTACCCATGGGTGATTATTTTGTGTTTTCCTCTCTCTTCTCCCCCCTCACCCCCCCTTTTTTTTTTCCCTGTGACCTGAATCTCTCAAAACTTTGTGACAGCAGGGATTGTCACATCATTAAACTTTTGTATGGCTTTGGAGCCAGGACATTCAGTGTTGGAGAACAAATGAGTCTGAGCATCAGGAGAATGTTTTGTGCCTGCTTAGAGTCCCAGTTCATAGCTGCCAAGTTTAGGCAAGTGCTTATCTTTGGGCTATTCTTAACCGCTGCAAACATGTATTGCTAGCATTTCTAGCGTGGCTCGAACCGTGCTGCTGCACCTAGGGCTGGACTACATAACCTAGGACAAACAAGAAAAGAAAGAAAAAACTGCATCAAAAGTTTGTAACCAAGTTACAGAAACAGTGCAAAACATCCATCTTTCACTGGAAGCTACAGAAAGACGTTCAGCCATGCCTGTGTGGTTTAGTTGATGAGATGGTGTTGGGTGATAGGTTGGACTCCATGATCTCAAAGGTCTTTTCCCAACCTGGTTAATTCTATTCTAATGGCAGTCAGTGCAGGCAGAGTGGTTGGGCTTCAAGAGCTAACTGTCCCTTTAAAAACACTTAGTCATAGCTGTGTGACGTGGGCATTTTAAGAACAGTGTTAAATGGGCTCATACAGGATTAAGATAGTTCATTGATGCAGTCTTGACACCTCGGGTACCCTGCTTTCTTCTGTATATGTTTCTCTGATCTAGAGACATTGACACATTTCATTTCTGCATCTTAATGTTTCTCATCTCCTTTTCTTGTTTTATGTTACTTCTGAAAAGTGACTGTAGGCTTTCTGTTCTGGCCCCTCAGTTTAGGGAAGATGTTGAGTTGCTGGAAGGTGTCCAGAGAAGGGCAACAATGCTGGGAAGGGGATTGGAGCACAAGCCCTGTGAGGAGAGGCTGAGGGAGCTGGGGTTGCTCAACCTGGAGAAGAGGAGGCTCAGAGGCTCAGGGGCTGTTCAGTTTGGAGAAGAGAAGGCTCCTAGGTGACCTCATTGTGGCCTTCCAGTATATGGAGGCGGACTACAAGAAGGCTGGGGAGGGACTTTTCAGGCTATCAGGGAGTGATAGGACTAGGGGGAATGGAATGAAGCTGGAGGTGGGGAGATTCAGGCTGGAGGTGAGGAGGAAGTTCTTCCCCATGAGAGTGGTGAAGCCCTGGAATGGGTTATCCAGGGAGGTGGTTGAGGCCCTGTCCCCTGGAAGTGTTTAAGCCCAGGCTGGATGAGGCTCTGGCCAGCCTGATCTAGTGTAGAGTGTCCCTGCCCATGGCAGGTGGGTTGGAACTAGATGATCCTTGTGGTCCCTTCCAACCCTGACTGAAACTATGTAACCTTCTTGCTGTCTACAACTCCCTGAAGGTGGAGGTTGGTCTGTTTTCCCAGGCAACCAGCACCAGAACAAGAGGACACAGTCTCAAGCTGTGCCAGGGGAAGTTTATTTTTAGGCTGGATGTTAGGAAGAAATTCTTCCCCGAAAGAGTGATTGGCCATTGGAATGTGCTGCCCAGGGAGGCAGTGGAGTCACCATTCCTGGAGGTGTTTAGGAAGAACCTGGATGAGGCACTTGGTGCCATGGTTGGTTAGATAGTGTTGGATGGTAGGTTGGACTCGGTCTTGAAGGTCTTTTCCAACCTGGTTAATTCTAGAGAGCAGTACCCACTGAGTTAGTGATAAAATATGCATCTTTTCACTTCAACAAACTGCTGATGGATGCTGCCAGGATTAAATCACCATGTGAACATTTGCACTCAAACAGTGATTCAGTGAGTGATTCAGTGTGATAGCTTATGAAGGAAAAGTCCCAAGATAGGCAGATATTGGACTTTTTAGAAGTAGTCATTTTAGTGTTGCCCCAAAGTGTATAAAACTTCTGCAGATTCATAGTCAGGGTTTTAACAAAGTTACAAGCAAAGTATTCTAGACTTCACCTGCCTCATTTCAGTATTATCTATAGCTGCCTGTTAGACAGACTTGGCATGTTTAAGATGGTTTCTACTTAGCCTTAAGTCTGCAGTCTTAAAGAGCATTAATGCTTTGGATCAGTCTCTTGGGGTTGTTTTTAGGACAGAATTCTCTCTTGCCAGGTTGAATATAGTCATCTGTCAGTGCTGTCTGCACCCCAGGTTGTGACATCATACCCAATTACAACATAATTGTTTGTGAGTGTTGTTTTTAAATACATAGTTGGATTTTATTAGCATGATCTGGCTGGAGAGCAGCCAGAGAGAGAGGGATCTAGGGGTACGGATTGACAGCCGGCTGAACATGAGCCAGCAGTGTGCCCAGGTGGCCAAGAAGGCCAATGGCATCCTGGCCTTGATTAGGAACAGTGTGGCCAGCAGGAGCAGGGAGGTCATTGTGGCCCTGTACTCAGCAGTGGTTAGGCCACACCTTGAGTCCTGTGTCCAGTTCTGGGCCCCTCAATTTAAGAAGGACATTGAGACGCTTGAATGTGTCCAGTGAAGGGCAACAAGGCTGGGGAGGGGTTTGGAGCACAGCCCTGTGAGGAGAGGCTGAGGGAGCTGGGGTTGCTTAGCCTGGAGAAGAGGAGGCTCAGGGTAGACCTTCTTGCTCTCTACAACTCCCTGAAGGGAGGTTGTAGCCAGGAAGGGGTTGGTCTCTTCTCCCAGGCAAGCAGCACCAGAACAAGAGGACACAGTCTCAAGCTGTACCAGGGGAGGTTTAGGCTGCAGGTGAGGAGAAAGTTCTTCACAGAGAGAGTTGTCAGCCATTGGAATGTGCTGCCCAGGGAGGTGGTGGAGTCACCATCCCTGGAGGTGTTCAAGAGGGGATTGGATGTGGCACTTGGTGCCATGGTTTGGTTAGTCATGAGGTGTTGGGTGCTAGGTTGGACTTGATGACCACTGAGGTCTTTACCAACCTTATTGATTCTATGATTCCATGAATTTAAAAGATCAAAAAAAAAAAGTGCAACAAAACCAAACAGCATTTACTGAAGCAGACTTTACACAGGAACAAGATCTATCTGAGGAAGTAAATCTCAACTGCCTAGTGTAGCGTTGATATGTACCTCAGACTTCAGTGTTATTTTCTCTTGTTCTGGTGCTGGTTGCCTGGGAGAAGAGATCAACCCCCACCTGGCTACAGCCTCCATTCAGGCAGTTGTAGAGAGCAAGAAGGTCTCCCCTGAGCCTCCTCTTCTCCAGGCTAAGCAACCCCAGCTCCCTCAGCCTCTCCTCACAGGGCTGTGCTCCAAACCCCTCCCCAGCTTTGTTGCCCTTCTCCGGACACCTTCCAGCAACTCAACATCTTTCCTAAACTGTGGGGCCCAGAACTGGACACAGGACTCAAGGGGTGGCCTAACCAGTGCTGAGTACAGGGGCAGAATATAATTGAATCAAACACTGCATTGATAAGTATTAAACAACATTTGATCAGATAACTCATGGAGTCTACATGCAGCACTGAAACTACAGTACTAGACAAAGCTCTAGCTTGGCACAGTAACAAAAGATTTAGACTTGTGTCAAATCCTGTTTTGACAGTTGATTCATTACTAGCTTTGGAAGGGCAGACTACATAAAGTGCCTGGGTTTAATATGAGTTTGCACTCTAGCAGACACATGTTATTCTGCAAAATAGTGTGTTCAGTGTGTGTGTGTGTAGGTAAGTCTGCAAGGGGGAAGGTGAGGTGGAAGAGTGCAAAAGTCAGTCAAGGCTTAATTTTTTACTGATTACCTCTGCTATGCCTTCAGTTGCTTTGATTTCTGAGTGTATGGACAGATGGGCAGAATCCAAGGGCATGAGATTGAATACATCCAAGTGCTGGGTACTGCACATTGGGCACAGCAACCCCATGCAGTGCTACAGGCTGGGGTCAGAATGGCTGGAGAGCAGCCAGGCAGAGAGGGACCTGGGGGTACTGGTTGATTGGAGGCTGAACATGAGCCTGCAGTGTGCCCAGGTGGCCAAGAAGGCCAATAGCATCCTGGCCTGCATCAGGAACAGTGTGGCCAGCAGGAGCAGGGAGGTCATTGTGCCCCTGTACACTGCACTGGTTAGGCCACCCCTTGAGTCCTGTGTCCAGTTCTGGGCCCCTCAGTTTAGGAAAGATGTTGAGTTGCTGGAAGGTGTCCAGAGAAGGGCAATGAAGTTGGTGAGGGGTTTGGAGCACAGCCCTGTGAGGAGAGGCTGAGGGAGCTGGGGTTGCTTAGCCTGGAGAAGAGGAGACTCAGGGGAGACCTTATTGCTCTCTACAGCTCCCTGAATGGAGGCTGTAGCCAGGTGGAGGTTGGTCTCTTCTCCCAGGCAATCAGCACCAGAACAAGAGGACACAGTCTCAAGCTGTGCCAGGGGAGGTTCAGACTGGAGTGATTGGCCATTGTAATGTGCTGCCCAGGGAGGTGGTGGAGTCACCATCACTGGAGGTGTTTAGGAGGAGATTGGATGGGGTGCTTGGTGCCATGGTTTAGTTGATTGGGTGGTGTTGGGTGATAGGTTGGACGCAATGATCTCGAAGGTCTCTTCCAACCTGGTTTACAATACAATACAACACCAGGTTGAAAGAGACCTTCAAGATCATCGCGTCCAACCCATCAACCAATCCAACCCACCTAAACAACTAAACCATGCAGCCAAGCACCCCATCAAGTCTCCTCCCGAACACCTCCAGTGATGGTGCCTCCACTGTTCTACAGCAGGAGTGAGTTTGGAGTGATTGAGGTGATCCCAGATCTGTTCTTGGTGATTTCTTGCTGTGCGAGCTGTGGCGCTGCTGGGCTAAGCTGGCTAACAATAGTTTCCATTAATGCCTGACCTGGCAATGTGTACGTCCTGCCTCTTCAGAGGGAAAGCCAGCGTTACTAACAAAACACTGCTGACATCACTTTGATACCAGTGATGCTTTTGGCAGTTGAAGAGCGAGTCTGTGCCATGTTGGCTGATGCTCTGTTAAAACAAACAGATAGGAAAAACAAGGAAGGGGGGAGGAAAAACAACACAAAACCAAACTCCAACAGAAAAAAACCCAGTACCTTCAAGTGTCTGGGTGTTCATGGAAAGGAAAAACACTGAACTGCTTATCAGCAGCACTGAAATGATTGCATGATGGAGTACTTAAAAACAACCAAACAGCAACATTTCTAATTTTTGGGTAAAGAAAACATTTGAAGAAAATTAATCATTGAATTTTGGGAGTATATTCTGATTTTAGGATTGAAAAAGCTTGGAAAGCAATAGCTTTTAATTTCTGTGTGTTCTGACTTACCTGCCTCACTTGTGTGCCTGTGTACACAGATACAGGTCTTAAGACAGGTTAGAATAGAATTAACCAGGTTGGAAAAGACCTTTGAGATCCTCCAGTCCAGCCTATCACCCAACACCATCTGATCAACTAAACCATGGCACCAAGCACCCCATCCAGTCTCTTCTTAAACACCTCCAGTGATGGTGACTCCACCACCTCCCTGGGCAGCACATTCCAATGGCCAATCTCTCTTGCTGGGAAGAAGTTCTTCCTAACATCCAGCCTAAACCTCCCCTGGCACAGCTTGAGACTGTGTCCTCTTGTTCTGCTGCTGGTTGCCTGGGAGAAGAGACCAACCCCCTCCTGGCTACAACCTCCCTTCAGGTAGTTGTAGACAAGAATAAGGTGTCACAGGGTTAGATAGCCTCAAGGTTCAGCAAGGACTTGCTTCCTCCTCTTAGTATCCCTGGGAATGGCAGCAGGATCCGAGTGCAGAGCATCCTGGTGCTTCAGTATTTGCAAAGTTGAACTGGGCTGTGGGAGGGAGAGCATGATGACCCTTTGGCATCTTCAGCCAAAAGAACTTTGGATGATTATTTATTTATTTGTTTTCCCTGCCATAAGCTGCAAGGCTGACACAAAGCTCATCTCTCACTACGGCTGCAGTGCTGTGGGTGCGTTTGTTGTGGGGAAGCTAATGATGTCCCAGCAATGATAAACAGTAAATTCTGGGGGAGTTTTCAGGAAGACACCAGAAGGAATGTGGTAATCCAGTTGATACATAAGGAGGGAAGTCATTGTGCCCCTGGACTCAGCACTGCTTAGGCCACACCTTGAGTGCTGTGTCCAGTTCTGGGCCCCTCAGTTTAGGAAAGATGTTGAGCTGCTGGAACTTGTCCAGAGAAGGGCAACAAAGCTGGGGAGTGTATGGACAGATGGGCAGAATCCAAGGGCGTGAGATTGAATACATCCAGGTGCTGGGTACTGCACACTGGCCACAACAACCCCATGCAGTGCTACAGGCTGGGGTCAGAGTGGCTGGAGAGCAGCTAGGCAGAAAGGGACCTGGGGGTACTGGTTGATGGGAGGCTGAACATGAGCCAGCAGTGTGCCCAGGTGGCCAAGAAGGCCAATGGCATCCTGGCCTGGATCAGGAATAGTGTGGCCAGCAGGAGCAGGGAGGTGATTCTGCCCCTGTATGCTGCACTGGTTAGGCCACCCCTTGAGTCCTGTGTCCAGTTCTGGGCCCCTCAGTTTAGGAAAGATGTTGAGTTGCTGGAAGGTGTCCAGAGAAGGGCAATGAAGCTGGGGAGGGCTTTGGAGCACAGCCCTATGAGGAGAGGCTGAGGGAGCTGGGGTTGCTTAGCCTGGAGAGGAGGAGGCTCAGAGGAGACCTTCTTGCTCTCTACAACTCCCTGAAGGGAGGTTTTAGCCAGGTGGGGATTGGTCTCTTGTCCCAGGCAACCAGCACCAGAACAAGAGGACGCAGTCTCAAGCTGCACCAAGGGAGGTTCAGGCTTGAGGTGAGGAGAAAGTTCTTCATGGAGAGAGTTGCTGGCCACTGGAATGTGCTGCCCAGGGAGGTGGTGGAGTCACCTTCCCTGGAAATGTTTAAGAAGAGACTGGATGGGGTGCTTGGTGCCATGGTTTAGTTGATTAGATGGTGTTGGGTGATAGGTTGGACTTGATGATCTCGAAGGGCTTTTCCAACCTGGTTAATTCTATTCTAAATATTATTTTGAGAAGTGACATTGACTTTGCAGTGGGGAGAGGAGAAGAATTTTTAACTGTGTTGTCAATTTAGTGGTTTTTTTTAATGTTGTTTTTTTATGTTATTTTTCCTCCCCCTTTCTCATCAAGTATGGACATTCTGGTGTGACAACAATAACTTGCTAGTCTTGCCTGTGGCTTTGCTGCTGCTGAGGACTGAGGGCACAGCATTGTTGTAGCTTGACATGAGTTGGCAAGCGTGGTGTGCTGCAGCCTGTCTGCCGTGTCGTACTGGAGGTTAACTCTCCTAAGAAAAACATGGTGGGGTCTGTGTCTGACCGAGATCACTGTCGTCTTCTGCCCCCAACTCAAAAGCAGGCTCCTGCAGTCAACCTTGGGCAGGCTTCCCATATGTGGAGCTTCCCATCTGTGGAACACAGGGGATTTATCAGCCTTCTCCTGCACACACACAGCCTTAAATGTTTACTCGGTGGGAAAACCAACACAGGTTTTGGCCCTGTGCTCTTTTTAGACCTGACAGTGTGGTGAGTGACTCAGTGCCCTGTGGAAAGGGACAGCTTGCAGGGATGGTACCGCATCCTGGAGGGAGCCCCCTCTTGAGGCAGAGCCTGTAGAGGAGATGCTGATGGTAACGTGGCTCAGAGCAAAGATTTGCTGCTTCAGGTTTTTTTTCCCTGGACTGTCCTTAGGCACATTATTAATGGATTGACTTGCAGTGAAAGACAATTGTGAGGGGAGAATCTAAAAGCAGATAGGAGGTGCAGAGCCCAGGCATGGAAGGATGCGGCAGCAGCTGAGAAGTGTCTAGCAGGTCTCAGTTTCCCATCTCTAGGCTGCTTTCCAGAGTCATCCGGGAACCTGACTTTTGCTTTAAGTTGGATTTAGTCTGCAGCACCTCCGGAGGTGCTGTCACTGGGGTCAGCTGCTCTCAGCTGCTCTTGTATATACACCCAGCCTCTGTGAAAAATGTGATGCTCCTGCGTCTTTACTCCTAGTGTAAATACAGGCGAACTTGCCCTCTTGTGCCTCGCTTTTCAGGGAGAGAAAACGCTTTTCTGGAGCAACGAGGGAGAGCCAAAACTGCTGCAGTCCCTTTTCTTTGGGGTACCTCATGATTAATTTGGGTAGTTGTTGGGTCTTTTGGGCAGCTTTTCAGTGGCTATTCCGAACCCGGAGGTGTCCGAAGAGGGACTCTCCGCAGAAGTGTGTTGTGCTGCGGTACAGTGCGGGTGTCGGTGCGGGGACGGCGGGTCCCCCCGCAGCCGTGAGAGGGGAAGCAGCAGCGCCAGGCGTTCGCGGGGCCGGGCCCGCAGCGCCCCCTAGCGTCCGCGGGTGGCTTGCCTTCCCCGCGGCCGGCCGGCCTCTCGCAGCATTTCGGCGCCTCGGGGGCGAGCATTTTCCCCCTAAAACCCGTAGCTGTGCAGAGGGTGGGTGAGGGGCACGCTCCGGAGGGCCGAGGCGGCGCGGGTGGCCAATACTCGCCCGCTGCGCAGGCTGCGAGCGGCGGCGCGGAGCGCTGCTTCCCTCTGGCAACGGCCACGAGGTGGCGCGGTAGGGTTACCGCTGCTTCTCTCTCGCCTGGGCGTCAGCGGCCGGGATGCTGGATTTGGGCGGCGGAGGCACGTGTGGGCTTAGAATCGGCTCGTCTTAAGTGTTGTCCAGTTAAGGCGGGCAGGATAAATAGCCCGATTGGGCTCATGCGGAAGTGACATCCTTAAGGAATCGTGAGGAACTGTCCCTAAAGAGGTTGTTCTTAGTGTAAACTCGGTCTCGGGACTGCAGTGACACCGGCTGAGCAGTATTAGAGAAAGGACCTTGCAGGGAGGAAGAAAGTCCTCATTTCCTTGACAACGATGGCGAAGTTCAGCACTGAGAATGCAGAGTGAACAAAGTAGCAGGATATGAGGAATTTGCACAATTTGGGACCTTGATTTCCTCCACGAGATGCTAATATCCTGAACTATTTATTTGGGTTTTACTCTCCAGTTGCTTGTTTCACTAGAAGCAGGATTAAGACTGAATATGATTTGGCAGGCACTGACAACTAGAACAGCTTTGGTCAGGCACAATTTGCACCTGCACATTGGGAGCAGCTGTATCTGCATCTGACCAGACTAACAGCAGCTGGATTTAGTGGGCAGTGGGTTGGGGGAAAGAGTGGTGATGCTCTGCTGGCTTCTGACAGTCATGAAATGGTATTCAGTGAGACAAACCTTTCTACTGACTGTGTATATGGGCTTCTGTGGAGGAGTCAGTGGAAGAAGCTAATAGCATTACAGTTGTTTTTTCCAACACCACATCTGACTCCTTGCATTTATACATAATGGTGACAGCAGTGTGCCCAGGTGGCCAAGAAGCCCAGTGGCATCCTGGCCTGTATCAGGAATAGTGTGGCCAGCAGGAGCAGGGAAGTCCTTGTGCCCCCTGTAGTCAGCACTGGTTCAGCCACATCTTGAGTTGCTGGAGGGCAACAAAGCTGGGGAGGGGTTTGGAGCACAGCCCTGTGAGGAGAGGCTGAGGGAGCTGGACTTGCTTAGCCTGGAGAAGAGGAGGCTCAGGGGAGACCTTCTTGCTGTCTCCAACTCCCTGAAGGGAGGTTGTATCCAGGTGGGGGTTGGTCTCTTCTCCCAGGCAACCAGCAGCAGAACAAGAGGACACAGTCTCAAGCTGTGCCAGGGGAAGTTTAGGCTGAATGTTGGGAAGAAGTTCTTCCCAGAAAGAGAGATTGGCCATTGGAATGTGCTGCCCAGGGAGATGGTGGAGTCATCATTGCTGTTCTCTTACCTTTCTTGTTAAAGTTCCCAGTGTAAACAGGGAAGCTTTTCTGTCTCAGTGAGACTGTAAAGGTTAATCCCGCATATAAAGAACCTCCAGGGACTGGCTTGATGCGGATAATGTTGAGCCTTCCTGCAGTGACACTGAGGACTTGTGGTTACACAAGCACTGTGCAGTTCTGATTCCTGTTTTTTGTGCAGTGTGCTCTATAGGAAGGCTGAAAGTAGGTGTGACCTCTCAGGTTTTCCTCAAATGTGTACATGCTTAAAGGGATAGTTGTTTTTTTGCTGGGTGTTTTGGTTTTGTTTCTCATTTGGGGTTGTTTGTGGGTTTGTGGGTTCTGCCAATCATTCATTTCTGCCTTCACTTAGATATTGTTCACATAATCTAGATGAGGGGATTGAGTCCATCATTGGTAAATTTGCAGATGACACCAAGCTGGGGGGCAGGTGTTGATCTGTTAGGTAGGAGAGCTCTGCAGAGGGAGCTTGACAGGCTGGACAGATGGGCAGAGTCCAACAAGATGTCATTTAACAAGTCCAAGTGCTGGGTGCTGCACTTTGGTCACAACAACCCCATGCAGTGCTACAGGCTGGGGTCAGAGTGGCTGGAGACTGTGTCCTCTTGTTCTGGTGCTGGTTGCCTGGGAGAAGAGACCAACCCTCACCTGGCTACAACTTCCCTTCAGGTAGTTGTAGAGACCAAGAAGGTCTTCCCTGAGCCTCCTCTTCTCTAGGCTAAGCAACCCCAGCTCCCTCAGCCTCTCCTCATAGAGCTTGTGCTCCAGACCCCTCCCCAGCCTCGTTGCCCTTCTCTGGACACATTCAAGAGTCTCAGTGCCCTGCTTAGGCCCCTCAATTTAAAACTGGACACAGGACACAAGGTGTGGCCTAAACCAGTGCTGAGTACAAGGGCTGGTGACCAGATCAGCTGTGATTGTGGAAAGACACATGCAGGCTGGCTTTTTGCTTTAAATTGCTGCACTCTTTAAGACACCTCTGCTACAAGGCTGCTGCTGTAGTAGTGAAACCAAGGGCTGCTGGTGGAATACTGAACTGCAGTGCTCCTTGCAGCAGAATTTGCATGGTGAGAGACTTTTAGAATAGAATAGAATAAACCAGATTGGAAGAGACCTTCGAGATTGAGTCCAACCTATCACCCAGCGCCATCTAATCAACTAAACCATGGCACCAAGCACCCCATCCAGTCTCTTCTTAAACACTTCCAGTGATGGTGACTCCACCACCTCCCTGGGCAGCCCATTCCAATGGGCAATCACTCTCTCTGTGTAGAATCTCTTCCTAACATCCAGCCTAAACCTCCCTTGGTGCAGCTTGAGACTGTGTCCTCTTGTTGTTCTGTACGTGACTGCAGAACACAGGACAGTACACTTCAGAGCTGTAAGATTTAAGGAGTACACTAGCCTAGAATTGTCAGCTTAGCCCTTTTCAGTGAGGTAAACTTAGCCTCATAAAGATCTTGTCTAGTGTGACTGTTTTACTTCTGGTGCCTCAGACATGGTAAGGACTTTCCCTAGTCCATTGTATTTGGAGCATGAACTAAGGAGAGAGTCATCGAATGCTGGAGGTTTTTGTGCATGTGAAGGAGAGATTGAGTGTGAGGCTTCTGAGTTGTGCTGGGGGGGTTGTGTGGTGCTTTTTGGTGTGTTTTTCTCTTCTTTCCCAGAAGCTGTCATCATTAGACAGTGATGTCATGGCACTGGGTTATGGATCAAATGGTTGGTACACCAAGGGCAATTGCAGGATGCCCGCAGCTGCTTGCTGTAGATTTGGTTTCTTAATCCTTCCCTTCTAATAGTTGTCTTTTTCCAAACCAGAAATGCTCTTTCTGTTACTCAGGCACTGTATTAAATGTACAACCCACCCCTCCCCATCTGCTGTTACCTTTCTTTTGGGTATTTTTAGCCTGTAATTCCTTTATCCTCTTCACTCCCTCATGCTGTTCCTGACCCTTCTCTGCTGTTCGATTGCTTTTTCCTCCCTGTTCCTTTCCCCGCTTCCACTTAACCTTTTTCTTTCTGTTCTTCTCATTGTTACATATTTCTTTAGTTCACTGATGTGTTTTTCTAGTCTCTAAAGCTATACTTATTTTATTAGCATATATAAAAATAAGCTCTCTCCCTCTGAGGTGCAGTCATACTCTTCCAAGCCTCTATTTTGGTCTCCCTAGCTTTCGCTTAATTTGATTAGAGCAATTAATTTCGAGAAAATTAGTGATAATTGCTGGTTGTGGAACTGAAATCCTGGTATCTGTTTGAAGAGGGGGGGCATTTCAGCACATCTTTCATGTCCCATTCTGTGCTCCTCACTGATAAGGAAAGAAACAAAACCACAGTCAGAAGGTCTCTGAAGAAAATGCTTTGTCAGAAGCAGCTGATTTCAGACTTGTTTTCTGTTGTTACATAGCCAGATAAGAAAACTCGAGGCTGTGACATTTCAGGGGCTTTTTAAATAACCATTGCCAAATGCAAGCAATTTAGAAGAATACTGAAATAGATGCAGGGCAAGAAGTGTTGCAGTGTTAAATATTCATGGTAAAAATACATACGAAGGATAGGATTAGCACAGCCTTCCAACGCCTGCTTAACGTTAGGTTTGTCTTGACACTTGAACTAATGTGGATTAATCACAGAATAACACAGAATTGCCAAGGTTGGAAGAGGCCTCAAAGGTCATCAAGTCCAACCTGACACCACAGACCCCATGACTAAACCATGGCACCAAGTGCCACGTCCAATCCCCTCTTGAACACCTCCAGGGATGGTGACTCCACCACCTCCCTGGGCAGCACATTCCAATGGCCAATCTCTCTTGCTGGGAAGAACTTCTTCCTAACATCCAGCCTAAAGCTCCCCTGGCACAGCTTGAGACTGTGTCCTCTTGTTCTGGTGCTGGTTGCTTGAGAGAAGAGACCAACTCCCTCCTGGCTACAACCTCCCTTCAGGCAGTTGTAGAGACCAAGAAGGTCTTCCCTGAGCCTCCTCTTCTCCAAGCTAAGCAACCCCAGCTCCCTCAGTCTCTCCTCACAGGGCTGTGCTCAAGGCCTCTCCCCAGCCTCGTTGCCCTTCTCTGGACACGTTCAAGCGTCTCAATGTCCTTCTTAAACTGAGGGACCCAGAACTGGACACAGTATTCAAGGTGTGGCCTAACCAGTGCTGAGTCCGGGGGCACAATGACTTTCCTGCTCCCTGCTGCTGCTGGCCACACTAATCCTGGTAGGATTCATAACAGGGAAAGAACCTTACAGTATCAGTGCCTTAAAACAGGAATACCTGTGGTTTGCTGCCTGCAGTGTTATTTATGGCTGCTGTGTTTGTGCCAACCTCTTCAAGCACTTGCGTGTGTGTGTGTGCTCACAGAAGTCAGCATATTTGTGTAAGCTTCACAGCATCGTGACAGTTACTTGTATGAGAATGGATTATGCCCAGAATACTTGTCAGACCCTGAAGCTTCAGTTTCATCAGCATGTTAACACCCTTCTTCCTACTGGACACACAGCCTCTGCGTTGTGCTGCTTGTGTTTGGCACCCGTTACAGCACCTCCAGTCCCAGTGCTTTAGTAGCCGAATGCTTGAGCCTGGTGGAGTGACCTTGCCGTTGGTGGCAATGGATTCTTGGAGGGCTTTATTCTGGTTTAGACATCAGAGAATTGTCTTTTAGCTAGATACAATACAATTAGATTGTGTCATGCAGAATGTCTGACCTAGAAGAGGAGAATCAGGATGGCAGAGTGTTCCTCCCTCCGAGGGAAAACACAGAATTAACCAGGTTGGAAAAGACCTTCGAGATCACTGAGTCCAACCTATTACTCAGCACCATCTAATCAACTAAACCATGGCACCAAGTGCCTCATCCAGGCTCTTCCTAAACATCTCCAGTGATGGTGACTCCACCACCTCCCTGGGCAGCACATTCCAATGGCCAATCACTCTTTCTGGGAAGAACTTCTTCCTAACATCCAGCCTAAACCTCCCCTGGTGCAGCTTAAGACTGTGTCCTCTTGTTCTGGTGCTGGTTGCCTGGGAGAAGAGACCAACCCCCACCTGGCTTCAACCTCCCTTCAGGTCCAATTCAGTAATTTTTAACATCTTTTTTTTTAACCTTTAAATACCTGAAGGATTGCATGTATGTAACTTGAAAGCTTTCAGGAGGCCTCGAATGTTTGTCTGGTGTACTCACTGCTTTGTTAAGCACTTGCATGCACATCAGAATTTTAAATTGATTTTTGGTTTGTTGCTTTGCATCAAGATTGGCATTGTTACTGTAGGGCTTTTTAATTCTGTAGTCTGAAGAATAGGCTAGAATAGAATTAACCAGGTTGGAAGAGACCTTTGAGATCATCAAGTCCCACCTGTCACCCAACACCATCTAATCAACTAAATCATGGCACCAAGCACCCCATCCAGTCTCTACTTAAACATCTCCAGTGGTGGTGACTCCACCACCTCCCTGGTTGGCTTGTGCTTTGTTTTCTGCTTTTTCATATGGTAGTGAGAGTCAAGCTGTCTCTGTTGGCCTCCATAGTAAGTGGAAGATGAAGCCAGCTGTTTACCCACGAAGGTACGGCAGCAAGCTCAGTGCATTCATGCTGAAGCACTGCGCTTCATTCAGGCTGACAAGCAGCAAATTCTACTGGCTGAACGCCAGATCCATTCACTGAGCAGGCTAAATCTAAACTCAGGCTGATGTATTATTGTTTAAAAATCAGAACTGTCAGGGGTTCCCCACAAGTTCAGTATTTTGAAACATGCTCCCTCTTTCCCTTGGGGCGTAAGATCTGTGGGCGGCGTGGGACCTGGGTACCCTGCTGCTGTCACGAGTGAGGTCTTGTTTTTTGTTGCATTAAATGTTGAAACTTACTCCTATCTGACATCCTAGTGTACCCACAGTGATAATTCATCTGTGCACAATCTGTCACTTTATATAACAGCCAGAATGGTTCAGGACAAAGGAAGGAAAGCATAGCTTGGTGCTGAAGTCTGAATTGTGACAGGAGAAGAAAGAAGATCCTTGTACTTCAGGCATTTTTCAGTTGCAGCTAGAGGCTATTTCTCAAAGCAGCCAAAATGTTCTAGCTTAAGAGCTAGATCCAGTTGACTTACAATTTCTTTGTGATTTGTTTTACCTGTAAGTTACTGACCTACATGTACCTGAAGGATATTCTTAATTACAGAACAAGAGGACACAGTCTCAAGCTGCGTCAGGGGAGGTTTAGGCTGAATGTTAGGAAGAAGTTCTTCCCAGAAAGAGTGATTGGCCATTGGAATGTGCTGCCCAGGGAGGTGGTGGAGTCACCATCCCTGGAGGTGTTTAGGAAGAGACTTGATGGGGTGCTTGGTGCCATGGTATAGTTGATTAGATGGTATTGGATGATGGGTTGGACACAATGATCTCTAAGGTCTGTTCCAACCTGGTTTATTCTATTCTATCTATATATATCAGCTCTGCTGAGACCCCACCTGGAGTACTGCATCCAGTTCTGGAGCCCCTATTCCAAGAGGGATCTGGAGGTGCTGGAAGGTGTCCAGAGAAGGGCCACGAGGATGATCAGAGGGCTGGAGCTAGGGGGGGGCTAGGGGGGCTACAAGAAGGCTGGGGAGGGACTTCTCAGGATCTCAGGTAGTGATCTCAGGACTTCTCAGGATCTCAGGTAGTGATAGGACTAGGGGGAATGGAATGAAGCTGGAGGTGGGGAGATTCAGGCTGGAGGTGAGGAGGAAGTTCTTCCCCATGAGAGTGGTGAAGCCCTGGAATGGGTTGTCCAGGGAGGTGGTTGAGGCCCCTTCCTTGGAGGTGTTTAAGCCCAGGCTGGATGAGGCTCTGGCCAGGCTGATGTAGTGTGAGGTGTCCCTGCCCATGGCAGGGGGGTTGGAACTAGATGATCTTTGTGGTCCCTTCCAACCCTGACTGATACTATGATACTATCTATATATAGAGAGATAGAAAATGCACTGGCATTATATGTATAGATATATAAAATGCACTATGTATAATATAATCATATATAAAAAAGGCACTATGTGTGCACTATTATAGCTACTAGTATATATACACAGACATATACATGCATACACTTGTGTATGCATGTGTATACATTTGCTTTTCATTTTCAAACTGGCTCTGACATAGCTTCTTTCAGTAAGCAGGGAAAATTGCAATGGTTTTAGTGTCATCTCACGAGGAGGATGTTGGAAACACAGCTGAAAAGTATCTCTTTATTTGTGTGGGGGCATGAGTTGATGGAACAGTTGGTTATTTATCTTTCATAAATTGTATTTGGTGCTCTAGATTCATGTCTCTAAAGAAATAATTTTCCCCCCCTGTAATCTAACATTTAATGGTCATTCTATATGAAAACACAGATCTGAGTCAGAGTAACATTGGAGCTGAGAGATGTATTGGCCACTTGTGCTTACTGGGCCGTATTTGTAACACAGCCTCTAGTGCAGTGAAGGTCTTGTTCAGAGGGTGTCTTGGAACAGGACAAAAGAAAGTAAAGACTGTTTTAGCAAGGGTTAACATCACTGCTGTCATCCCTTTCCTTGTTTTAGGCATCCTGTGACCAGTGCACATACTGTAATGCACAGCAGTCACAGAGCAAGATTATCTTCCTAGCTGATGTCAGCCACGCAGCTTTACAGAGGGGATGCAGACAACAGAGATGACAAGCATGCTAAGGAACGTTAGGAGAAGGGCATCTTAAAATCTGATGCCAACAGCTCTTGTTCAGGTCTGTGCTACAGAGACTCATCTGATCCTCAGTGTCACGGGTCAGCCATGTAGCTTATAGAATGGCCAAGGGAGATCATAGGGTACATAATATATAAGGTCTCTTCCAACCTGGTTTGGTTTGGTCTGTGCTATGCTATTCTATAAGTTAATGTATCCAGTAGGATTTGTTGGGGATTAGTATTGTGCTAAGTCCCTGACTCTGTTTCTGCCTTTTTTCAGCTTTCTGGAATTGGTTTTGAGCATTTCTGTAGTCAGCTTTTGTTTGTGGCTGTTTTGTGGTTCTTTTTTTCCCTTTCCCATTTTGCTCCTTGCTCTAAGTAATATTTAATCTTGAATCTTAATGTTATACAATAATACTAGGTCAAACCTTCTCATCTTAATGCTGTGGATTGCAAGAGGTGTTGATTCCTTTGTTCCTAGCTTTTGGAAAGTCCACTTCTACAAATCATTTCCCCCTCTCTTTTGTGTGTGGTTGTACCACATTAGACTCCACTTCAAGCTTTCGTAGTTTCATAGTTTCAGTCAGGTTGGAAGGGACCACAAGGATCAGCTAGTTCCAACCCCCCTGCCGTGGGCAGGGACACTCTACACTAGATCAGGCCAGCCAGAGCCTCATCTAGCCTGGGCTTAAACACTTCCAGGGACGGGGCCTCAACCACCTCCCTGGACAACCCATTCCAGGGTTTCACCACTCTCATGGGGAAGAACTTCCTCCTCACCTCCAGCCTGAATCTCCCCACCTCCAGCTTCATTCCATTCCCCCTAGTCCTATCACTACCTGATAGCCTGAAAAGTCCCTCCCCAGCCTTCTTCTGATCCCTGCCCAGGGAAGTGGTGGAGTCACTGTCATTGCAAGTGTTTAAGAAGAGACTGGATGAGGCACTTTATTAGATGCTGTTGGGTGCTAGGTTGGACTCAGTGATCTCAAAGGTCTTTTCCAACCTGGTTAATTCGATTCTGTTCTAAAACAGAGCCATGCACATAGCCGTAACTCTACTCACTGCCTCTTGTTACAATAGCAGTTAGGGATAGGATTTGCCTGTGTATAATATTTTTGGGAAAACCTAGATGCTATTGATTCTGTATCTAATTATCTTTGCCATTAACTGCCAAGAGCTTTGCTTTGAGAAGCAGTAAAACTCAGCTGCCTCTCAAGCACAATTAGCTACCTGTAGTGATTACCATGTGCATTACAACATGAGGGAACAGGCTGAGTCAGCTGGAGAGTTGGCGAGTTTGGCACTGCTGAAAGAAGATGCATTTGGTTGAGATTTGAAAACCTAATCATGAAGATTTTAATCTCTCTTGATGCTTTATGTAACAGACCCATCATGTGATCTGGGGATGTGCAGTGCCGGCACTGTTCGCCCTTCTTGTTTTTGTTGGCCGTGGCCAACCGCTCTGAAATTCAGCAAGCTCCGAATCGCAGCGAGTGGATAAGCTGTAACGGACGAGGCTTTGTGATTCCTGAAAGTGCTGTGGAGTTCAGGACCCCTGGTTAATAGTGGAATGCTAATGCTAATCTTAGGACTGCCAAGGACTGAGAGGTATTTCTTTCCCACCCTCCCTCTGGGGGAAACTAATCGGCAGGTACTAACTAGATGTATCAATGAAAGTGACAGTCCTCCAGAAGCAAGGCTCTGACCAAACAGCCATGAAAGTGTTATTCTTGGAACTGGAACAGCATCTAAAGAGGTATTTATGAAGCTCTTTTGATTTTTAGATGCCTGGTTTACTTTTATTAATGGTTTCTTAGAAGATTTTTGTTTGAGCAAGTAGTTAAAAATGCTTCCTCGAAGTGCTTGGCACTCGTTGAAACTCTACTCCAAACTAGTTCAAGCTAGGAGTATCACAGTGATTGAGTACTGCATTGCACAGAATGGTTTACTCAGGGCTCTGGTGACAGGTTGGACTTGATGATCTTTGAGGTCTCTTCCAACCTTGGTGATTCTGTGATCTGTATGTCTTAGAGAAGAATCTTTACTGCAATATTTAATCCATATTATGTTCGCCATTCCTTTTCTTTCCTCTTCCGACAGTGTTGCTCAAATTATTCCAACTGATGTAATACTAAGCAAAAAACCACCACAGAAAGAACCCCAAACAAAGAAAAATGTAACATGATTTGAAAGCTCTTGCCCAAGTTTGTATTCATGCAAGTATTTTTTTGTTCCTAATGTGCTACTTTGGGCCCTGTTGCACGTCCAAAGTAGAACGGAGTCCCTCAGTGTTGGTAAATGTTTGGAGAGGCATTGAAAGACAGCTGAGTCTTCTGAAAGTTGCAGTTATTCATCTTTAAGCAGTGAAAGATAAAATGCATGGGTTTAACCTGGTTCACTTCAAGTGCTGAAACGAAATGCCAAGTTAACTTGGGGAATGGGAAGAACCATTTTACCACGTTAAAGATATATGACAGTGGGGGGGGGGGGGGGAAGCACCCTGACTTTTCAGGTTGCATAGCTGTTCTGTGTACAGAAGGTGAATACCTCCTGTGGGAGGGAGCACAGAATGTGTTCTTCATAACTTCTGATCCCTGAAGTGGTGCTTCTGTTATACCACACCCTTAAAACCCAGACCTCTTGTACTTATCATATGAGTTATGACAAATGCCAGTTAACACATTTCACCTGATAGTCTTGTCATGTTATAGTTGTGCTGTTGCCTGTGGAGAATACTTTGTGAATGGAGCCTCTTTAAAGAATATAAATGTATGCATTGGGAAGCTCCTTTAAAACTAACTTTTATTTCTTCAGCATTTGGCAGTTTCTGAAAACTTGCTTGAACCTTCAAATAAATGTTGAAGTGTTCAAATGCATCTAAATGCCTGAGGGACCAGCAAAATGGATATCTTTTATAATAGCATTTGAAATACAATGTTCAACATCATATATTTCCATATATAATATATTGAAATATCACCCCTGTGCTCAGCACTGGTTAGGCCACACCTTGATCTCTGTGTCCAGTTCTGGGCCCCTCAATTTAAGAAGGATATTGAGACACTTGAATGTGTCCAGAGAAGGGCAACGAGGCTGGGGAGGGGTCTTAAGCACAGCCCTATGAGGAGAGGCAGAGGGAGCTGGGGTTGCTTAGCCTGGAGAAGAGGAGGCTCAGGGGAGACCTTCTTGCTCTCTACAACTCCCTGAAGGGAGGTTGTAGCCAGGTGGGGGTTGGTCTCTTAGAATCATAGAATCAATAAGGTTGGAAAAGACCTCAGAGATCATCAAGTCCAACCTATCACCCAGCACCTCATGACTACTAAACCATGGCTTCAAGTGCCAGGTCCAATCCCTTTTTGAACACCTGCCAGGATGGTGACTCCACCAGGCAACCAGCACCAGAACAAGAGGACACAGTCTCAAGCTGCACCAGGGCAAGTTTAGGCTCACGGTGAGGAGAAAGTTCTTCACTGAGAGAGTTGTTAGAGAGTTGCATTGGAATGTGCTGCCCAAGGAGGTGGTGAAGTCACCATCCCTGGAGGTGTTCAAAAAAGGATTGGATGTGGCACTTGAAGCCATGCTTTAGTCCTGAGGTGTTGGGTGGTAGGTTGGACTTGATGATCTCGGGTCTTTTCCTACCTTAGTGTCTCTATGACAGTAACAGCAGGTGTGTTATGCTTGAGCTGTGTGTGTATGTAGCAGTGACCTGTGTCACTACATATTGCTAAACAAAGAAGATAGTATTGAGACGACTGTGGAATAGATTGGTTTTTGCTAGGAAACAAAGTATGTAGTGAAAAATTGTGGTGGAGGGGATGGGTGATATGATTAATGATTAAGATATGATTAATGATTCAGAGGCTTTGCTATAACTGATTTTTAGTGATACACATAGCAGAATGAAGTCATAAACCAAACCCTACATCTGTTAATGCAGAAAACATGGATGATTTCTCCTGTGTTCTTCAGCAGGCTATTTGCTGTTTACTTCTTGTTTGCTGTTTTCTTTCTTGTCCCTTGCAGAGATGCTGGGTTTGCTCCTGGTGTTTTTCAGTGAATTAAGACTGACACACTGTCATGTCTCCAGAGATTGCAGATGAAGGAGAAACATTAACCTCTCTTGCAGCTGTTCTTGGATAATATTCCTATGTTTTGTTTCTCTTTCCAAACCTGACCCTGCTGAAATTGTGGGCCAAATCCAAAGAACCATTTGGCTTTCTCAGGGTTAGACACAGGTTCCCTTTTGAGAAGTTGTGTGCAGCTTTCTGGAGGAAAGAGGAAACAATTCCCTGGTCAAGCTTGGTGCCATGGGTTAGTTGATTAGATGGTGTTGGATGATGGGTTGGACACAATGATCTCAAAGGTCTCTTCCAACTTGTTCTATTCTGTTCAAAACTGCCAGGATTCTGACACAGTTGGTGGAGAGCAGCCAAACAGAAAGGGACCTGGGGGATACTTGTTGACAGCTGGCTGAACACGAGCCAGCAGTGTGCCCAGGGGGACAAGAAGGCAAATGGCACCCAGGCCTGCATCAGGAACAGTGTGGCCAGCAGGAGCAGGGAGATCATTGTGCCCCTGGACTCAGCACTGGTTAGGCCACACCTTGAGTCCTGTGTCCAGTTCTGGGCCCCTCAATTTAAGAAGGATATTGAGACATTTGAACGTGTCCAGAGAAGAGCAATGAGCCTGGGGAGAGGTCTGGAGCACAGCTCTGTGAGCAGAGGCTGAGGGAGCTGGGGTTGCTTAGCCTGGAGAAGAGGAGGCTCAGGAGAGACCTTCTTGCTCTCTACAACTCCCTGAAGGCAGGTTGTAGCCAGGTGGGGGTTGGTCTCTTCTCCCAGGCAACCAGCACCAGAACAAGAGCACACAGTGTCAAGCTGTGCCAGGGGAAGCTTAGTCTGGACATGGGGAGAAAGTTCTTCATGGAGAGAGCTGCTGGCCATTGGAATGTGCTGCCCAGGGAGGTGGTGGAGTCACCATCCCTGGAGGTGTTCAAGAGGGGATTGAATGTGGCACTTGGTGCCATGGTTCAGTAGTCCTGAGGTGTTGGGTGCTAGGTTGGACTTGATGATCTCTGAGGTCTTTTCCAACCTTATTGATTGATTCTATGATGTTTCCCCTTTGCCAGTTGTTGGTCAAGTGCAGTTTACAGCATACTGAGAAGGGCTTTTACCCTGAAGATACCTTTTCATTTTAAGTTCAGCTGCCACAGTGATGTCCAAGATGTCGAATTAGGCTCTGGAATTTGCCACAGTGCTATGGAGAAGTGATCTCTAACATCTGTGTGCTATGGGGGAGCTGTCTGGGACTAGGCAGCAGAAAATGGTGATCATATGGATGTGCAGGAGGTCCTACTTCTCTTTTAGTGCAGACCACAGACAGCTGTCTGTGTCTACTTGAGATCATGTGTATCACCAGCACCTCTCCATGCTCATAGTGAACAAAGGGTGGTGTGGCATCTTGCATAGTGCTTTTTGAAATGGGGTTGGAAATGCAGATGATGTCAGCCTGTCAGAAAATGCTTCAGTCTCTGGTTATGGCATCAGCTGGAAGGAAGGAGTGTCTGGATGCACCAGCAAAGTCTTGGGATGGCTAAGGTGAGCTGTAGTTAGTTAAAATGACAGCAAGCTGGGTGGTGCAGCAGACAGGCTGGAGGGAAGGGATGGCATCCAGAGGGACCTGGACAGGCTGGAGAGGTGGGCACAAGCCAACCTCAGGAGCTTCAACAAGACCAAGGGCAGGCTCCTGCATCTGGGTCGAGGCAATCCCAGGCACAAATCCAGGCTGGGCAGGGACTGGCTGGGGAGCAGCCCTGAGGAGAGAGACTTGGGGGTGCTGGTGGAGGAGAAGCTCACCAGGAGCTCTCAATGTGCACTTGCAGCCCGGAAAGCCAATCAGAGCCTGGGCTGCATCAGGAGAAGTGTGGCCAGCAGGTCAAGGGAGGGGATTCTCCCCCTCTACTCAGCTCTGGTGACACCCCACCTGGAGTACTGCCTCCAGTTCTGGAGCCCCTATTGCAAGAGGGATCTGGAGGTGCTGGAAGGTGTCCAGAGAAGGGCCAGGAGGATGATCAGAGGGCTGGAGCACCTCTCCGGTGAGGAAAGACTAAAGGAGTTGGGGCTGTTCAGTCTGGAGAAGAGAAGGCTCTGAGGTGACCTCATTGTGGCCTTCCAGTATCTGAAAGGGGCTAGAAGAAGGCTGGGGAGGGACTTTTCAGGATCTCAGGTAGTGATAGGACTAGGGGGAATGGAATGAAGCTGAAGGTGGGGAGATTCACGCTGGAGGTGAGGAGGAAGTTCTTCCCCATGAGAGTGGTGGAGCCCTGGAATGGGTTGTGCAGGGAGGTGGTGGAGGCCCCCTCCCTGGAGGTGTTTAAGCCCAGGCTGGATGAGGCTCTGGCCAGCCTGATGTAGTGTGAGGTGTCCCTGCCCATGGCAGGGGGGTTGGAACTGCATGATCCTTGTGGTCCCTTCCATCCCTGTCTGATACTATGAAAATGCATGAATACTACTGGAGGCACTTGCAGCATTATATTTAGATCATCCCTAGCCAAACTTCAAGAACTTGAGTGTGTTTAAAGCATAAGTTAGTGAAGGGCATCTAGTCTCTGTATGATGATATCAAGGGATAGAAAGCTTCCATAGGTATGAGCTAGGCCCTCTGGCTGTTTCTAATTTGTCATTAGGCAGCTATTAAATAGATGCACTATAGCATGGAAAATTCAAACACAAGTCTGACAGCCCCTGACACCTCATATTTTCCTCTATGTAAAGGTATTTGTCCCCTCCAGTTAAATCACATCATGGTCCTTCCAAAGATTTTGGGGATTCTTTCAAGTGTTTTGACATCCTTTGATCCACTGGTTTAAGCAAATCCTCCCAACCTCTGAATCAGCTCACTGGTTCCTTTTCTACCTGTTCCAGTTTATCAACAGCTTGTTTCAAAGTGCAGAGCTCTTCAAAAGTGGAGCTGAAAAACAGGTTTGGGCAAACTAATTGGAGGCAGGAGCCCATCTCAGTTGCCCCAGCGCTGCTCAGTGACTCAGGCATTCACTGACAAGTATTTTTGTTTATAGCTGTCATGACTGCTTGAACTGCTGCTGATTGATGGTTACTGTCTGCTTGCCAAAAGGTCTCTAGCAATTAGTAGTAGCTGGGAAGAGTCAGAGAGGGATTCCCCTGTTCTGTACCTTGTGTGGGAGCAGGCAGTGCCTTCCTGGATGCGAGGCTGGCTAGGGCACTCTTTGGAATAGGAGGCTTGTCCCCTGTGCTTAGTTAGGCATTGCATCAGTGGTTTCCTGGCTCCACTAATGAAGCCAGAAGTGGGGCTTTAAATCATGACTCCCAGCAGGGGGTTTCTCTCCTTCCTGTAACTCAACAGCTGTGTGGCACCTCACCACACTGATGCTGTACGAGGGTGGCCACTGGGCAGAGTATCAGTCAGGGTTGAAAGGGACCACAAGGATCATCCTCTGATCATCCTCGTGGCCCTTCTCTGGACACCTTCCAGCACCTCCAGATCCCTCTTGGAATAAGGGCTCCAGAACTGGAGGCAGTACTCCAGGTGGGGTCTCAGCAGAGCTGAGTAGAGGGGGAGAATCCCCTTCCTTGCCCTGCTGGCCTCCTGATGCAGCCCAGGATCTGATTGGCTTTCCGGGCTGCAAGTGCACACTGAGAGCTCCTGTTGAGCTTCTCCTCCATCAGCATCCCCAAGTCTCTCTCCTCAGGGCTGCTCCCCAGCCAGTCACTGCCCAGCCTGGATTTGTGCCAGGGATTGCCTCGACCCAGATGCAGGAGCCTGCCCTTGGTCTTGTTGAAGCTCATGAGGTTGGCCTGTGCCCACCTCTCCAGCCTGTCCAGGTTCTGTGCTTTCTGAGGTATCTTGCTTTCAGACCAGTGTTTTAGAATTTCTTCCTTTAGTGAGGAAAGCTTGAGAGTGTGTTATGTGGAGATACCCTTTGGGATTTCTACAGTCATGAGTCAGCAGGATTTGTGTCTCTCAAATCGCTGCAGCTATGCCTGGATTAAGCAGCCTGGGAGTACTTTCCCACCCCAGGGTATAGCTGTACCTGTTTCACAATGCTGAGTCGAAGCTCGGGCATACATCAGATTCTTCTCATATCCTCATTTCCCCAGGCAGGGGGGTGAGGAGGGGGGAATGCAGAGGCTGGGCAGGAAATTGTCCAGCAAATGCCTGCTTTAGTTGTTGATAAAGGGAGAGCAAGGCTTTAGGATATACCACAGTGTACAGTAAATCTGGTAAATCAGCTCACATTCTGTTTCTGGACATACCCACCACGCTTCCTGAATGGGTGAAGATAGGGTTTGATTTCCTATAAAGTTTCCATACATGGGGTTTGATTTCTAGGAATGAAAGTTTCCAGTTGGATATAGAAATACCTTTAAACCCACTAGAGTAAATTCAGCATGTTTAAATGCACCCTGGGTGGAGCAGTAGGTCTGGAATTCTTTCTACAGTTTTAGGATAAGCTGTGGATTTGGGCACAACTGCAGTAGAGTAACACATGCACGTTAGAGCTCGGGGAGTTAATCCAGAAGCCACTCACCTGCTTGTTCATTGCTGTTGCTGATACCCTAGGAGCCATTTGCCAGTGATTGCAGAGAGACTGAAATTGTGTGAGTGTAAACAGACAGCTGGGTAGAAGTCTATGGTGAAGAAAGTGGCATAGAACTCTAATGAATTCTAGTGCACATGCTACAGAATTGTGGTGTTGGGAGTTTATTATTTCACAGAATGGCCTTAAAAATGGTCCCACACAACAAGGTGGTAACAAGTGAACTGCCACATCTAAGGGTGAGTATGGAATAGAATAGAATTAACCAGGTTGGAACAGACCTTGGAGATCATCGAGTCCAACCTATCACCCAGCACCATCTAATCAACTAAACCATGGCACCAAGCATCCCATCCAGTCTCTTCTTAAACACTTGCAATGATGGTGACTCCACCACCTCCCTGGGCAGCACATTCCAATGGCCAATCTCTCTTTCTGGGAAGAACTTATTCCTAACATCCAGCCTAAACTTCCCCTGGTGCACCTTGAGACTGTGTCCTCTTGTTCTGGGGCTGGTTGCCTGGGAGAAGAGACCAACCCCCACCTGGCTACAACCTCCCTTCAGGGAGTTGTAGAGAGCAAGAAGGTCTCTCCTGAGCCTCCTCTTCTCCAGGCAAAGCAACCCCAGCTCCCTCAACCTCTCCTCACAGGGCTGTGCTCCAAACCCCTCCCCAGCTTTGTTGCCCTTCTCTGGACACCTTCCAGCCCCTCCTAATCTGTCAGCCCCCTGGGTCAGAGGTGCTGTTTAATATGGAAAACTTCAGACTTCCAAATGCTTGTTGTGTCACAGTGCCAAACCACTTCCTACACTTGCAAGATTTCTTTTGTTATGCTAGATGTAACTTGAAATGCTCCAGTGACTCTTTCATCCCCTTGTTTAGTTTTGGAGGACATGGTTGAAAAATCTGTTGGTGTGCAGCCAGAAGAAGTAGGATTAAATGCTAGTGTGACTTGGTGTCTGGTATGTTCTCCTTGGCTCTGAGAAAAGCATTGGGTAGAATCATAGAATCAATAAGGTTGGAAAAGACCTCAAAGATCAGCAAGTCCAACCTGTCAGCCAGCACCTCAGGACTACTAAACATGTGGAAGCTATGCATAAGCCCAGGGAATGGAACACTATTGTTTTGAGAGTTGAATCTAAAATTACTTAAACCAATTTTCACGTAGAGGAAAAATGAATTTCATCACAATGCTTTGGGTAGTGAAACTTACTGTGTCCAGTTCTGGGCCCCTCAATTTAAGAAGGATATTGAGGCACTTGAATGTGTCCAGAGAAGGGCAACAAGGCTGAGGATAGGTCTGGAGCACAGCCCTGTGAGGAGAGGCTGAGGGAGCTGGGGTTGCTTAGCCTGGAGAAGAGGAGGCTCAGGGGAGACCTTCTTGCTGTCTACAACTCCCTGAAGGGAGGTTGCAGCCAGGTGGGGGTTGGTCTCTTCTCACAGGCAACCAGCACCAGAACAAGAGGACACAGTCCCCTGGAACAGCTTGAGAAGTTTAGGCTGGAGGTGAGGAAAAAGTTCTTCCCAGAAAGAGTGATTGGC
The DNA here is from genome assembly GCA_015227895.2 of Colaptes auratus. Taxonomy (NCBI): domain Eukaryota; kingdom Metazoa; phylum Chordata; class Aves; order Piciformes; family Picidae; genus Colaptes; species Colaptes auratus. The sequence goes on from CM037631.1 coordinate 115,994,637, forward strand.
CATTGGAATGTGCTGCCCAGGGAGGTGGTGGAGTCACCATCCCTGGAGGTGTTCAAAAAGGGATTGGACGTGGCACTTGAAGCCATGGTTTAGTTAGTCCTGAGGTGTTGGGTGATAGGTTGGGCTTGATGATCTCTGAGGTCTTTTCCAACCTTATTGACTTCATGATTCTATGTTTTATCATTTTGCACCATATGCTGCTTTGTGACACCAAATACTTTTTTTCTCTTCTTCCATCCTGGGGACAGTGACCGCTTGCAGAGTGATGTGGGCAGCTTTGTGAAGGAAAGAAAATCAATTCCTGGCTCAGATATCTCACTTAAATCATTCAGGATACTAACACAGTTGGTAGTTCTTTTTCAACTTGCAGCCTTTGAAGGGCATTTTGTGGGATACTGAGGAAGACTTTCCCTTTTAATGATGTTAAATATTTTATACTTAGTCATTTTAAGCTTGGGTATGAAATTAGGGAAACATGATTCCCAACCTAGCTATTCCCAAATTAGCCTGGAGAAGAGGAGGCTCAGAGGAGACCTTCTTGCCCTCTACAACTACCTGAAGGGAGGTTGTAGCCAGGTGGGGGTTGGTCTCTTCTCTCAGGTAACCAGCACCAGAACAAGAGGACACAAACTGCTTAAAGTAATAGGAAAGGGAGTGGTTGAGGGAGGTGGTTGAGGCCCTGTCCCTGGAGGCGTTTAAGACCAGGCTGGATGAGGCTCTGGCCAGCCTGATCTAGTGTAGAGTGTCCCTGCCCATGGCAGGGGGGTTGGAACTAGATGATCCTTGTGGTCCCTTCCAACCCTAACTGAACCTATGAAACTTTCAAAAAGCCTTTGACACAGTTTCCCACAGAATTCTCATGGACAAACTGGCTGCTCATGGCTTGGATGAACTCACACTCTGCTGGGTAAAGCACTGGCTGGGTGAACAGGCCCAAAGAGTGATGGTCAATGGAGTTAAATCCAGCTGGCAGCCAGTCACCAGTGTTGGTCTTTGGGGCTCTGTGTTGGGACCACTTCTGTTTAGCATCTTTATTGATGACCTTGATGAAGTCATGGAGTGTGTCATTAGTAAGTTTGCAGATGACACCAAGTTAGGTGGGAGTGTTGATCTTCATGAGGGTAGGGAGGCTCTACAGAGGGACTTGGGTAGATTGGATCAATGGGCCAACTTTACTGGGATGAGCTTCCACAAGGCCAAATGCCAGGTCCTGCACTTGGGTCACAACAACCCAAAGCAACACTACAGGCCTGGGAATGTGTGGCTGGAGAGCTGTCTGGCAGAAAGGAACCTGGGGGTTCTAGTCAACAAGCAACTGAATATGAGCAAACAATGTGCCCAGGTGGCCAAGAAAGCAAATGGCATCCTGGCTTGTGTCAAAAATGCTGTGTCCAGAAGTAGGGAGGTGATTGTCCCCTTGTACTCAGCTCTGGGGAGGCCACACCTCGAGTAGTGTGTCCAGGTTTGGGCACCTCAATACAAGAGAGATGTGGAAGTGCTGGAGTCAGTGTAGAGGAGGGCAGTGAAGCTGGGGGGAAGGGCCTGGAAAATAAACCTTATGAAGAGGTACTGAAGGAGCTGGGGCTGTTTAGTTGGGAAAAGGGGAGACCTCATTGCTCTCTACAGCTATCTGAAAGGATGTTGGGAGGCTGGTGCTGGTCTCTTCTCCCAGGCAATTAGTGATAGAACAAGAGTGAATGGCCTCAAGCTGCGACTGGGTAGGTTTATAGCTTTACAGAAAACGTGGTCAGGCACTGGAATGTGCTGCCCAGGGAGGTGGTTGAGTCACCAGCCCTGGATGTGTTTAAAGGCTGTTTGGATGTGGTGCTTGGGGATATGGTTTAAGGGTGAACCTTGTAGAGTTATTCGCTGGACTTGGTGATCCTGAGGGTCTTTGCCAGCCTGAATGTTTCTGTGATTCAGCTCAACCACGTTGTTAGGTGGATATCTATGGTTGATCCCAGGAAAGAAGCTGGCACAAGCCCCTCTCCAAGCATCACAATGGTTTTAGATGGCTTTTATTTCCTTGTAGAGTTCTGTTTGACAAGTGGGTTATCTGTGTGCATCTGTATGCAGGTACTTGATGGAGACCTTTTGCTTTATCAGCATTCAAATTGGTAGAATCATTATAATCCTCATTAAAAACAACTTGGGTTGACTTAGCAATTAGTTGCCTGTGAAAGAAAAAGGGGGTATTCTCAGAAGAGCCAGTGAGAGCCGTTCCTTGTGTGTCTTTTGATCTTACATGGTTATCTTCTTGCTTTAAAATGCAGCCTTCTGTCTCCTGCGCAGAGCACACAGCATGATATTTCTCTCTGTGTGTTGTGATGAAAGATGCTATCAGCTTGTTTCCAACCCCAGTAGGGTCGATGTGTTCTTTCTGCTGAATATTTATTTAGTTATGCTTGCACTCTGGGGGAGGTGGGGGGAAGGTTACAAATATAGCACTTCATTTCACTAGCACCTTGCATAGCTTTCCCTTTGGTCTGTTTTTCATGGAACTAAAAACCCCAGTTCTTGGCAAGCCAAATTAGAGATGCAAATAACTTTACAAGGGAGGAAAAGGACACATTTAGGAAAATTGATGGAGTAATATCTGGTAGGAAGAGGTTCTTCAGTTCAGCAGAGGTAGACCAGCTGAAATCAGTGGACTTCAATCTGTAAATAAATCATGTGTTAGCCTGTGAAGATGAGCAGTAAGATCTTAATAGCTTGGTTTATTTAAATCAGGTTTGGGGTTGAAAAAGGAGGTGTAACTGAGATCATAGCATCAGTCAGGGTTGGAAGGGACCACAAGGATCAGCTAGTTCCAACCCCCCTGCCATGGGCAGGGACACCCCACGCTACATCAGGCTGGCCAGAGCCTCACCCAGCCTGGGCTTAAACACCTCCAGGGACAGGGCCTCAACCACCTCCCTGGACAACCCATTCCAGGGCTTCACCACTCTCATGGTGGTAAATTCCTCCTCACAGCCAGCCTGAATCTCCCCACCTCCAGCTTCATTCCATTCCCCCTAGTCCTATCACTACCTGAGATCCTGAGAAGTCCCTCCCCAGCCTTCTTGTAGCCCCCTTCAGATACTGGAAGGCCACAATGAGGTCACCTCAGAGCCTTCTCTTCTCCAGACTGAACAGCCCCAACTCCTTCAGTCTGTCCTCAGAGGAGAGGTGCTCCAGCCCTCTGATCATCCTCGTGGCCCTTCTCTGGACACCTTCCAGCACCTCCAGATCCCTCTTGGAATAGGAGCTCCAGAACTGGATTTAGACTATCTGAAAGGGACTTTTTAAGGGGGGAGTTGGTTGTTTATTTTGATTGTTTGTTTAGTACTTTTTTTCCTTAGTTAAAAAAAAAATAGGTTGGGACTTACTGCAGGGAAGGAAAAAAACAACCCAAACCCTCAGGCTGCTTCTCCAACCTGTATTGTGCCTTCATTTAGATGAAGAAGAAAAACCCAATGGCTTATTAAAACAATCCTTTAGTCCTCAATGTCAGCTGCAGCCAGCATTCTTTCTTCTAAGTTACTAGCTTGGAGCAATTTTGCCTAAGTTTGATGCTGGAAGGGTTGCTGTCAATGCACAAACAGCTTTGAATTTGTAAATTATAAGGCAGAATATTACATCATCACTTATTGACCATTTTTTAGATGCCAAAAGAAATGTGATGTCCGATGTCATGTAGAATAGAATAGAATTAGCCAGGTTGGAAAAGACCTTTGAGATCATTGAGTCCAACCTATCACCCAACACCATCTAATCAACTAAACCATGGCACCAAGTGCCTCATCCAGTCTCTTATTAAACATCTCCAGTGATGGGGACTCCACCACCTCCCTGGGCAGCACATTCCAATGGCCAATCTCTCTTTCTGTAAAGAACTTCTTCCTAACATCCAGCCTAAACCTCCCCCCAGCACAGCTGAGACTGTGTCCTCTTTTCTGGTGCTGGTTGCCTGGGGGAAGAGGCCACCACCACCTTTGAGTAATTAACAGATTTCACCCCTGACACCCCCCCCCCCCAGCTGCTTCAGTACTTTTGTAGTTAAAAACTGCACTTGAAATCTGCAAGATCTGAGCCTGTCTATAGCAGAAGATCAAAGTGTGCTGTGACAAGCTGCTGTTTGCTAGTAGGATTCCCGGTGTGGTCTCTCACGTGCCACATACAGTCAAAAGGTGACATTTAAACTGAGGAGATGCTTGTCTAGGACTTTCAAAGTTGGCATCTAAAAGGAGCATACATTGGCAAGGTGCTTGAAAGAGAAATGTTTGAAGTGAAAGAATTTTTGGTGCATGCACAGAGAAATATGCTAAACCAGACGTGAACAGAGACGAAATGATTCCGTGGTGCAGCGTACCTCATTATGTACTTAAGATGAAAAGCACTTTCTTCAAGTGCTTACCATGATTAAATTGAGACAAGAGGAAATTATCTAGTGGGAGAAACAGTCTTTAAGAGCTGAAACACTACAAAAGGCAAAGCATGCTAAAAATTCTTTGACTGCAGTGTGTGTTTCACACAGAATCACAGCATCATCCAGGCTGGAAAGGGCCTCTGAGATCACTGAGTCCATGGCCCATACTCCACTATGTCCCCAAGCACCAGATACATCCAGGGATGGCAATTCAACCACCTTCCTGGGCAGCCTGTTGCAGTGCCTGACAACCCTCTCCATGATTTTTTTTTTTCCCCTCATGTCCACCCTAAACCTCCCCTGGCACAGCTTGAGGCCATTCCCTCT
>CM037631.1:115999871-116025682 GCA_015227895.2 Colaptes auratus
CCCTGGGGAAATAACCCACCTGGCCATAAACAACAGTGAGAACAGCTAATTAAATGCAGTGCATTGGGGATGGCTTATAATCTTGTCAAGATGGTGAAGACAGTAGCATTCTCTTCACCTTTCTTTGAGGTAGCAAGGAGAAGGGGCAGTGTGGGGTGTTCTTTTAGGTTTATTTTTGGATGTGAAGACAAGGTCCATGAAGTCTGTTTTTTGTAATATAAGATGGTGGCATTAAAAGAGCAGGCACTGTACATTTGTGCTTGCCCTACTCTGTTGTGCTGGCCTGATGTCAGATTCCTGTTTGCTGAGAAATGACATGGAGGTGAAGTGGTCTTGTTGAGTCCAAGTGATTTATCACATGGCACCGCGCCAGCGCTTGCTGTTACACCAAGCTGTCAGTTTCTTTGTTGTAAATTAAACCACATTCCACAACCTCAAAGATTTTCAAAGCTTATTTTGTAGACAGAGTTTTCTAGCAATACCTTGCAGGGCAAACTGAGATCTCTTTAATCAAAGTATATATAGAGAGAATACAATACAATACAATACAATACAATACACCAGGTTGGAAAAGACCTTCAAGATCATCGTGTCCAACCCATCAATCCAACCCACCTAAACAACTAAACCATGGCACCAAGCACCCCATCAAGTCTCCTCCTGAACACCTCAATGATGGTGACTCCACCACCTCCCAGGCAGCACATTCCAATGGCCATTCACTCTCTGTGTAGAATTTCTCCTAACCTCCAGCCTAAACCTCCCCTGCTGCAGCTTGAAACTGTGTCCTCTTGTTCTGGTGCTGGTTGCCTGAGAAGAGACCAACCTCTGCCTGTCTACAACCTCCCGTCAGGGAGTTATAGACAGCAATAAGGTCACCCCTGAGTCTCCGCTTCTCCAGGCTAAGCAACCCCAGCTCCCTCAGCCTCTCCTCACAGGGCTTGTGTTCCAAACCCCTCCCCAGCTTTGTTGCCCTTCTCTGGACACGCTCCAGCAAGGCAACATCCTTCCTAAACTGAGGGGCCCAGAACTGGACACAGGACTCAAGGTGTGGCCTAACCAGTGCAGTGTACAGGGGCACAATGACTTCCCTGCTCCTGCTGGCCACACTGTTCCTGATGCAGGCCAGGATGCCATTGGCCTTCTTGGCCGCCTGGGCACACTGCAAGCTCATGTTCAGCCTACCATCAACTAGCACTCCCAGGTCCCTCTCTACCTGGCCGCTCTCCAGCCACTCTGACCCCAGCCTGTAGCACTGCCTGGGGTTGCTGTGGCCAATGTGCAGAACCCGGCACTTGGATGTGTTCAATCTCCTGCCCTTGGACTCTGCCCATCTGTCCAGCCTGTCGAGGTCCCTCTGCTAATCCTCTCTACCCTCCAGCAGATCAACTCCTGCCCCCATCTTGGTGTCTTCTGCAAATTTACTGATGATGGACTCAATGCCCTCATCCAGATCATCAATAAAGATGTTGAAGAGCATGGGATACACACACACACACACACACCCCCTAGATATACATATATGTATATATATACATACATATATATATGTGTGTGTGTGTGTGTATAAATATATATATTCATTTTCTAATTCCAAAGTTTAACAAGGAATGTTCTTCTGCTTCTATAAATATCAATTGTTGATATGCATACCTCAGGCAAGTTCCTGTGTAAGTTTCTGCATAAATCCTGAGAATGGGGCTTTTTCAATATCCCCACAATACTCCTTTTATCACTCTTCCTCATGGAATCTCTTAGCCACAAGAAGAAGAAAGGAAAACAACAGCTGCTTACACTGAGGTTTGATGTTTTTACAAGCCCAGGGATAATAATTTGTGCTATAGTATAAGTACTTTTTATTTTTCCCTTCATCTGTGTGGAAGAATTTGCTGACTGTAGTGTGAAAAAAATATTTCTTCATGCATCTCTTTGGTGCAGAGCACTAACATTCATTTATCCTCTTAATAACCCACACAAGCACATTGACTAGGACCAGTTTGAGTGAGATGGAGAAGGAGATGAGGGATCAGTAATCAACCTCGGCACACCTTTGATACCATCCCCCATAGCAAACTCCTGGCTGAGCTATCAGCCTGTGGCTTGGACAGTAGCACTCTGTGCTGGGTTAGGAACTGGCTGGAGGGCCAAGCCCAGAGAGTGGTGGTGAATGGTGCCACATCCAGCTGGAGGCCAGTGACTAGTGGTGTCTCCCAGGGATCAGTGCAAGCCCCATGCTTTTAATATCTTGATCGATAATCTGGATGAGGGAATTGAGTCCATCATCAGTAAGTTTGCAGATGACACCAAGCTGGGGGCAGGAGTTGATCTGTAAGGATAGAAGAGCTCTGCAGAGGGACCTTGACAGGCTGGACAGATGGGCAGAGTCCAAGGGCATGAGGTTCAACACATCCAAGTGTCAGGTTCTACACATTGGCCACAACAACCCCAGGTAGTGCTACAGGCGGGGGTCAGAGTGGATGGAGAGCGGCCAGGCAGAAAGGGACCTGGGGGTACAGGTTGATAGTAGGCTGAACATGAGCCAGCAGTGTGCCCATGCAGCCAAGAAGGCCAATGGCATCCTGGCCTGCATCAGGAACAGTGTGGCCAGCAGGAGCAGGGAAGTCATTGTGCCCCTGGACTCAGCACTGGTTAGGCCACACCTAGAGTCCTGTGTCCAGTTCTGGGCCCCTCAGTTTAGGAAAGATGCTGAGTTGCTGGAAGGTGTCCAGAGAAGGGCAACAAAGCTGGGGAGGTGTTTGGAGCACAAGCCCTGTGAGGAGAGACTGGATGGGGTGTTTGGTGCCATGGTTTAGTTGATTAGATGATGTTGGGTGATAGGTTGGACTTGATGATCTCAAAGGTCTTTTCCAACCTGGTTAATTCTATTCTATTCTATTCTATTCTATTCTATTCTATTCTATTCTATTCTATTCTCTTCTATTCTATCCTATCCTATCCTATCCTATCCTATCCTGCCCTATTCTATTCTATTCTATTCTATTCTATTCTATTCTATTCTATTCTATTCTATTCTATTCTATTCTATTCACCTTCTGGTCTGTAACATTGTAGGCCAAATCAGAAGGAAATGTTGAAACTATATAGTATAATTTAGAGACAGGACACACATACTTCTTTCTCATTCTTTTCAGTATTCAGGTAGGTGAGACAGGGTAGACTGAAGAGGAGAACATCCTTCTTCCTCTGGTAAGCTTTGTAATGGTTCTCTGCAGCACCAAGATCCCTGAAGGATGAGACCAGAAAAGGCAAGGCTGCAAATAAAAGGCAGCTTCACTGACTGTGTCTATAGGATCAAATTAAGATGAGCTAGGGTGGCTTGTCCATACCACTGAACTGTAGGAAAGTTGTTTCTCTGGGCCAGGCAAGCTAGCATTTTGCCACACAATATGGGTACAGTTTAGGGTTTAGTGCAGGGCAAGTAGTTTCTCCAAATGGGGAAAAGAGTTGCTTTTGCTGGGACATTCACATGTTGTGGCAGTTGATTTTAGGGAGTGAGAACAGCCCCTGGCTGGTTTTGTTCACTAGTACAGATGTAGTTGTTGGCAGTAGGGCAAATTGAGGTAGAGCAGCCCTGTAAGCTGACTTGCTGCACGGCAAAATAATTTTGGGAGATAAATCACTGGAGGCACTGCTCTCTTGGTCTGTCCAAAAAGGTGGAATTTGGGGATATGATAGAGGAATCCTGTGCTTCTGCCCTTTGTCATGCCATGCCTTAAGACTATCTAGGCACCCAGACAACAAGCAGATGAAGAAGCAGCCGTCGCAGATGAAGCAGTAGCCGTCTCTGATGAAGCTGAAGCCATGATTCACTTTCTTTTTGATACCCATGGACTTTTGTTGTTGTTGTTTTGATTGTCAAAGCAACAAACAAACAAACAAAACCCTACAAACCCACAATCAAACAAAGAAAGAACACCCAACAGCAACCACCCACAAAGCAACCAAACATAAAACCAAAACAGGGATGCCATTTACTTGTGACAGCTGAGTCATTTTGCATAGCTGTCAAAATCTGCATTATACAGTCATTATACAAATCTATATTCTATTTGCTTTTGTGTCCATGTGATGACCAGTGGTAAGCTTCACACTATGTGCTGTCCCTTGCATTAGCTGCAGTCTTTTCCAGGGTGATCCTTGCCATTCTTAGGTTTTCCTCTCTGCCACTCAATGACGGTCGCATCTGTTTCTCCCTCTGTGGGGTGTGAGTTGGGTTGCAGGGAGGGGCTGCAGGTTTTCAGTTGTAAATGTCTGAAAGGCAAATTCTTTTCTGAAAGCAGTTTCATAACCAAAGGATTGAGGTTTTGGCCCAGATTAATGAGATACAATACAATACAATACATACAATACAATACAATACACCAGGTTGGAAGAGACCTTCAAGATCATCGCGTCCAACCTATCAACCAATCCAACCCACCTAAATACAAATACAATACAATACAATACAATACAACAATACTATACAATACAAAACAATACAATACAACCCACCTAAAAACTAAAAACTAAACCGTGGCACAAGCACCCCATCAAGCCTCTTCTTGAACACCTCCAATGAAGGTGACTCCACCACCTCCACGGGCAGCCCATTCCAGTGGGCAATCACTCTCTCGGTATAGAACTTCTTCCTAACATCCAGTCTAAACCTCCCCTGGCGCAGCCTGAGACTGTGTCCTCTTGTTCTGGTACTGGCTGCCTGGGAGAAGAGACCAACCTCCTCCTGGCTACAACCTCCCTTCAGGTAGTTGTAGAGAGCAATAAGGTCACCCCTCAGTCTCCTCTTCTCCAGGCTAAGCAACCCCAGCTCCCTCAGCCTCTCCTCACAGGGCTGCGCTCCAAACCCCTCACCAACTTTGTTGCCCTTCTCTGGACACACTCCAGCAAGACAACATCCTTCCTAAACTGAGGGGCCCAGAACTGGACACAGGACTCAAGGTGTGGCCTAACCAGTGCAGTGTACAGGGGCAGAATGACCTCCCTGCTCCTGCTGGCCACACTGTTTCTGATGCAGGCTAGGATGCCACTGGCCTTCTTGGCAGCCTGGGCACACTGCAGATATATATATATATATCTCAATGTTAGTTTCTTTCATTACTCTGCAATCTGTCTCCTATTTCTCTTGCTGACGTCACTTGTCATGTGCCTACGTGCAGTTTTAGCCTTGGACTTAACGCTGCGTTCTGTTCAGTATGATACCAAATGCTCCTCAGCACTGTTGCCGAAAATATTCCCTTTCCTGTCTAAAACTGACCTGTAGACTGCAATTCATTCACTTACATCATCTAGCCTTGACTACTGTAATTCCTGGGTTTGCTGGGCTCGGAGCCAAATCGATTGGCAGACTCCAGCTTAGTCAGAATTCAGCAGCAAGGCTTCTGACCCACACCACGCTGACTCTATATCCTCCCTGTGCTGTGAATCTATATTTGAAAAGCATGTTATACATTTACTGTAACAGTTTCCTTTACACTGTAATTTTATGGGTGGAATTTTTCTTTTAACCTGCATGACAACTGTCGCACTCTTGCAGAATTTTTCCCAGCTAAATTGCCATATATTCTGCTCCTGCACTCACAGTTATTTAGTGACAAGCCCTTTTAATTCTGTATCCCTAATTGGTGGAATGTGGAGTGAAAGTCTACGTGAAATCTGATTATTTTATCTGCCAGCCTTTGAAGACCTTGGATTTTATTTTAGCATATTTTGTTTCAGTTTCTATTTCAGAACAGAACAGAACAGAACAGAACAGAACAGAATAGAGTAGAATAGAATAGAATAGAATAGAATAGAATAGAATAGAATAGAATAGAATAGAATAGAATAGAATAGAATAGAATAGAATAGAATAACCAGGTTGGAAGAGACCTTTGAGATCATCAAGTTCAACCTATCATCCAACACTGTATGATCAACTAAACCATGCCACTAAGTGCCCCAGTCAGTCTCTTTTAAACACCTCCAATGATGGTGACTCCACCACCTCCCTGGACAGCACATTTCAATGGGCAATCACTCTTTCTGGGGAGAACTTCTTCCTAACATCCAGCCTAACCCTCCACTGGTGCAGCTTGAGACTGTGTCCTCTTGTTCTGGTGCCGGTTGCCTGGGAGAAGAGACCAACCCCCACCTGCCTACAACCTCCCTTCAGGCAGTTGTAGACAGCAAGGTCTCCCCTGAGCCTCCTCTTCTCCAGGCTAAGCAACCCCAGCTCCCTCAGCCTCTCCTCACAGGGCTGTGCTCCAAACCTCTCCCCTGCCTCGTTGCCCTTCTCTGGACATGTTCAAGTGTCTCTATATCCTTCTCAAACTGAGGGGCCCAGAAATGGACACAGGAGTGAAGGTGTGGCCTAACCAGTGCTGAGTCCAGGGGGAGAATCACCTCCCTGCTCCTGCTGGCCACACTGTTCCTGATGCAGGCCAGGATGCCATTGGCCTTCTTGGCTGCCTGGGCACACTGCAGGCTCATGTTCAGCCAGCTGTCAATCAGTACCCCCAGGTCCCTTTCGGCCTGGCCGCTCTCCAGCCACTCTGACCCCATCCTGTAGCACTGCATGGGGTTGCTGTGGCCAATGTGTATTTTGTTTCTTTTTGGCATTACAGAGCATTTGTTTGCTGCTATCCTTTATCCTTGCATACAAGAAATTAAAGAGAGTCACGTATGCATGGCAGCTGATAATGTAATAAGCTGAGGGGAAATTGAGTACTACTTGTCTCCTGAACCCAAGGAGAAATTTCAGCCTTCGCTCAATCATGTATTTAAAATAGCCTGCTTGACAAATGTAATGGAGGGTAAAAGTGTTCTTTCCACCTCTTAATCTACAGATGAGGCTAGACTTTCATTCTCATTTATTTCTACTCTTCTCTGGAAGTATCTTTTTCAAATCCCCTGGATCAAACAGTCTCTTGCCCTGGAGGTTGTTTGGTTTTCCTGTTTAATCCAGCCTTGTATGCAAATTCTGCAGGCATCTTTTAAGGGATTTATGTTGCTGTTGTTCCTGGGCTCTTTCCTGGATTTTACATTTATACTTGATGACAATACCCTATTATCATAGAATCATAGAATCAGTCAGGGTTGGAAGGGACCACAAGGATCACCTAGTTCCAACCCCCCTGCCATGGGCAGGGACACCCCACACTACATCAGGCTGGCCAGAGCCTCATCCAGCCTGGGCTTAAACACCTCCAGGGACGGGGCCTCAACCACCTCCCTGCACAACCCATTCCAGGGTTTCACCACTCTCATGGTGAAGAACTTCTTCCTCACATCCAGTCTGATAGTAAGTTTTATCACAGCAGAAAGTGGGGGTCAAACTTACTTTTAATATGCTTGCAGCAAGCTGGCACCTCCAATAAAGAGTATTGTAGCTGCAGTCCATTTGTTAAATGTTGACACTTCCATATCACCCTGGGCTCCATTGTTAGCATCTTTCTAGCTATTAATAACTCAGCAGAACAACCGGTAGATAATAGTCTTTTGCCTCAAACATGCCACACAAATTTCCACTCATAGAATAGAATAGAATAGAATAGAATAGAATAGAATAGAATAGAATAGAATGCAATACAACAGAATAGACCAGGTTGGAAGAGAATTTCAAGATCATTGTGTCCAACCCATCATCCAACACTATTTAATCAGCTAAACCATGGCACCAAGCACCCCATCCAGTCTCCTTCTAAACACCTCCAATGATGGCAACTCCACCACCTCCCCAGGCAGCACATTCCAATGGCAAATCACTCTTTCTCTGAAGAATTTCTTCCTAACATCCAGCCTAAACCTCCCCTGGTGCAGCTTGAGACTGTGTCCTCTTGTTCTGGTGCTGGCTGCCTGGGAGAAGAGACCAACCCCCACATGGCTACAACCTCCCTTCAGGGAGTTATAGAGAGCAAGAAGGTCTCCCCTGAGCCTCCTCTTCTCCAGGCTAAGCAACCCCAGCTCCCTCAGCCTCTCCTCACAGGGCTGTGCTCCAAACCCCTCCCCAGCTTTGTTGCCCTTCTCTGGACACCTTCCAGCAACTCAACATCCTTCCTAAACTGAGGGGCCCAGAACTGGACACAGGACTCAAAGTGTGGCCTAACCAGTGCTGAGTATAAGGGCATAATGACATCCGTGCTCCTGCTGGCCACACTGTTCCTGATGGAGGCCAGGAGGCCATTGGCCTTCTTGGCTGCCTGGGCACACTGCAGGCTCATTTTCAGCCTACTGTCAACCAGTACCCCCAGGTCCCTTTCTGCCTGGCCGCTCTCCAGCCACTCTGACCCCAGCTTGTAGTGCTGCATACAGAATAGAATAGAATAGAATAGAATAGAATGCAATACAATGCAATACAATACAATACAATACAATACAATACAATACAATACAATACACCTGGTTGGAAGAAGCCTTCGAGATCATAAGCAAAGATGCAGTTATTTACATCCTGCTAATTGTATTGAGAGGAAGAGCAAAGATGTGGTGTGACCCCTTCCAGAACAGTGTAGTGTTTTCAACCCTAATTTAGTAAGGAAACAGCTTTGCATATGGTCAATGAAAATTTGATATAGTATAGAACTTAACAGCAGATGTTTGACAATTAATATTTCATGTCACTTAATAATTCTACTTACTAGTCACAGTTGCCAGTACAGTTCATCCCAGAGTTCAAGGTGCCTTAGAGAGAGAGAGCTATGAGCTGTTATTTCATTTTGGAAATTTCTTTCTGGAGGTGAGGAAATACTTTGGAGACTGGGTTAGCAGCAAGGCTGGGAACAAATGCTTCTCTCAGATTCTGCCCATGTCCAGGGCCTCTCTTTAGCTAAATGGTACTCAGGGAACAAAAAAATAATGAAATGAACAATTTCACAGTTTAGAATCATAGAATCAAAGAATCAATAAGGTTGGAAAAGTCCTCAGATACTATCAAGTCCAACCTATCACCCAACACCTCAGGACTAACTAAATCATGGCTTCAAGTGCCATGTCCAATCCCCTCTTGAACACCTCCAGGGATGGTGACTCCACCACCTCCCTGGGCAGCACATTCCAATGGCCAATCACTCCTTCTGTGAAGAACTGCTTCCTAACATCCAGCCTAAATCTTCCCTGGTGCATCTTGAGACTGTGCTCTCTTGTTCTGGTGCTGGCTGCCTGGGAGAAGAGACCAACCTCTGCCTGGCTACAACCTCCCTTCACGTAGTTGCAGAGAGCAAGAAGGTCTCCCCTGAGCCTCCTCTTCTCCAGGCTAAGCAACCCCAGCTCCTTCAGCCTGGGCTTGTGCTCCAGACCTCTCACCCACTTTGTTGCCCTTCCCTGGACAAGTTCAAGTGTCTCAATATCCTTCAAAAAAGGATAGTTATTATAGAATCTTCAGCTTTCTCCTTAGGGATAAATCTGCCATCCTTAGGGGCTGTATGCTAGTGGATCACTTCCCTATATAAATTGGATACTGATTGGGGTGGGCACATTATGTGCTTCAGTTTGCACATAGCACAGGAGTTATGCCATTGGTAGACTCCAGGGTATCTCTGGGTGGACAAGTGAATCAAAGCAACATGAATTATGCTTCAAACAGACATGAATTAGCAGAACATGGATGTAGGATTTTGCTACAGTACATCACTTTCCTCTCCTGCAACCCATGGCCTTGGCTGCTCTTTAGCTTTAGTGTAATTCTTGGGCATCTTTTACGCTGGGTATCACCTCTGGGTGTTTGCAGCACTTCATAGCCCAGATTGCTGTGTGCATTGAAATTGCTGTACATACACTGACACTTTCTTTGAATAGAGTAGTGGGATGTTGGTCTCTGATATGTGCTAACTACATATTCTCACCTGCATTTCCTGGTTTAATCATGCCTTGCTTCCTATTGCATAAAGTTTTTTTACATGTCTTGATTTTTAACACCTAGTACTCAGAGTACCCTATTCCTTTAGATTTTGATTGTCTCTTTTAGGTGGTGTCCAGTGATAGAACAAGGAACAATGGGAATATGTTGACTTGCTGGAACATGTTCAGAGAAGGGCAACAAAGCTGCTGAGGGGTTTGGAGCGCAAGCCCTATGAGGAGAGGCTGAGGGAGCTGGGGTTGCTTAGCCTGGACAAGAGGAGGCTCAGGGGAGACCTTCTTGCTCTCTACAACTCCCTGAAGGGAGGTTGTAGCCAGGTGGGGGTTGGTCTCTTCTCCCAGGCAACCAGCACCAGATCAAGAGGACACAGTCTCAAGCTGCACCAGGGGAGGTTTAGGCTGGATGTTAGGAAGGAGTTCTTCCCAGAAAGAGTGATTGGCCATTGGAATGTGCTGCCCAGGGAGGTGGTGGAGTCACCATCACTGGAAGTGTTTAGGAAGAGCCTGGATGGGGTGCTTGGTGCCATGGTTTAGTTGATTAGATGGTGTTAGGTGATAGGTTGGAGTCAATGATCTCAAAGGTCTTTTCCAACCTGGTTAATTCTATTCTATGAGCTAGAACACTGGAGGTTCCACCTCAGCACAATGAGACACTTCTTTAGGGTGAGGGTGATGAAGCTTTGGAACAGGGTTAGGGTTAGGGTTTTCTGTCTCTGGAGACTTTCAAAACCCACCTGGATGCATTCCCATGCAGCCTGCCCTAGGTGATCCTGCTTTGGCACGGTGGCTGGACTAGATGATCTCTGCAGGTCCCTTCCAACCTCTAACATTCTTTGAGTCTGTGAAGGAGTTCTTTTTTTCTGTTCACTCTACCTACTGCAGTTAGTCAAGAAAACCTGTTTGACATCTTCCTAGCTTGTGTTTCCATTGAGGAGAGTTCCTGAAATGATCAGATAATGACTTTTGAGAAATTCTTAACACCTGCTCAGAGAATGGAAATTAAACACTTTAAAGTTCAAATGTTTTTCAGAATTCAGATGATCTTATTAGTATCTATTAGTGGGAAGTGGCAAACCAGCTCTTCCTTGTACCTCTGCAAGTCTTTTCTACTTGAATTTCCACTTGCAAACTCAAAAAACCAGGTTGTTAATTAAGCAGGATTTTCTGAGCACCTGGGTTATCAACACAACGATTGTAATTAAGTTCTAGCCTCAGTTTCTATACACATAATAATAGAGTGCTTCAGCATTTTCATTCTCCTCAAATTAATTGAATAAATACACACAGCACAGCTTCCTCAACACATCCACCCCTCCTACCCAAAGAAGTTCTACTAGATTGAGATTATAAAAACCTGAATAGATCACAAATGGTTCGAATCATTCTGGGAGTTTTGAGATGTCTTCTTTAGTCCTGTGTCCAGTTCTGGGCCCCTCAATTTGAGAAGGACATTGAGACACTTGAGTGTGTCCAGAGAAGGGCAACGAGGATGGGGAGAGGCCTCGAGCACAAGCCCTATGAAGAGAGGCTGAGGGAGCTGGGGTTGCTTAGCCTGGAGAAGAGGAGGCTCAGGGGAGACCTTCTTGCTCTCTACAACTACCTGGAGGAAGGGAGGTTGTAGCCAGGAGCGGGTTGGTCTCTTCTCCCCAGGCAAACAGCACCAGAACAAGAGGACACAGTCTCAAGCTGTACCAGGTGAAGTTTAGGCTTGAGGTGAGGAGAAAGTTGCTCACAGAAAGAGTGATTGGCCATTGGAATGTGCTGCCCAGGGAGGTGGTGGAGTCACTGTCCCTGGAGGTGTTCAGAAAGGGATTGGATGTGGCACTTGAAGCCATGGTTTAGTTAGTCATGTGTTGTTGGGTGCTAGGTTGGACTTGATGATCTCTAAGATCTTTTCCAACCTTATTGATTCTATGATAAATATAAGTGTTAATCTTTAAAAGGCTGTATTTATTTTCTGTGGCTTTAGAAGTTAATTAACCAGCCCTAGTGACAGCAAAGAAAAACTATATGGGATTCAAAGCGTTTTAGTCATCCTGCAGCCTTCAGTAGGTGGGAAAATAAAGAAAGAAAACAAGCAATGTGCTCCTATTCAAGTGAGTGGGGTTCATTTTCAGATCTAGAGGTGAAAGATGCATAACTGACTTACAAGGGGAGCTCATCATTTTAGGTGAATGATAGACTGTTAAGTATAATAAGATTCTCCACATCTGTGACTTGAGAGGAGAAGGAGAGCAGCCATCAATCAGCTCAGTGAGAGACCAGATCAAAAGGCATTACAGCACTCCTGCCACCTCTTCTCAACACAAGAGACTGGAATGACGTACTGCAAGCTGCAGTTTTGCCAAGCAGTGGACACCATTTCAGCCCAGGGATCTAAAGAAACAAATAGCCAAGAACCTTGTCACAAAGTTGAAGCATTTTTCAGATTGACTTCACGGGTCAGCATGGCTGCTCACTCAAAGAGCACAGCCGAGGTGATTTGTACAAATTGTGGATTCCTTGGTGATCTTGCAGTTAGTTGTGCTGGGATCAAGGCAGCTTACACCTTGCCCAAATCATTCTTAGGCATGTCACTGCTGTAGAAGGACAACGTTGCTTGCAGCTGATGCAGAGAGAAAGAAAAAGTGCCATGAGAAAATGTTCTGAATTAGGATGAACATCTGACCAAAGAACTTAAGGATCTTAATTGTCCTAGGTCCTAGGCCTAAGTATTAATATCTGGCTTCAAAACAAATTCATTATTGTTGAATGAGGGAAGTCCATTTCACATCTCCTCTTCATCTTACATGTACAAAAATGCAACTGTTCATGCACATAAACTCACATAGGTCATGGACACAGGGCAGAGAGGGATCTACCTCAAGTGAGCCTGTTTATATCAACTCAAAGAGAAGCTGCAGCTATAGAATACAGCATTAATGTGTGGTTTAGTGCTTCCTGTCTGCTGACAAATTCCCACTATCAGATAGTTTCCCCTCAAAGCAGAGCCTGCTTGTCTTTCACGCTTTCATTTGTACATCCTTCTCATCTGTACACAGCTGCCACAGGGGAAGATGTGTCAGGATTATGCCTCGAGTTTCATTTCTGTAGTCACACACCTATGGCCACATGAGCAAAGGCACGTGGCTGCCCAGAGAGTTGTAGCAGGCATCATGGGGAAGCAGCTGCATGCATGTCTTTTTGGTACATAGTTGTAAGATGTGTAGACTAAAACTTATGGAGACAGACTTGAAGGGAGACATCCCCAACCTTGATAAAATGTAAGTACAAAAGACACATCATTGGATGGATATTGATGATGTTGTTTCAGTAATGACATCATCCATAGACTCCTAGTGTCTTTGCTTTGCTTCTCTATAGTGATCACAACATAAATTGCTTGTCTTGTTTGACTTCCTTGTTCACCAAAGTTGAGCAGATTGTCGCCGTTTTCAACGCTTCTACCAGACAAAAAGCTTGGGACCATTTCTCGAAAGCCCAGAGAAAGAACATAGACATATGGCGAAAGCATTCTGAGGTTGGTGATTTTATTATTACTTTCTATCCATCATCTCACAGCTGGATTGACACAGAACGAGTGTGATTGTAGCTGGACACAGTGTATTCAGCAATATTTGCAGCTACCCTTTAAGCTGTTAACCAACTGGCCATGATGCGGCTCCATCCACAGCGTGAACTGCTCCCACTGCTCTCATTACGATAACAATCATTACATGACGCTCGGACAGAGAGCAATGTGGCTTGAGCTTTCCTGCGCAACGCTGGGAATCATTGGATTGTGTTTACTAGCTCAAATAATGAACTGAAGTGGTGAAATTTGGAGTAGCACTCTCAGCTGAGGACAGAATCAAGAATTATTTCTGAGGGAAAAAAAAAACAAGTAATCTTTTTAGGAGCCATCGTGATCTGTTTCTAAAAGAAGTATTCTGCAGCACAGACTTTGTTTTCCTTATTGTGCCATCATATGGTCATTATGACATGACTGTGCCTGACAAGTGAAATAATTTCTTTCTCAAGAAATTACTTAATCCTATGAAGTCCAGAATGGTGACATCCTCCTTCCCATTTGTGTTATGTTTAAAAACAAAGCAAAAAGTAGATCCATCTCTTGTTTTGCTCCTAAGTGTTATGCTTGCAAAGACACCAGCACAGATGTAATCACACTAACACGCAGTGTTAGCAGTGTGGGGCCATGCATGTGTGACTGTCATAAGCATGAGCAGAGGAAATGAGATGCTAACTCTCCTTGCTGCGAATGGCGGCAAAGGAAGCGCAAGACCTCATCCTGTGGTTTTGGTCATCCAGCTTTCGTTTTTAATTCAGTATAAACGCTATGAGCCTGTATTTTAAAAAGTAAGTACCAGTGTCTTTGTTTTCTTTCTTTTTCCCCCTCCCCTCCCCTCTTTTTTTTTCCCCCCTTTTTTGGTTTTGCTTTTTTAATACGAGCAACTTACATACACTTGGTTTACCTTCATGTAGTACAGTGTGTTGATTGTTACTGTCCCAGTCCTCTTAAATGATTTTTCTCTGTCTCAGAATATAAACTTTAGAAGGTAAGGTGCACTTATTTAATTATTGTGTAGTACACTTGTAAAAATAAGTGTTGTACACTTAGTTTGAGAAACACTAAAATGCTGTGTTATGAATCATTTGGATAACATTTTAAGTGCCCATTAACTAATGCTAAATTACAGTTGAACACCGGTGGCACTAAATGTAACATCCACATGAATACCAAATGAATTCTTTGTTATCAGTGCTATTATGGTGAATACCAAATGACTCCACAATAATGGGACACTTAAAATAAAATGTTAGCATAATTTATTGGTCCAAACTGTATTTTGCATTTTGGTCACAAATATTTCTCACAAGTAGTGGATAAAAGCCTTTGTTCAATGGCAGGTTGGGAAACTGGGGGTCTGATGTTTGCTTTCTCTCTTAAAGATGATCTGGTAGTAGATTATTTCAACTATATTAAGACCATCCCTTCTTAAACTAACTTTGTGTAAAGGAATATGGTGTGCCATTCATTTTCTTTCATCAGCTGAAATAGGTCAGAAGCAGACATTCCAGAAATGTTCATTCACTACTCATTTTTTTCCCCATGTATTATTGCCTTTTGTTTTTCTAAGTAGAAGACAACACAAGCAATGCAAAAATCTGGAGAGGCTGTTACTTAAACCAATATCTGTTAGAGATGCCTGGCTTTCAGACGTGAAATAACCAATATCTGTTAGAAATGCCTGGCTTTCAGATGTGAAATAACCAATGTATGTTAGAGATGCCTGGCTTTCAGACGTGAAATAACCAATATCTGTTAGAGATGCCTGGCTTTCAGATGTGAAATAACCAATATCTGTTAGAGATGCCTGGCTTTCAGATGTGAAATAACCAATATCTGTTAGAGATGCCTGGCTTTCAGATGTGAAATAACCAATATATGTTGGAAATGCCTGGCTTTCATATGTGAAATAACCAATATATGTTAGAGATGCCTGGCTTTCAGATGTGAAATAACCAATATCTGTTAGAGATGCCTGGCTTTCAGATGTGAAATAACCAATATATGTTGGAATGCCTGGCTTCATATGTGAAATAACCAATATGTGTTAGAGATGCCTGGCTTCAGATGTGAAATAACCAATATCTGTTAGAAATGCCTGGCTTTCAGATGTGAAATAACCAATATGTGTTAGAGATGCCTGGCTTTCAGATGTGAAATAACCAATATCTGTTAGAGATGCCTGGCTTTCAGATGTGAAATAACCAATATGTGTTAGAAATGCCTGGCTTTCAGATGTGAAATAACCAATATGTGTTAGAGATGCCTGGCTTTCAGATATGAAATAACCAATATGTGTTAGAAATACCCCACTTTCAGATGTGAAATAACCAATATCTGTTAGAAATACCCCACTTTCAGATGTGAAATAACCAATATATGATGAAATGCCTGGCTTTCAGATGTGAAATAACCAATATCTGTTAGAAATACCCCACTTTCAGATGTGAAATAACCAATATGTGTTAGAAATGCCTGGCTTTCAGATGTGAAATAACCAATATATGTTAGAAATGCCCTGGCTTTCAGATGTGAAATATGATGGACATGTATCATGTGTCATCTGTGATTTAACTCATATTTTCTAGTCATGATGTTAACTGCTAACCCTAACCCAAACCTAAAGCAAACACTCCTACACATATAGAAATGCTCTGTGGAAGATTCTTGGCTTTGCTGGTAATGTAGACATTGATGCATCAAGGACATTTATCCCCTAAAGAGGGAGCAAATGTAAGCCGATATCTGCTCATGTATGCAGTATAGTTCCTCAGGAAAAAAAAACCCACAGGCAACCTTTCCCAATAAGGAATTCAATGGCTTGTTAATTTCTTCCAGAGGTCCTTCTGACTGAATGAGATCCGGGTTGACAGTTTACTTTTTAATCACTTTTCCCTAAATTTGAAATTCTTCCCATGTAAAACGCCCCCCAATTAGCCTCCTTGCCTTTGCTGGAATTAATGGCTTGCATACATTTATCAGAATCTTTGAGATCTGCTGATGAACCAAGGGTACAGCTCAGGGGAAACACCTTCCCTTTTTTTCATACAATCCCTTTTTTGACAGCTTATTGTTAATTGCATGGCGCACTGGTCGGCCTCCTCAGTGCCGTCTCCTCCTCCCGTGCAACTCTTCCTTGTTTCAAAGATTTTGAACCACCTCTTTGGGAATTAAGCTCTTTGTCTGCAGAAAAATTAGCTGTCTGTGGGCTGAAAAGGCCTACACTAATCACGGTGCAGCATCCCCGTGTAACACCTGACAGGATTATTAGGACAAAATAGAGTCCTCTCAATCTTCTCAGCGTTGCCATTAAAAAGCCAGCCCCGACACTCGCGCCAGCTTTTCTACCCAGAACAAAGACCGTCTAGACTACCACAAAGCCTGTGTGCCCGCGGATCATTTACCTAGGGACATGTGCAGGGCCCCCTGCCTGCCTGCCTGCCTGCCCTTGTGGTGGTCGCCCAGAGACCAGGCTTTCCATGCTGGCACTCTTTTTTGGATCAAGATGAGGACCTTTTCAGAACAGTGTTACAAGGCTGGGTCTTCTAAACCGGAGGTGATCTGGGCATAGGGACAGAGGGCAGGATTCCTTTAGCCGGTGTTAGGCAACAACAATATAGAGCACTGCATCTGCACTGCTCTTGGTTACTTTTACCACCAGCAGAGAGGACTAGGCACTTTTAGGGCATAGAAAATATGGACACACCTGCACTTGGCAGTTTGAATCCTAACCCGAATGGCAGAGAGAAGCAAGAATTATCTATATCTTGAGCAGGCTGACAATCTCTTTATCAGTCGGTTTTATACACAATCTTAAGTGTTATCCCTGCTGTTAGGAGCATTCTCCTATGTTAGCAGAACTAAAGATCACTCGACCTGGAGACTGTCTCTCTCTTGTTTTCCCCTGAGTGTTACCTTTGCTAAACTGTTCTTTCACAGGAAGAATTACCTGTGCTACTGGTGTTATAAATACTCGTATGCAAATAAACAAGATTACAATGGCAAATGACGTATAATTAAAATCAGAGCAGCATTTAAAACAGATACAACATAATATGTGATGGCTTTATGGAAGTTCATGCTGACAAAAGGTCATTCTGGGTTCTAGGAGCTCCGAAATGCTCACAGTGAACAGCTCATGGGAATCCGCCGGGAAGAGGAGATGGAAATGTCCGATGATGACAGTGGTGACAATCCCAGTAAAAAGCTGAGAGTAGATGATTCAGGTAAAGCCAAATTCCTCTATAATGTCAAATGCATACTCCTGTTGATTTTTAGGTGTTTTCTTTTAAGGCAAACAATAACTTACATATGAAAAGTGACGTATTAATAGTTGCTTTGATAAAGCAGTACCTTGTTTTAAACCCTCATAAATTAGTTACTTGAATGATGCAAGCTGTCTCTAGGAGCTGTCTATCACCTGCTATGATCTATAATGATGAAAATTCTGCAGTTCTGCCCTTGGCTGGAAACATTATGGGGTTTTTTTTAGTGTGCTCTCTGCAGTCTTGCATGGCAGTATTACATTCCATGGTTATAACAATGTCCTACTGTGAGATGCATTAAAATGATGTTGTGGTCAGTATTCTCTAAGCCTTGCCTTTCTTTTCAACAAACACAAGATATATAAACTCTCTGGCAAATATGTAATAGCCTTTTAACTGGGTGCTTTGTGGAATTCTCTCTTATGGGTACACATTTCACAATATGGTACTGCATGCAGCATTAACCTGACACTCATTAGATGGCTGTCACGAAAGAAAGAACAAAGGTGCATGTAATATACTAAAGAAAAGCAACTTTTACAGCCTTCTACAAATAATCTGCTATCCAAGGTGGACACTGAAAGATAGAATAGAATAGAATAGAATAGAATAGAATAGAATAGAATAGAATAGAATAGAATAGAATAGAATAGACCAGGTCGGAAGAGACCTTCAAGATCATCGCGTCCAACCCACCATTCAACACCACCGAATCAACTAAACCAAGCACCCTATCAAGTGTCCTCCTAAACACCTCCAATGATGGTGACTCCACCACCTCCCCAGGCAGCACATTCCAATGGGCAATCACTCTCTCTGGCTCAGAAGCTGCCTGCATTACTGACTTGTAACTTGACCTAAAATGGATGTTTTACTTGGTTTCTTGACATTGGCATGACTGGGAATTGCCAGCCAGAAGTCAGCTCCAAGAAAGGTAAAGGAGGGAGTATTATGGAAAGAAACTGAGTCTGATGATCAGGATAGTTTTGATCTAGTTCTTTGCATACAGGCACCACAGTAAGAAAGGAAGGAATTCCATCCATTCAGTGGTTTCAAGCCCTTGTATGCCAGCACAAACATGTAGATTCAAGCCTGTATAGAGAAGAGCACTTTGGCTCCTCCCATGACAAGATGCTGTGTGTGGTTGAGTGACTCCAGAAGTAAAGAGCAAAGGAAGGAGTGTTATTCCGGCAAATAAATTTTTACTACAACATTTCTCTTAGGAGAGATGTAATATTTTTCCTGCATGAAAAAAAAAAAGCAACAATAAAACCTGTAAAGGGCACCCTTCATTTTTGCATGGCTAATTGTGTGGAGTTGAATTTTCTAGCAGAATGTTTGGAGCAAATGGGTTCCTACAGACAAAGCACTGACAGCAATCAGAGATTTTTATGAATGCCTAATCATTTTACCTTGACTGTGTCCAATGTTATGGAGGGAAGACATTAGATGTCACAACAGGAAAACAGAGACATAAATACCCACAGCCTACACACCAGAAGCGGAGTAACACAGGCTGAAGCTGCGCCAGGGGAGGTTTAGGCTGGAGGTTAGGAAGAAATTCTACACAGAGAGAGTGATTGCCCATTGGAATGGGCTGCCCAGAGAGGTGGTGGAGTCACCTTCATTGGAGGTGTTCAGGAGGAGACTGGATGGGGTGCTTGGTGCCATGGTTTAGTTGATCAGGTGGTGTTAGATAATAGTTGGATGTCATGATCTTGAAGGTCTCTTCCAACCTGGTCTATTCTATTCTATTCTATTCTATTCTATTCCATTCTATTCTATTCTAATATATTCTATGTTATTATATTCTATTCTATGTTATTCTATTCTATGTTATTCTATTCTATGTTATTCTATGTTATTCTATTCTCTATTCTATTCTATTCTATTCTATTCTATTCTATGTTATTCTCTTCTCTGTTATTCTATTCTATTCTAATAATGTTTTGAAATGTACTGCTCTCAGCTCAGCTAGGTTTAGCATATGTGTGCTTGAGCAGAGCTATGCTGGTCATTCTTTTTATAGCATCACAAACAGGGCAGTGTGTCTGGTTTTCTTCCCCGAAAAGGGACATTCCAATCAAAAGTTTTGTTATCTGAGATTTCTGTAGCATTCCATCCCTAGCAACTGCACTTTGCTTGCTTTGTTACAATGTGGGCACTTGAGTCCCCTCAGTGGTGACAGTAGCACACTCAGTACTGTGCTGCATACTAAACAAAAATTTAGAAATATGAATCCACTTGAGTAGTTGTGTGGCAGCTTAGGCTGGGTGCCTCCTACTCCTATTGCTGCCACACAAGATACACCTCCTGTGCTCCAAGTGCCCAGCCCAGTGGGTGGACACAGGAAGCTGTGTATTTCATACCCTTAATGTCCTGCACCCTATGAATTCATCTGCAAAGTTTCTCACTTCCTCTTTCTTCTCTCCCTACTCCCATGAGAGATGCTTCCCTGTCTGGTAATGGGGGGGAGTAGGCCTAATGCCAGGAGGAGGAAGGGGGGACGGGGGGAGAGGGCGGTCTTGGACCTGGCCAGTCTTGAGACCAGCCTACCAGTGGAGGGGGAAGAAAGAGCCCTGGAGGTTTTGGGTGTACCCTCAGGGGGGAGAAGGGATATATTGGGAGGCTCTTGGATATGCTGTAAGGGGATTCTGTATGCTTTGGGACCTCTTTTGTCACTGTGCTTGTAGCTCTCTGTAAAACATTCACTGCTTTTCCATTTAAACTTTTCCATCACTTCTGCAATCCATTTGTGTGAGCCTCATTTTTCTGCCCGGGTGGGAGGCAAGAGAGGGTCTGCCTGACCTCAAACCAGGACAACTTGTCCTTCATTGTCCATTGTACCATCTTGGTGAAAGTGATGCAGCCTGCTGCCTATCATTCAGTTCTATAATTAATTTTATGGCTTGCTTCTTCCAACACTGCACTCTCAGCTAAAGCAAGTGTGTTTGATTCTTCTATCGTTGACAACAAAGGGAACATGAAATTAAACAAAAGAAAGAAGTTATTGGCTATGAAACATTGGTAAAAGAAAAGAAAGTGAGAGAAGGACTTTTGTGTGTGTGTGTACAGACAAGTGAGAAGAGATCTTTGTTTTAATTACTATTTGTGTTAGATGCCTTCTTTTTTTTGGTTTTATTTCTTTTTGAGTACGTGATTACAGAACCATCCCTTTATCTCACTGGAGTGGCTATTTGTATTCACAGTAACTTCTGTTCTACAAAGAATGTCTTTTAAAGAGCCTTTTATCACAAAGGAATAATTCTGCACAGTGAGACAACGTTGTCACTTCCTTTATTTTTCATCCCCTGTTCTTAAAATGTTTGTCTCCATGCTTGACCATGGGAAGGGCAAGGCTTGAATAACACAAAGACGACATCGTACCTCTTCAATTCAAGGACAGCAGGCACATACAAAGGCTTACACGTCTAACTGTGAAAGTGGCTGAAGCAGTGAGACATGATGAACTCATTTGGATAGTTCCATACTTTTCTACTGCCTCTCCTGCAATCCCAACAGTTTTCCTGAGGACATTGTTTTTCAGTCTGCCATACCTGACAGCGGGAACAAGACTGTTGTGACGTTAGCATGCCCAAAGCAACAACAAGTTAGAAAGATTCCCCCAGGCTCCAACACCAGTGTCAGGTCCTTTCTTGCTAGTTCAGTTGGTTAAATTACTCCTAGTACAAGAAGGCTTAAATAATTCAACAATTTAGAATGGTTCCTAAGACCTTATTCTGTCTTGGTAAAGTATAGTTTCAGGAGTTTCCTAATGGGATGGAATGGAATGGAATGGAATGGAATGGAATGGAATGGAATGGAATGGAATGGAATGGAATGGAATGGAATGGAATGGAATGGAATGGAAAGAATGGAATGGAATGGAATGGAATGGAATGGAATGGAATGGAATGGAATGGAATATACACTAAACAATAAAACAAGATCATTCATCTCCAAGGAGCTTTGAATTTACATGGCTTTCAACTTTATGAACCAAATCCTTCGCTATATTTGTCACCAAAATACTGTACTATGGAAATAGAATAGAATAGAAAAGAATAGAATAGAATAGAATAGAATAGAATAGAATAGAATAGAATAGAACAGAATAGATTTAACCTGGTTGGAAAAGACCTCAGAGATCATCAAATCCAACCTATTATCCAACACCACCCAATCAACTAAACCATGACACCAAGCACCCCATCCAGTCTCCTCTTAAACACCTTCAGTGATGGTGACTTATGCTAGTCAAGCCTAAGTCTATATCTGTGAACATCTAAACAGTATAGTGCTGCATGTCTCACATTTCCTCACAGTTAAACTGGTTAGAATGAAAACTCTCCTCTAACATATCTGAAAGGAAGCCTACGCATCAACACACACACAAAAATAGAGAGGGTAGATTCCAGCCTCAGCATCTGAAAATACAGGGCAACATGTTTAAGCCCTGAGGCTGTCAAAAAGACTTCAGTGCCTGAGTGCTTATCCAGAATTGTTGGAGTTCGTGTTTCTGAGGAACATTACGGCACGCTGAGGCTCTCGTACACAGTAAGTTCTGGAGATTAGGGATTGTGGTAGTTTTAGAATAGAATAGAATAGAATAGAATAGAATAGAATAGAATAGAATGGAATGGAATGGAATGGAATGGAATGGAATGGAATGGAATGGAATGAATGGAATGGAATGGAATTAATAGAATAGAATAAAAGAATAGAATAATAGATAGAATAGAATAGAATAGATAGAATGGAATGGAATGGAATGGAATGGAATGGTGGAATTGGAAGAATAGAATAGAAAGAATAGAATAGAATAGAATAGAATAGAATAGAATAGAATAGAATAGACAGAAAGAATAGAATAGAATAGAATAGAATAGAATAGAATAGAATAGAATAGAATAGAATAGAATAGACCAGGTTGGAAGAGACCTTCAAGATCATCACGTCCAACCTATCAATTAGTCCAACCTTTCAAATTTAGCTGCAGGTTTCAAGCAGGAAAGTATAAATAAATCACTATTGGGAGTAAAAAGGAAAACAAAAGATTATTCTAAACAAATTCATTGGATGAATGTCTGGGATAAGAGAAGCTGTATCATAACAACTCTTCACATTTCACCTCCATTCCTTTTCTCTTCTCCTCCGATCTTGGCTGTTCTGATTTGCCTAGGAGAAGACAATGTTTCTGGCTGACCTTGAGATAAGAATAACACTGCTTTCTCTCAGCTGCTCTTTCTCCCTTGGTACAAGGGGGTTTTGGAGGTTGGGGGGGGAGGGGCAGTGGAGCAGCTTCCTCAGTCTTTGGGACCAGGGGGGTTTCCTTGTTATTTGCTAATTGTTAATATCTGTATAATATTGTAAATCCTGTCTATTTTGCACATATTCATTGCATTCCATTCTAGAGTGTAGCTTTTGCTTGTAAATACAGCTTCTTTGCTTCTGACTGAGTTAGTCTGGCTGAAAAGTTAAAGCTGGAGGAAGCTTCAAACCACCCACGGATGGATGAGGAAAAAACTGCTACCAAAAAAAAAAGGTTTGCCTTTGCCTTTTTTCTTCAAGTAATGCAAGATATTAAGTTGTACAAGAGAACAAGTCATGCAAGATACCAAGTGATGGTGCACATTAAAAATCTAACAGTTCCTTGGGAAGATTTGGGCTTGCTGCTCGTGACAATGCAGAGCAGCTCCAGAGGGACTCGTTGCAAAGTGCGTCGCTCAAATACTCTTCTTTCATCTGCCAACTATGCTCCTCCTAGCTGTTTATGAACTTGATTACTGAAATCAGTGACTCAGTGGCAGACTTGCAATGAGAATCATGGAATCACAGAAACATTCAGGTTAGGAAAGACCCTCAGGATCCCCAACTCCAACCAACAACCATACTCTACAAGGTTCACCCCTAAACCATATCCCCAGGCACCACATGCAAATGACCTTTAAACACATCCAGGGTTGGTGACCCAACCACCTCCCTGGGCAGCACATTCCAATGCCTGAACACTCTTCCTGTGAAAAAAATTCCCCTAATGTACAGTCTAAACCTATCCAGTCACAGCTTGAGGCCATTCCCTCTTGTTCTATCACTAATTACCTGGGAGAAGAGACCGCACCACCCTCTCCACACCGTCCTTTCAGGTAGTTATAGAGTGTGAGAAGTTCACAGTATCACAGTATCACAGTATAACCAAGTTGAAGAGACCCCAATGATCCAGTCCAACCTGTCCTAACAGACCTCACAACTAGACCATGGCACCAAGCGCCACGTCCAATCTCCCCTTGAACACCTCCGGGACGGCGACTCCACCACCTCCCTGGCAGCCCATTCCAATGACGAATGACTCGCTCAGTGAAGAACTTCCTCCTCACCTCGAGTCTAAACCTCCCCTGGCACAGCTTGAGACTGTGTCCTCTTGTTCTGTGGCTGGTTGCCTGGGAAGAGACGAACCCCCTCCTTTCTACAACCACCTTTCAGGTAGTTTAGAGAGCAATGATCACCTCTGATCC
Organism: Colaptes auratus; assembly: GCA_015227895.2. Taxonomy (NCBI): domain Eukaryota; kingdom Metazoa; phylum Chordata; class Aves; order Piciformes; family Picidae; genus Colaptes; species Colaptes auratus. Next base: position 116,024,072 of record CM037631.1, read on the forward strand.
TTCTCTTCTCCAGGCTAAACAATCCCAGCTCCCTCAGCCTCTCCTCATAGGGCTTGTGCTCAAGGCCTCTCACCAGCCTTGTTGCCCTTTTCTGGACACGCTCAAGTAGCTCGATGTCCTTCTTAAACTGAGGGGCCCAGAACTGGACACAGTACTCAAGGTGTGGCCTAACCAATGCAGAGTACAGGGGCAGAATGACCTCCCTGCTCCTGCTGGCCCACTATTCCCAATACAGGCCAGGATGCCATTGGCCTTCTTGGCCCCTGGCCAACACTGTTGGCTCATGTTTAGGTGGTGTCAATCATCACCCCCAGGTCCCCTCTGTTTTGCAGCTCTCCAGCCACTCTGACCCCAGCCTGTAGCTCTGCATGGGGTTGCCGTGGCCAAAGTGCAGCACCCGCACTTGGACTTATTAAATGCCATCCCATTGGACTCTGCCCATCTGTCCGGTCGTCGAGGTCCCTCTGCAGAGCCTTTTCTACCCTCTAACTGACTAACATCTGTTCCCACTTGGTGTCATCTGCAAACTTGCTGATGACTGACTCACCCCCTCATCCATATCATCAATGAAGATGTTAAAGAGGATGGGGCCCACACCGATCCCTGGGGACGGCCGCTGGTGACTGGCCCGCCACCGGACACGGCACCATTCACCACCACTCTCTGGGCTCGGCCCTCCACAGTTCCTAACCCAGCACAGAGTGTTGCGGTCCAAACCACGAGCTGACAGTTTAGCCAGCAGTTTACTGTGGGGGACGGTGTCAAAGGCCTTGCTGAAGTCCAGGTAGACTACATCCACAGGCCTCCCCAGGTCCACCAGACGGGTCACCTGATCATAGAAGGAGATCAGGTTGGAGAGGCAGGACCTGCCCTTCCTAAATCCTGTTGGCTGGACCTGAGCCCTTGGCCATCCTTCAGGTGCGCAGTTATTGCCTCCAGGATAATCGGTTCCATCACTTTCCCTGGCACTGAGGTCAGGCTGACTGGCTGTAGTTTCCGGGCTCCTCCATCCGTCCCTTCTTGTGGATGGGGATCACATTGGCCAGTTTCCGTCATCTGGGACCTCTCCAGTGATCCAGGACTGGAGGAAAATGATGGAGAGCGCGGCTTGGCCAGCTCATCTGCCAGCTCTCTCAGCACCCTAGGATGGATCCCTCCGGTCCATGGACTTGTGGGTGTCCAAGTGGCTCAGCAGGTCCCGAACTAATTCCTCATGGATTTCTGGGCATTACACCTCCCCGACCCTATTACCCAGCTCAGGAGGCCACTCATCCTGGACTCCTGCCTGCTGTAAACATGGAGGCAAAGAAGGCGTTCAGGACCTCAGCCTTTCCCTCATCTTCGGTCACCGTGTCCCTTCCAGGTCCAGTAAGGAGTGGGAGTTCTTCTTGCCTTCTTTTTAGCGTTGATATATTTGTAAAATTGCTTTTTATTTTTCTTTCACAGAGGTGGCCAGTTTCAGTTCTAACTGGGCCTTTGCCTCTCTAATTTATTCCTAATAATCTACCACTTCCTTGAACCTACCTCGAGAAGCTTCCCCCCCTTCCAAAGGGGACATCGCCTTTTTTTCCCTTAATTCCCCCGGAGCTGCTTGCTCATCCAGGCCGGCCG
>CM037631.1:116026182-116114472 GCA_015227895.2 Colaptes auratus
TGAAGCCATGGTTTAGTTAGTCATGAGGTGTTGGGTGATGGGTTGGACTTGATGATCTCTGAGGTCTTTTACAACCGTGTTGATTCTATGATTCTAAGTGCCACAGCAAATCCCTTTTTGAACACCTCCAGGGATGGTGACTCCACCACCTCCCTGGGCAGCACATTCCAATGGCCAACAACTCTCTCAGTGAAGAACTCTCTCCTCACCTCGAGGCTAAACCTCCCCTGGTGCAGCTTGAGGCTGTGTTCTCGTGTTCTGGTGCTGGTAGCCTGGGAGAAGAGACCAACCCACACCTGGCTACAACCTCCTTTCAGGTAGTTGTAGAGAGCAATAAGGTCTCCCCTGAGCCTCCTCTTCTCCAGGCAATGAAATGAAATGATGAAATGAAAACCTAATCAAGGACGTGATAGCTGATATCAGCCTTGCCTGTAGAGACCGTGAGACAATGGAGCTGGGATCCTCCTGAGTGGTGAGGAAGGCAACCATAGTTTCATAGTTTCAGTCAGGTTGGAAGGGACCACAAGGATCATCTAGTTCCAACCCCCCTGCCATGGGCAGGGACACCTCACACTAGATCAGGCTGGCCAGAGCATCATTCAGCTGGGCTTAAACACTCCAGGGATGGGGCCTCAACCACCTCCCTGGACAACCCATTCCAGGACCTTCACCACTCTCATGGGAAGAACTTCCTCCTCACCTCCAGCCTGAATCTCCCCACCTCCAGCTTCATTCCATTCCCCTAGTCCTATCACTCCTGATAGCTGAAAAGTCCCTCCCCAGCCTTCCTGTAGCCCCCTTCAGATACGGAAGGCCACAATGAGGTCACCTGGGAGCCTTCTTCTCCAGACGAACAGCCCCAACTCCTTCAGTCTGTCCTCACAGGAGAGGTGCTCCAGCCCTCTGACATCTCCGTGGCCCTCTCTGGAACCTTCCAGCACCTCCAGATCCCTTTTAATAGGGGACTCCAGAACTGGAGGCAGTACTCCAGGTGGGGTCTCACCAGAGCTGAGTAGAGGGGGAGAATCCTCCCTTGACCTGCTGGCCACATTTTGCTGATGCAGCCCAGGATCTGATTGGCTTTCCGGGCTGCAAGTGCACATTGAGAGCTCCTGTTGAGCTTCTCCTCCACCAGCACCCCCAAGTCTCTCTCCTCAGGGCTGCTCTCCAGCCAGTCCCTGCCCAGCCTGTACTTGTGCCTGGATTGCCTCGACCCAGATGCAGGACACTGCACTTGGTCTTGTGTTGAAGCTCATGAGGTTGGCTTGTGCCTACCTCTCCAGCCTGTCCAGGTCCCTCTGGATGCCATCCCTTCCCTCCAGCCTGTCTGCTGTACCACACAGCTTGTGTCATCAGCAAAACTTGCTGAGGGTGCACTCAATGCCACTGTCCATGGCACCCACAAAGATGTTGAACAAGCCTGGTCCCAGGACTGAGCCCTGAGGGACTCCGCTTGTCCCTGGCCTCCACTGGGACATGGACCCATTGACAGCCACTCTTTGGGTGCAGCCATCAAGACAGTTCTTTATCCATCTGGTGGTCCATCCATCAAACCCGTGTGTCACCAGCTTGGAGACCAGGATGTGGTGTGGGACAGTATCGAAGGCTTTGCTCAGAACCAGTGCAATATTTATTATGAATTTCAGAAGGGTGGACTTTGAGCCTTTTTCAGGGCAGTCGTAGGCAGGGTCCTGTGGGAGGCTGGAAGCCCGAGAGAGCTGGCTGAGCAACCACCTTATTGCACAAGAACAGTCCACCACCAGGTCCAAGAGAGAGTGCATGGCATTGATAAAGCAGGAGGGCAGTCTGGATGAATAAGATGCCGCCAAGTGAACTTCAGTATAAAAAGGTGGGATGAGAGGAGAGCAGAGATGGGCCATCAGGAAGAATGTGTAGACATTGCCAGAGGATGGCAGGGGGAAGTGCAGCTGAAACTGCTGCGGAAGGCAAAAAGGAAGCAGAACAGCTTGGACGGTCATGACTCTCTGGACTCATACATCCCTGGGAGATTCAACCCACACAGAGCAGTTGCTTCACAGTCTGTTATGTCAGCATTGCAGCAGTATATCTGGATATCTGGAATTACTTTAGGGGGATAATAACACCATCCTCACCAAAAGGCAATTTTCCCTGAGAAAATTTTCAATTTTGCTAAAAAATGTTTTGATTTTCTGTCAAATGAAACACAGAGTAGCCCAGCTGCTGGCTTGGAACAGCTCTTTCAGCTGTTTTTCATGGTGGCAGAGAGTCAAACAAACCAAAGCTTGCCAAAGGGGAAGATAAAGGCCACATTCATCCTTTTTGGTTTACATTCTGCTCATCTCTCTAATTTACAAGTGTCCAGCAGGAAGGGTGTGTTCCTCAGCCCTCTGCCTTGCTGGATCCTGCTCAGTGCATTTCTGATCAGCAGGGAAGGTAAGCAACCCCTGCTGCAGTTGCTGCAGCTGTGGGGACCAAGTGCATACTCCACACAAGTGGGGAACAAGTACATACTACACACAAGCCCTCTGGACACCACTCGCTGATTTCACCGGCTCCCCACTCCCAAGAGCCTTCAGGTGAGCAGCCAGAACCTTTGCTCTGAGGCTGATTTGGTTCTTGACATTCCTTTTGCAATTTCATCTCTACCTGGCATGTTTTTCTTTGTTGGGATTTTTTTGTAGACCACTCCAGGATACATGCTGTTGCCCTTCTAGAAGGGTCTTACAGCATCTTCTGACCCCTTGTCTCGATCGGAGAGGGAAAGAGATTCAGGTTTTTAATGAATATTCCCGTGTTGTGAAATGAGAGGCACAAACGAGGCCAAAATATCAACAGCTAGACTGTTTATTACATAAATACAGTGGATGGACATAAATAGGTGGATGGATCAGAAGGGGAGAGAGAGAAAATAGAGGGAGAAGAGAGAAGAGGAAAGGAATTATATTACCACACCCCTCACCCCCCAAGCCAGTTTGAGTCTGTGGAGGAAAGGTGCTGCAGGAGATGTTGGGTCTGTAGAGAAAGGGTGCTGCAGGAGATGTTGGGTCTGTAGAGGAAGGGTGCTGAGGCTTTGGCTGTAGAAGGGATGTGGTCCTCTGAGCAGCTTCTTCAGCTCATGAGTTGCAGCAGGCAGAACTTAGGGCACGGAGAGAGGGGTTTACAGAGTCCAGGATCCGTTGTGTTGGCCCCGTGATCTTTCCAGCGTGTGGTGCTGCATTTTTCTTCTCCAGTTTTCTTCTCCTGTTTTCTTCCTCTGTTTTCTTCTTCTAAGCCAGTAGTTGCTCCAGTCTTTTATACAGTTTTTTAGTCCTCAGGCAAGTGCCCAGGTGTGTTCCCCAGGATATCGTTCTGGGAATCTCATCCTTAGGTAAGTGTCCAGGTATCGTTCCCCAGGAAATCTTTCTGTGTACTCAGGTGAGTTTGGGCAGGGTCTGGATGGAGGGGGGAGGGCCCACACCTCCCTCCTGCTCCATCTACCTACCCACACACTCATTACACATCAGGAAACAGGTGGTGAACATTGTCTCACCATCCTCCCTCCCTGGAAATAGCTGGAAATGATCCTGTCCTGAAGGCGTGCTGGCTGGGCCTTGGGCATTGTTGTAGGCCAGCTGCAGTCCCTGAGCAATGTTATCTTTGCACCTTCCAAGAATCCTTCCAGTGGCTCTGCCCAATGCACATCAGCTATTGTCTGGGCAAGCAGCAAGTGATTTTACCTTTGTTGAGTCACACCAGGAGAGACAAGCTTTAGTCTCTCACACCCCTCCTTGCTTCTTTTGCCACTGGCAGAGGTGGTCTTTGCTTTTTGGCTCCCATATTCCACAGAGTTCAGCAGTGGTTTGTTTTCCCCTAACCTCAGCAAGCTCTCTGCCTACTCAGGGAACTGTCTAGCTGTGCTGGAAGGCTTCTGTGGGGTGACTCCACAAATCTGGGAAATCTGGGTTACTAATATTTTGATTGATACTCTATAACATTTATAATAAAGGAAATATAATACATCATAGAATCAACAAGGTTGGAAAAGACCTCAGAGATCACCAAGCGCACCTGTCACCCAACACAGAATCAGAATCACAGAGGAGACCTTCTTGCTGTCTACAACTACCTGAAAGGAGGTTGTAGCCAGGTCAGGGTTGGTCTCTTCTCCAGGCAAACACAGAATCAGAGAATCACCAAGGTTGGAGGAGACCTCAAAGATCATCAAGTCCAACCTGTCACCACAGACCTCATGACTAAACCATGGCACCAAGTGCTACGTCCAAGCCCCTCTTGAACACCTCCAGGGATGGTGACTACACTACCTCCCTGGGCAGCACATTCCAAGGCTAACTCTCTCAGTGAAGAACTTTCTCCTCACCTTGAGCCTAAACCTTCCCTGGTGCAGCTTGAGACTGTGTCCTCTTGTTCTGGTGCTGGTTGCCTGGGAGAAGAGACCAGCCCCCACCTGGCTACAACCTCCCTTCAGGTAGCTGTAGACAGCAAGAAGGTCTTCCCTGAGTCTCCTCTTCTGCAGGCTACACAACCCCAGCTCCCTCAGCCTCTCCTCATAGGGCCTGTGCTCGAGGCCTCTTCCCAGCCTTGCTGCCCTTCTCTGGACACATTCAAGTGTCTCAATGTCCTTCCTAAACTGAGGGGCCCAGAACTGGACACAGGACTCAAGGTGTGGCCTAACCGGTGTTGAGTCCAGGGGCACAATGACTTCCCTGCTCCTGCTGGCCACACTAATTCTGATGCAAGCCAGGATGCCATTAGCCTTCTTGGCTGCCTGGGCACACTGCTGGCTCATGTTCAGCTGGCTGTCAACCAGTACACCCTGGTCCCTTTCTGCCTGGCCGCTCTCCAGCTACTCTGACCCCAGCCTGTAGCACTGCATGGGGTTGTTGTGGCCAATGTGCAGTGCAATGTTCTACCAGAGACCAGCATCATTTGAAGTTTTACCAGATAACCTGTTTCCTGCTTCAGATTTTCATTATGTATTTCAAATGAAGGCTTTGTTATGTCTTTCAAATTCTAGGTAGTGCAGTTGCCTTGCTGTGTTATATGTGTACAGCCTGCCATTGGCTGATATCTGGTGCAGTTTTAGCGCTGTGGATGACAGCTGGGAGTACAATAATCATCACAGGTCCTGGTTAATGCAGATACTTCCTTTGGTTCTACAGCTGAGACCAAATCAGGTACTGCAAATATCTCAGTATTCACCCCTTGCTTTCCAAAAAGCAGCTGCCAATGCACTGTGCAGAAGAAGGTTCCTGAAATCTGGGACACATCATGTTTGGGGAACATTCTGTGGTTTGGGACAAAGTGGAGATTGATAGAAAATAGGAGTCTGCTGGGATCTTGGAGCTGTTTAGATTTTGGACACAAAACAACAGGAGGGACTTCCCAGCAGCAGTCACTGCAGGACTGGGCTTAGTATCTCCCTAATCATGAGAGATGAAGGAATAAAGCATACATTATTCTTGAACATTGAAGAGAGCTGCTAATGATGTGGGAGAAGACTGGTTAGCACTGGTTAGGCCACACCTTGAGTACTGTGTTCAGTTCTGGGACCCTCACTTTAGGAAAGATGTTGAGTTGCTGGAAGGTGTCCAGAGAAGGGCAACAAAGCTGGCGAGGGGTTTGGAGTACAAGCCCTGTGAGGAGAGGCTGAGGGAGATGGAGTTGCTTAGACTGGAGAAGAGGAGGCTCAGAGGAGACCTTACTGCTGTCTACAGCTACCTGAAGGGAGGCTGTAGCCAGGTGGGAGTTGGTCTCTTCTCTGAGGCAACCAGCAGCAGGACAAGAGGACACAGTCTCAAGCTGCACCAGGGGAGGTTTAGGCTGGATGTTAGGAACAAATTCTTCACAGAAAGAGTGCTTGGCCATTGGAATGTGCTGCCCAGGGAGGTGATGGAGTCACCATCACTGGAGGAGGCACTTGGTGCCATGGTTTAGTTGCTTAGATGGTGTTGGGTGATAGGTTGGACTGGATGATCTTGAAGGTCTTTTCCAACCTGGTCAATTCATTCAATCAATTCAATTCAATTCAGTTCAGTTCTGTTTCTTCTATTCTATTCTATTCATTCTATTCTATTTATTCTATTCTATTCTATTCTATTCTATCTATTGCTCTTCTGCTCTGCTCTGCTCTGCTCTGCTCTGCTCTGTTCTATCTGCAAGGCAGGAAAGGGGTCACTCTAGGACAGGCAAACTAAGAAAGAGTGAGGGAGAGGGACAGGGTAAGGAGGAGAGGAGGACTTGAGCAGAGCCAAGGTGAAGCAGTCGGGGAGGCAGACATGTCACAAGGAGCAGGATGTGAGTAAGCAGAGAGTCAGCATGGGGAGAGAAAAGGAAGGCAGCAAAAGTCCCTGACGTGCTTTCTCAAGCCTTCTAGCCGCAAGGCTTCCCCAAGACCCTGAGTGGAGGCGAGACACACTGCCGTGTAAGCCGGAGAGGATTTTGAGTTGAAAGATCTCCTCCCACAAGCTTGCAGCAGAAGGAAAGGTAGCCCAAACAGCCATGCCAGCATTGCTCATCTTCCCTTACAGGCATTAGTCTGGATGCTTCAGTCTCCACATAGCAGACAGGAAAATTTAGAGGGGAAAAGCTTTGTCTGGGTTTTTCTGAGCCAGTTCTCAGCTCAGAGTAAGATTATTAGCTAGGCCCTTGAGTTCACCTTTAAAAATCTCAGCCAGGATTATTCACTGATGCTGCTATTCTGTAATCAGATACTTTTGGCCAGGTGTATTATTTGTGATCCTAAACAATGTCCCAGTTAATTTTTGCTAGGACCTAATGGGAATGTTAAGAAGAACCTGCAGATACCAGCCCTTTCTGGCACAGAAATCAGTGCTTCCAGGAAACAGCACAGCCAGAAAAGTTCATTTTGGTCAGTCAGTTCCACAGACATGGTGAGCATCTGAGGTTGATTTTCCCATTAGTGTGTCTGAAGACTAGTTCTAGTTTTTGATCTATAATTTCCAAGACAAGATTTCCAAGACATTTCCCAAGCAACCAGCACCAGAACGAGAGGACACAGTCTCAAGCTGCAACAGGGGAAGTTTAGGCTCAAGGTGAGGAGAAAATTCTTCACAGTTGTTAGCCATTGGAATGTGCTGCCCAGGGAGGTGGTGGAGTCACCATCCCTGGAGGTGTTCAAGAGGGGATTGGACATGGCACTTGGTGCCATGGTCTAGTAGTCATGAGGTGTTGGGTGACAGGTTGGACTTGGTGATCATAGTATCATAGTATCATAGTATCATAGTATCATAGTATCAGTCAGGGTTGGAAGGGACCACAAGGATCATCTAGTTCCAACCCCCCTGCCATGGGCAGGGACACCCCACACTACATCAGCCTGGCCAGAGCATCATCCAGCCTGCTTAAACACCTCCAGGGATGGGGCCTCAACCACCTCCCTGGACAACCCATTCCAGGGCTTCACCACTCTCATGGGGAGAACTTCTCCTCACTCCAGCTGAATGTCCGCGCCTCAGCTTCATTCCATTCCCCCTAGTCCTTCAACTCCCTGATAGCCTGAGAAGTCCCTCCCCAGCCTTCCTGTAGGCCCCCTTCAGATACTGGAAGGCCACAATTAGGTTCACCTGGGAGCCTTCTCTTTCCAGACTGAACAGCCCCAACTCCTTCAGTCTGTCCTCAGAGGAGAGTGCTCCAGCCCTCTGATCATCCTCGTGGCCTTCTCTGGACACCTTCCAGCACCTCCAGATCCCTCTTGGAATAGGGGCTCCAGAACTGGAGGCAGTACTCCAGGTGGGGTCTCACCAGAGCTGAGTAGAGGGGGAGAATCCCCTCCCTTGACCTGCTGGCCACACTTCTCCTGATGCAGTCCAGGATCTGATTGGCTTTCCGGGCTGCAAGTGCACACTGAGAGCTCTGTTGAGCTTCTCCTCCACCAGCACCCCAAGTCTCTCTCTCAGGGCTGCTCCCCAGCCAGTCCCTGCCAGCCTGGATTTGTGCCTGGGGTTGCTTCAACCCAGATGCAGGACCCTGCCTTGGTCTTGTTGAAGCTCATGAGGTGGCCTGTGCCCACCTCCCAGCCTGTCAGGTCCCTCTGGATGCCATCCCTTCCCTCCAGCGTGTCTGCTGCACCACACAGCTTGGTGGCATCAGGAAACTTGCTGAGGGTGCACTCGATGCCACTGTCCATGGCACCCACAAAGATGTTGAACAAGAATGGTCTTTGAGGTCTTTTCCAACCTTGTTGTGGTCTTTTCCAACCTTCTTGATTCTATGATTCTAGGATTCCAGGATTCTAAGAGCTGCCTACTTTGCTTGGTGTTGTGAGGATTATTAATGTTGAAATGATGTGTTGATGAATTCAGAAAGCAAAGTGCTACATTTCTTCTCTGACCCTTGCAAACCCAAGTGACTTTCACGCTCGGCAGAGCAAACCTCCCCCTCATGCAATTTATAGGAACGGACCCAGAAAAGTCTGCATTGAGTGTTCCTGCTGAAAAAAAAAAGACTTTAAATGAGTCAGTTGCAGCTTAAACCACAGGCAGCATCAATGTTTATGCCACCAATTATCTTTGAAATACATTTCCATTCATGAAGCAGAGGAAAATAAAGTGATATTTTATGAACTTCCTTGTCTGTGTCAAGCTGAGTTGGTTGATTTTTTGGATAGCACTTAATCATCTTGGGCCTTTTCCAGGAAATGGTAATTTACAAGTTTTTTGAAACTCTTACTCCCCCTCAGCACTAGTCAGAAAGTATGACCTAGTTTAAGTCACAGCTTGAAGATGTGACCTACTTTTGCAGGTAGCACTGCACTCACTGTGCTCAGCTCAGTATGGTAGGTTTGGAAATCTCTTCATGAAAAGAGAGCTGGACTATCATCTCGAATCATTGCCCCTTTTTGTCTGCCTCCTGGAAAGCTAATAGTTCTGGGGTTTTTCAGAAGGCCCAAAAAATATATAACAGATCAAATGTAAAGGTACTTGATCTCATAGAGTCAGAGCCTCAGAAATGCTTTTCTGCCAAGCCCCAATGATGAAAACAGACCTGGGGCTGGTCCATAAATCCCTGGAAAGGACGGTCACCTGAAAGGCAGAAGAGAAAAATCACTCCAGACTGAAGTGGGAGGGTTGCCCAGTGCTTGGAGTGGAATGGAATGGAATGGAATGGAATGGAGGATGGAATGGAATGGATGGAATGGAATAGAATAGAATAGAATAGAGATAGAATGGAATAGAATAGAATAGAATAGAATAGAATGGAAGAATAGAATGGAATGAATAGATGGAATGGAATGGATGGATAGAATAGAGTAGAAAGAAAGAATAGAATAGAATAGAAATAGAATAGAATGATAGAATAGAATGGAATGGAATGGATTTGGATAGAATAGAGTAGAGTAGAGTAGAGTAGAAGTAGAGGAGAGTAGAATAGAATAGAATAGAATAGAATAGAATAGAATAGAATAGAATAGAATAGAATAGAATAGATTTGGATAGAGTAGATAGAGTAGAGTAGAATAGAATAGAATAGAATAGAATAGAATAGAATAGAATAGAATAGAATAGGAGTTAACCAGGTTGGAAAATACCTCAGAAATAATTGAGTTCAACCCAGCACCTGTCTAATCAAATCAACCATGGCACCAAACACCCTCTCAAGTCTCTTCCTAAACAAGTCCAGTGATGGTGACTCCACCACCTCCCTGGGCAGCATATTCCAATGGCCAATCACTCTCTCTATGAAGAATTTATTCCTAGCATCCAGCCTAAACCTCCCCTGGTGCAGCTTGAGACTGCATCCTCTTGTTCTGGTGCTGGGTGCCTCAGAGGAGAGACCAACCCCCACCTGGCTGCAACCTCCCTTCAGGTAGTTGTAGGTCTCCTCTGAGCCTCCTCTTCTCCAGGCTAAGCAACCCCAGCTCCCTCAGCCTCTCCTCACAGGGCTTGTGCTCCAAACCCCTTCTCAGCTTTGTTGCCCTTCTCTGGACACTTTCCTGCAACTCAACATCTTTCCTAACCTGAGGGGCCCAGAACTTGACACAGGGCGTTGATTCATGGCATTGATTCATGGCTTTGATGTTCTCCAAGCACAGCAGGGGGCTTCTTTCCTCTTGGGCAGAAAGCATCAGTGTGTTTTCTCTCTACACGTCTACCTGGGTTAGGCAGGAGATGTTCCAGATGGGGGGAGTTCTGTCCATGTGCAAAATCAGAAAAGTTAGGCCACACCTTGAGTCCTGTGTCCAGTTCTGGTCTCCTCAATTTAAGAAGGACATTGAGACACTTGAACAAGTCCCGAGAAGGGCAACAAAGTTGTTGAGGGGTTTGGAACACAAGCCCTATGAGGAGAGGCTGAGGGAGCTGGGGTTGCTTAGCCTGGAGAAGAGGAGGTTCAGAGGACACTTTCTTGCTATCTTCAACTGCCTGAAAGAGGTTGTAGCCAGGTCGGGGTTGGTCTCTTCTCCCAGGCAACCACAGAATCACAGAATCACCAAGGTTGGAAGAGACCTCCAAGATCATCAAGTCCAACCCATCACCACAGACCTCATGACTAAACCATGGCACCAAGTGCCACATCCAATCCCCTCTTGAACCAGCACCAGAACAAGAGGACACGGTCTCCAGATGCACCAGGGAAGGTTTAGGCTGGTTGTTAGGAATAAATTCTTCACAGAAAGAGAGATTGGCCATTGGAATGTGCTGCCCAGGGAGGTGGTGGAGTCACCATCACTGGAAGTGTTTAAGAAGAGACTGGATTGGGTGCTTAGTACCATGGTTTAGTTGATTTGATGGTGTTGGGTAATAGGTGGACTTGTGATTAAAGGTCTTTTCCAACGGTAATGTATAGGATTATATATTATATTTTATTATATTGATTATATTATATTATATATATTTGATTAATTGTATATTTATATGATGTATTTATATTATATTTTCATAGTTTCAGTTAGGGTTGATAGGGACCAACAAGGATCATCTAGTTCCAACCCCCTGCCATGGCCAGGACACCCCATATTAGATTAAGTGGACAGAGCCTCGTAGCCTATTTCTTAAACACCTCAGGATGGGGCCTCAACCACTATTACAACCCATTCCATTCATATATATATATTATATATATATATTATTATTATTATATTATATATATTTATTATATATTATATTATATTATATATGCTGAATTAATTTTCTTCTTAATAAAAATAATTGCCCTACAAACAGGAGTTTTGTGATGGTTATATGGCTTATTTGCACCACCTAAATCTAGGTCACATCAAGAAATTCAGAGGAAATTTCTGAGTTTACTGCTGCATTTTTAGCAGGTACCTCATTTCCGAGTACACAGGAGCTGATAATGTGAGAAGCACTGCTATTTCATCTAGCCTGGCCTTTTCTCACTTCAAAATTGGTGCAGTGGGGAACTCCTGGGTAAAGGTTATGTAATGTGAAACAAACACATACGAAGGGCTTCGCTCTAGCTCAAGCTTGGCTTCTGTTTTCATAGCTGGAGCAGCACGATTCTCACTGTCACCTTCAGTCCCATTTTACCCTCGGTGAGAAGCTGACTGGTGTGCGCCGGTCTTGATGTGCAGCCCAAACTACTGACTCCAAACAAAAGACCACGATGAAAGATAGTTCATCGGTAACCATTGGGCAGCATCAGCTATAATTACTTCAAGAGGAGGAGCTGGTATTAAACCCATGGTACATTCTTGGTGTTGGTCCTTATTTTAGTGGCTCTTATAGTCTGTTAATTTTTCCTCCCTCTAATGGCCAAGAGGGAGAGGAGATCCTGCCCTGGCAGCAGGAACTTGCTCCAGCAGACTCTTTGGTCACCGGCCCGTTCCCATTGTTGATTCAGACTGTCTCGTGTTGGGAGCAAACCCACATGGATATACTTTTTTTCTTTTTTTTTTTCTGTAAGAACTTAAATTACTTTTCATTGAATGTGTCTCCAGCCCATACTGGTCATAAAGGCCATCTGTGCTCCTGGGCATTTGGCTCACAAGCAGAGGCCAGAGGATGCTGAGTGGAGCCTCCTTCTGTTTGCCTCTCAGTTTCACGGCTATCACCAATACCTGGGAAGACCAAGAAAAATAAAGCCAAAAAAAAAAAAAGCTTCTCTACCACCAAGGCAGAATTTATGCTTGGGTCATATTTTAACACACATTGCACAAGCAGGCTTCATAAGGCAATATAAAAGTCTCTGCAAGTCAGATGTGTCACATCTCTTCTCCCTCACTTGATTATGGCCTCCAGAGTTAGGATGAAGCAACTATAGAATACAATAGAATTAACCAGGTTGGAAGAGATGTCAGAGATCATCGAGTCCAACCTATCACCCAACACCATCTAATCACCTAAACCTTGGCACCAAGCACCCCATCCAGTCTCTTCCTACACACCTCCTCCATTGATGGTGACTCCACCACCTCCCTGGGCAGCCCATTGCAAGGGTCAGTCACTCTTTCTGGGAAGAACTTCTTCCTAACATCCAGCCTAAACCTCCCCTGGCGCAGCTTGAGCCCTTTTCCTGATCCTGGCCTGTACCTAGCTGGGATACCAAAGAGATTGAACATTCTGTACATTTGGTGAGCACAAACAGTATTTCTATCACCTATTAGTTTGTTGTTGATATTGCCAGTGTCATTCAGTATCCTTTTAACATAGGCATAGAAGGGCCAAAACAAGTTACAATCTTCTTTCATGGTGGATCTCACAATAGATACAAAGCTAGGAAATGCCACCAGAAAGAAAACATTATACCCAGGACAGTGTTATTCTCAGTATATGTGTCATTTTCATGCTGTCTTTGAAATAGATACAACTAGTGGATATTGGCCACAACAACCCCATGAAGTGTTACAGGCTGGGGTCAGAGTGGCTGGAGAGCAACCAGGCAAAAAGGGACCTGGGGGTACTGGTTGAGAGTAGGCTGAACATGAGCCAGCAGTGTGCCCAGGTGGACAAGACGTCCAATGGCATCCTGGCCTGCATCAGAATTAGTGTGGCAAGCAAGAGCAGGGAGGTCATTCTGCCCCTGTCTCAGCACTGGTTAGGCCACACCTTGAGTACAGTGTCCAGTTTAAGAAAGATGTTGAGTTGCTGGAAGGTGTCCGGAAAAGGGTAACAAAGCTGGGGAGGGGTTTGGAGCACAGCCCTGTGAGGAGAGGCTGAGGGAGCTGGGGTTGCTTAGCCTGGAGAGGAGGAGACTCAGGGGTGACCTTCTTGCTCTCTACAAATCCCTGAACGGAGGTTGTAGCCAGGTGGGGATTGGTCTCTTCTCCCAGGCAACAAGCAGCCAGAACAGGAGGACACAGTCTCAAGCTGTACCAGGGAAGGTTTAGGTTGGATGTTAGGAATAAATTCTTCACAGAAAGAGTGATTGGCCTTTGGAATGTGCTGCCCAGGGAGGTGGTGGAGTCACCATCACTGGAGGTGTTTAGAAAGAGACTGAATGGGGGCTTGGTGCCATGGTTTAGTTGATTAGATGGTGTTAGCTGCTAAGCTGGACTCGATGATCTCGAAGGACTTTTCCAACCTGTTCTATTCTATTCTATTCTATTCTATTCTATTCTATTCTATACTATACTATACTATACTATACTATACTATACTATACTACCCTGTGGTAGTAGCATTCCTTGCACTGTTGTCTATGCTTTAGAGCAGTTTATATTGCACAGAGACAAACAGCAGCATGCACTGGTATACTAATACACAGCATACACTAATAGAGCCATCTCCTAAAGAAAAAGGGCTTCAAAAGAAACTTACACAAAACTCTTTATAACACTGATCTCAATGATCTCAGCAGGGAAACGTCCACTGATTTCGAAGTGCGACGCTAAGTCCTTTCTTACCAGTATGATATTAATCAAGATTAGTACAACTGAATGGAATGCAACCAGTAATTCACGGAATTTTTCACATTCAGCAAGTCCCACACAGCACAGCTGGGCCAATGGAATTCTCAATTATCTTTCTTTTTTTTTTTATGTGAGCTGCTTTGCTTCACAATCCCAAACATCAGCAAAATTCTGCAAGTGTGCAGATGGCACATACCAGAGAACCAGAGCAAACCTGAGGAAATTTTGTGTGGATGATTGCAAGACAAATCATGGAAGCATTTCCATTTGGGTTGTCATTTGGGGAAAATCAATAAAAATTGGAATGGAATGGAATGGAATGGAATGGAATGGAATGGAATGGAATGGAATAGAATAGAATAGAATAGAATAGAATAGAATAGAATAGAATAGAATAGAATAGAATAGAATAGAATAGAATAGAATAGACCGGGATGGAAAAGACCTTCAAGTTCATCGAGTCCAACCTATCACCCAACACATCTAATCAACTAAACCATGGCACCAAGCACCCCATTCAGTCTCTTTCTAAACACTTCCAGTGATCGTGACTCCACCACCTCCCTGGGCAGCACATTCCAAAGGCCAATCACTCTTTCTGTGAAGAATTTATTCCTATCATCCTAAACCTCCTAACAGCCTAAACCTTCCCTGGTGCATCAGGAGATTATGTCCTGTTGTTCTGGTGCTGCCTGCCTGGGAGAAGAGACCACCCCCACCTGGCTACAACCTCCCTTCAGGGAGTTTGAGACAGCCAGAAGGTCTCCTCTGAGCCTCCTCTTCTCCAGCTAAGCAACCCCAGCTCCCTCAGCCTCTCCTCAGAGGGCTGTGCTCCAAACCCCTCCCCAGCTTTGTTGCCCTTCTCTGGACACCTTCCAGCAAGTCAACATCTTTCCCTAAACTGAGGGGCCCAGAACTGGACACAGGACTCAAGGTGTGGCCTAAATAGTGCTGAGACTAGGGGCAGAATGACTTCCCTGCTCCTGCTGGCCACACTATTCCTGATACTGGCCAGGGTGCCATTGGCCTTCTTGGCCACCTGGGCACGTTTGCTAAACATCATTTTCAGCAAAAAAATTAAACAAAAATCCAGGTAGTAAAGAAGAAATTATAGAACCAAGTGCTACTAAGCCACATGGGGCAGAATGCTGGTCTGTCATCCTACAAGCTTGATACTGCTTTACTATACTAGGTTTTAGACTGATGAAATGGCTAATGGTGGCTGAATAAAACTGGAATGGAATGGAATGGAATGGAATGGAATGGAATGGAATGGAATGGAATGGAAGGAATGAATGGAATGGAATGGATAGAATAGAATAGAATAGAATAGAATAGAATAGAATAGAATAGAATAGAATAGAATAGAATAGAATAGAAAGAATAGAATAGAACAGGTTGGAAGAGGCTTTCGAGATCATGGCATCCAACTCATCATCCAACACCATCTAATCAACTGAACCATGGCACCAAGTACCCCATCCAGTCTCCTTCTAAACAGTTGTATTAATAAGACTATTAGTTTTGAGAGAAAATGCAGGTTCACATAAGTAGGAATTCAACAATACATTGGCAAGCTTAATTCAGCTACACACTTAGAGGTGACAACAGGTAGTAAAATCAACAGCTGCTTTCAGGAAATAGTAAACACATTTTAAATGTTGTGCTACCAGCTCATTCTCTGATTTACTGCTCTGTATCAGCAGTGCTGGATCAAAGTGGTGGGTTTATTTCAGCATTCCTGCTAGCTCTGTTTTGACCTGCTTGGAGGAGCCCTCTCTGCCAAGCTCCAGGGCCTGCAGCACATATGCTCAGCTTTGTACAACACAAGCACAACTTAGTGGGTTGCGACTTGCCAGGATCTTCTGCTTAAGAGGGAGGCTGGCTTAAGCTGCAAGGCTGCATGCCACTCACTGCCTCGTAACTCCAGCCCCCTTCCAGTTAGCTGGACAGAAATAACATAGCAGTCCATTTCCAGAACTGCAGTTGTTTTTCCAGAACAAAGATCTGGAGCCACGATGGGTGATAAAACATTAAACCAGATGGATCTTGTTTTGTTTAAGCTGTGCTACTGCATGTAATACTGTACTGCAGAGAAAATATTTAGTGACAGAAACATTGCAAAATGTTGTAGGTAGCCAAGAAGCTGGTTAGACTTCTGTGTAATGCAGAAAGAATTATATTCAGGACATGTTTGTCCAAAAAAATAACAAGGAGTGGAATATCTGCACATGGTTGCCAAATAAAGCAGAGTCGTTAGTTATCAGTGCTCAGAGGGGCAAATAAGTGTGTACCTGTGACACCATTTGCTGTACATCAGCTGTGTGGGATGTCAGCAAGGCAGAGAACCCACTCTGGGGTCAGAGCAGGACATGAACCCATACCAGGTCAGCAATGAAGTATGGACTAACAGTGGAGTTTTCATAGAATCATGGAATCAACAAGGTTGGAAAAGACTTCAAAGATCATCAAGTCCGACCTGTCACCCAACACCTCATGACTAGACCATGGCACCAAGTGCCACGTCCAAACCCCTCTTGAACACCTCCAGGGACAGAGACTCCACCAACTCCCTGGGCAGCCCATTCCAACGGCGAATGACTCTCCCTGTGAAGAACTTTCTCCTCACCTCAAGCCTAAACCTCCCCTGGTGCAGCTTGAGACTGTGTCCTCTTGTTCTGGTGCTGATTGCCTGGGAGAAGAGACTAACCCCCTCCTGGCTACAACCTCCCTTCAGGTAGCTGTAGAGAGCAAGAAGGTCTCCCCTGAGCCTCCTCTTTTCCAGGCTAAGCAACCCCAGCTCCCTCAGCCTCTCCTTGTAGGGCTTGTGCTTGAGGCCTCTCCTCAGCCTCATTGCCCTTCTCTGGACATGTTCAACAGTCTCAATGTCCTTCTTAAACTGAGGGGCCCAGAACTGGACACAGTACCCAAGGTGTGGCCTAACCAGTGCTCCGCTCTATGCATTCACAGCAAACATCTGCAGTGAACTGATTTTATGTGTCCATGGAGAGTTGTGATTCTAGTCTCCAGTGGGTTCTTGTGACAGTGTAAGGAAAATTAATAAGTGAAGAGTAGTTTAAAATCCTTCAGACTGGGGAGGCATGGGGTAAAAACGTTGTGTACAAGGAAGTATCTGAACTTCCTAAACAGTTACCTTCCATGTGGTCATATTTTAGCTCTCAAAAATCAATGATCTGCTGGGAAGGGTACAGACGAAGGAGATCCTGTTTGTGAATCTTCCCTCTGTGGACCTGTGGTGGTTTGAGCCTTAGCTGAGATTTAAGAGCTCAGATGGGGGCAAGACTGAGAATCCCTCCCCCGTTCCCCCCTCCTCTTTCCCAACAGAGAGGGGGGAAAAAAGGGAAGGGTTGAAAATCCACCAAGAAATAATTTGGAGTCTGTTTGGAAGTAGAAAGGTAAAAGTTTTCTTCAAACAATGTATATATATATATATATATATATATATGTAACAATAACAGGAAGGGTTCACAAGGGGTAAGGAACAAGGGGGGGGGGGGGGGAGGGTGTGAAATGTATACAAAGTCAGTCCACCAGGCGTGGATGTAGCAGGGAGAGGACCAGGCCTGACCACATGGCAGAAAAGCAGGAAACCAGCAGCAGTAGCTGTCATCCAGGCAAGGCAGGAGCCAAAAAGAGAGTTAATGGCTGCAGTGTCTTCCTTTTTATAGGCTTGCTGGACAGGGAGGGGGAGTGGAGCAGACTAACTCAGTTTCCCAGTGGGAAACCCCCCTCCAGGGAGGGCAATGCTCTTACAAGCCTTCCCCCCCACCCCCTGATTTCAGGATGGGAGTAACCCATCACAGAACCTGAGATCCCCAAAACTGCCCACCAGGAAGCCTTACCCCAGGTACAGACCTAAGGACTGAAGAGTTTGCAACTGACAGGATGAGGCAGCAGCTACACCACAGTTATGAAGACATGATAACACCTAAAATGTGAGCTTGGCAGTCAAAGAAGGATTCTGTCATTCTCTGCTAAAAGAAGAACTAGGGCTCTCTGACACAGTGAATGAATAAAGAACCTGAAGGTTGGGAAAATGGATCTATCATTTCATGACCTGCAGCATGTAAGGAGCTGAAAACAATTGGAGTTCCTGCTTGTCTTCTGTAATAGCCCAACACAAATTGGTTGGAGTTTGGTGATGTGTGGTCTGGAGAAAAGCAAACTGTCTCATGCAAGGGGGCAGGCAGCAGAGACCACATGGCTCAAGCACTGCATGTTGGCAGAAAAATAGGCCCTCCCTAAGCTTCATAAAATGGATTGCAAACACATAGTAGTAAATCAAAGATACCTGCCACCACACCTTTACACCAGCACAAGTATTTTCTTGGAAACCCAGATAGAAACTTTGGTACCTTCAAACTTCAGGCTAAAAAGAAAAAAATAAAAAGGGGGCAGGAAACCAAAGCAGAAACAAAACAAAAGAAAAGCCACACACAAAACATCCAAAGTTGCATAGAAATTTGTGAAATCTCTTTTAAACACTCTCCCAGGTGGCCAAGAAGGCCAAAGCCATCCTGGCCTGCATCAGAAATGGCGTGGCCAGCAGGAGCAGGGAGGTCATTCTGCCCCTGTACTCTGCACTGGTTAGGCCACACCTTGAGAACTGTGTCCAGTTCTGGGCCCCTCAATTTGAGAAGGATATTGAGACACTTGAATATGTCCAGAGAAGGGGAACGAGGCTGGGGAGAGGTCTCGAGCACAAGCCCTATGAGGAGAGGCTGAGGGAGCTGGGGTTGCTTAGCCTGGAGAAGAGGAGGCTCAGAGGAGACCTCATTGCTCTTTACAACTCCCTGAAGAGAGGTTGCAGCCAGGTGGGGGTTGGTCTCTTCTTCCAGGCAACCAGCACCAGAACAGGAGGACACAGTCTCAAGCTGCACCAGGGGAGGTTTAGGCTTGAGGCGAGGAAAAAGTTCTTCCCAGAAAGAGTGATTCACCATTGGAATGTGCTGCCCAGGGAGGTGGTGGAGTCACCATCCCTGGAGGTGTTCAAGAGGGGATTGGATGTGGTGCTTGAAGCCTTGATTTAGTAGTCATGAGATGCTGGGTGACAGGTTGGACTTGATGATCTCTGAGGCCTTTTCCAACCTTACTGATTCTATGATTCAAGCCGAAATGGGTTTCTCACCTTTCCATACCCGAGCTTTGCTTTGGAGCTACTCACAAATGGTAACATTAGACAAAGCCTACAGGAGACTACAGGGTCAGGCCCCAGAGAGTTGAAAATAAACCCAACAGTTGACAAAGTCCACAGGTTGTGATCCCAAATCAGCAATCAGGAAACCAGGGAACACTGGACAAAGCATCAATACAGAGAGGAAGAAAGAACCAGAAATATGTGCAAGAACACTGGCTGGTTGAGGTGTGAGTTTTCTCAAATCACCATAGCAAAATGCTGCATAAGGTCCTGTTCGTGAAGCTTTGCTGGGAACTACGCTTGTAACAGCAAAAGTATAAGCATGAGAGAGATGATTGGAGCCCTCCAAAGCTGGTGCATCAAATCAAAGGGCTCTAAGGACTGCTTTATGTGTCCAGTCTGCTGGTATCCTTATTCCCCTGCTACTTTTCCTTTGTTCCTATCCAGTTTAGTTCTTGCATCAATGACTCAATTTTTTACAAGCTTAGCTTTTATTGCTTTCCATTCAAAGGCAAAGCCAGGCCACCTGAAAATAGGCTAAATAAGGGGAAGAGTGTGTAGGTCTGACCCAAGGCTGTAGCTACCACCAGCAAAAAGAGCTGCAAGTCAGCAAGAGTGGGGTGAGCAGAAGACACTGGCAGCTGGAAAGAGCCAGAGAAAAGGAAGTGGGACAGACAGAAAAAGAAACACTCACTGGCTGGAAAGAGCCTGGGAAGGCAGGGGGGGAAGAGTAGCCAGGTGCCAAAATATGCAATCATAACCCCACGTATGAAAATTCACTTCTTTAGCAAGAACAGAGTAAGAATATACAGATGCTTACAGCCATGCAAATACACTGAATTCCAAATAAACTGTTTCCAAGTAAGGTTTGTTTTTTTGTTGGCTTTTTTAAGCTTCAAGTTCCAGCAAATAACCAGCATCTGTCCACAGACCAGAACTATCTTTTGAAGATTATAAAATAAGAGTCATATGCAGCCTTCTTACCCAAGAAAGCATTACCACCTTCTCAAGGTAACTCTCTTCATTAACTGATTATTCTACACTTTTCATTAATTCTGTCCTGACAAAGCAATCAAATAAAGGAAGCACACAGAAAAGTACAGACACTTCTGGTGGAACACTTGGGTTTAGGATGGTCAGTGCTAGAGCAGGTTGTTTTGCTTTTCATCTTGGCATCTTGGCATATGTGCCCAATGCTACCTCAAATGACAGTGTTGATGCTTTTCAATGTGTGGCTGCTCTGACAGAATTTTGTATGGAATAGAATTAAACAGGTTGGAAAAGACCTTCGAGATCATCAAGTCCAACCTCTCACCCAACAGCATCTAATCAACTAAAACATTCAACCAAGCACCACATCCAGTCTCTTCTCAAACACCTCCAGTGATGGTGACTCCACCACCTCCCTGGGCAGCACATTCCAATGGCCAATCACTCGTCCCGTGAAGAACTTCTTCCTAACATCCAGCCTAAACTTCCCTGGTGCAGCTTGAGACTGTGTCCTCTTGTTCTGGTGCTGGTTGCCTGGGAGAAGAGACCAACCCCCACCTGGCTACTACCTCCCTTCAGGGAGTTGTAGACAGCAAGAAGGTCTCCCCTGAGCCTCCTCTTCTCCAGGCTAAGCAACTCCAGCTCCCTCAGCCTCTCCTCACAGGGCTTGTGCTCCAAAGCCCTCCCCAGCTTTGTTGCCCTTCTCTGGACACCTTCCAGCAACTCAACCTCTTTCCTAAACTGAGGGGCCCAGAACTGGACACAGGACTCAAGGTGTGGCCTAACCAGTGCTGAGTACAGGGGCAGAATGACTTCCCTGCTGCTGGCCACACTATTCCTGATACAGGCCAGGATGCTTGTGAGGAGACAGCTCAGCTAGTAAGAAGGTGACTTAAGTCCCCAAACAGACATGGAATAGACATGTTTCTCCCAGTCTGCCACTGTACATCTCCATAGTGGCAAAAGGTCTTGGGTGACAGGTTGGACTTGATGGTCTATGATGTCTTTTCCAACCTTGTTGAGTCTATGATTCAGTGTGACCTGTAGTTTTTGAATGATTTTACTTTTTTTTAAAGCCTCAAGATTCTTCAGTCATTTCGTAGTTTTGAACTGACAGCTGTTTGGTGTAGAATATAAATGGGAGGTCCTCTTTTCCTGATACATATTCAGTGACAATGCAACCCTACTGAAAAGTGGTGGATGCATGTTTGGAACCAAATCAGAACTCAACAAAGTTCACTGGAGTTGTCTCAAAGTGGTCAATTTGTGCCTCAGCTTTCTAGAGTGAATTATGCTGTACCCAGCCTGAAAGTTCTGAAATCTGAGCAAGGTGATCAAAGCTGCACAAGGCATACCTGGGCACACAGGCAAATGAAGAGATTACAAAGTGGGGATTTGTTTTTTTCTTAGAAATGTATTTTGTAAGAAAACAATATTAACATTAAAAAGAAATGTTTATTATACAGTATAAAATAATTGCTTGAACTCAGCTCAGTTCCTTACATAAGAAAAAAAGGCTTGAGGATTTGTATTGAAGCCTCAATTTCTACACACACTTGAGTCTTTTTCCTTTTGCAATTCCTACCAGAAGAAAGAGCATGGTTTGTCCCCCACATCATCCTAGAGCACACAAACAATCCTAAAACCTCCCTCAACCCTTCCCCATCAAGTTGCTATTCCCTGCCCAGTTGTGCTCTAAACATCACCTGCAGTGTTTACAGCTCTATCCTCAGATCCACCCTCAGATTCCACCTACCTACCTCTTTCGTTCAAGCAACTCTACAAGCAACAACACACGTTGCGGCTAGTGAGGAGTCTCCCCATATCCGTGTGTTGGCTAATACGAGCAGTGGCCAGCCACTGACAAATAATGTGTAACAGCTGAGCTGTTCTCAGCTGTCAGGTCCCAAAAAACCTCTAAGAGTATCTCTTAACGCTGCCATTCATCTGCCAGATCTGGCAGGAGCGTGCAGAGTTTTAAAAGCTGGAAGGGGAGACGAGGACAGGCAGTGCAAGGAGACAAGCTTCACTTTGTCAGGAAACTAAGCTAAAAAAAGATGTTACTCCATTGCAGAATGTACACCTTGCAGATTTTGTTGCAGGAAAACATGCCTGTTCAGTGACTATAAATACCCCTAATAACTAGAATAGCCCCATTTCTGTGGCTTGTTGCAGATTAGTTTTCTTCCTCTCTTTCTTTCCCTTGAGTAATGTCAGCTTTGTAATGTCAACTACCCTCTAGATATGAAAGGCACCCAGTGACCAGCATTCTGGTGTCATTATTCATGATATTGGTGTGATTTCCCCCCTCCCTCCCAATAACACTGACAACTTTAACAGAAATCTATTAAGTTAAAAAGAACAAAGATATATATATATATATATATGTATATATTACATTTGCTAACTGCAAACAATCTCTTTTAGCTGCAATTTTTCCCATTGGGATTAAAAAGTGCACCAGTTCAACATGTCTGTACAGTAAAAACAGTTTGAAACATTAAATATACAAACCAGCAAAAGATTTTAAATATTTTGTATCAAATACTATAGGACAATATAATTTACCTTGGGGTTGTTTTTTTTTCCCTCTTTTTCCTTTTTTTTTTCCCTTTTTTTTTTCTTCTTTCCCCTTTTTTCCCCCTATTTTTTCCCCTTTTTTCCCCCTTTTTTTCCCCTTTTTTCCCTTGTTTTTTCCCTTTTTTTCCCATTTTTTTCCCTTTTTTTTTACACAAAACATTACACCTGAAATATGACTTTAGCTATCACAGAATACAAAAATACATACTTAAATACATACTTTTTGTCTTAAAAAAAAAAAAGTCTTTGCAGGTTCTGGCACGATGCAATACTTTAAGGCACGCTGTGATTTTTGGCAATCTATATTTGCAATTAACCGTCCCAACTATAATAAAAATGACCTGTAATTAACCTCTGAGAACTGCAAAGGCCAGATGATCATCTTTCCTCTTGCAATAACCCTTTTACTCAGGTAAAAACCTCGAGTTGAATTCCCTAGGTGTTCTGCAACTGACTTCTGCTACGGCCTGAGCTCTCCAACCCTAATCTAGCAAAGCAAGAACAGTCTTAACTCGGCACGTGGAAAGCCACATCAAATGCAATGGGATTAGTCACACTTTCATAATCTTTGCCATCTTCAGTGTCAGAATGCTCAACCTCAAGCAAAATTGAGCCCAAAATGCAAGTTGGGAGCCAAGTTCTGTCCTGCACTACATTTGTGCCAAAACTAGTAGGCATAGCACAGGTTAAAAAGCCAGGGCAGAACTTGGAAGCAGAAGTTCAATAATATGAAAAAAAAAGCCTTTGCAGGTTCTGGCATGATGTAACACTTTAAGGCACACTGGATTTTTGGCAATGATTCCAACCATTCCAATGTAAAAGTCTTTAATGACTATACTGAAGCCACTGGAGACATATGAAGTAAAATTGCCATAGGACGGAATCAGAAGAACGATGTCATTCTGCCCTTCTGTGCATTTGTGGGACTCCCAGTGGAATCAGCACAGAGAAAAAAAATGTGTCTTGAGAGATATATGGCTTACAAAGAGGCAATTGGGTTGCAAAAGACTTTCAGTTCTGTCTTCAAGTTGTTTCTGGACCACTAAAAACCTCCAACAATCTTCCGCACTCTAAGGAAAGATTCAGTCTAAATCCCTAACTTTAAAAGCCCCAAAGTAAGTTGCTTCTTGGGAAGAATCCAGTAGCAATGGGTTTGATACCTGGATGCTTATCATTTCACCAGACTTCAGTTTAAAAAACCCTCCCACATTTACAGAATAAAAATGGAATTCCGAATTCCCTGACCAGTATTTGGTGCTTCCTCCCTTCATCAACACATCAGAGCGCCTCATTTTAAGGTTTGTCTTGATCATATACACCATCAGTTGCAGCCCTCTCTTGGTCAGGTTTCCTGAAGTCTCATGATGCCTAAAGCAAATGTTGGCATAAAGGTAGTAAAAACCATCTTGATTAACAATCAGCTTTCCATCATGGAATGTCATATTGGATAAGTTTGCCTGGCCTTTGTCATGATGCCAGGATGTGAGGTTCACTTTGCGAGTTCCTGAAAAAGGGAGGGGGAAAAAAAACCACAATTAATTATTTATGCACATTTAACAGACCCCAACATTCAGAAAGCAACCCCCAGGTTTTTGAATCACTAGCAACTACAGTTATAAAAGCTAAAGCAAATATTAGATCATTATGGCAAAAATTCGTAGAGAAATTTCCTTTTTTTCATCACATAGTGCCGTATTGGAACGTGTCCAGAGAAGGGCAACAAAGCTGGGGAGGGGTTTGGAGCACAAGCCCTGTGAGGAGAGAGTGAGGGAGCTGGGGTTGCTTAGCCTGGACAAGAGGAGGCTCAGGGGAGACCTTCTTGCTGTCTACAACTACCTGAAAGCAGCCAAGCACCCTATCAAGTCTCCTCCTGAACACCTCTAATGATGGCGACTCCACCACCTCCCCGGGCAGCACATTCCAATGGACAGTCACTCTCTCTGTATACAACTTCCTCCTAACATCCAGCCTAAACCTTCCCAGGTGCAGCTTGAGACTGTGTCCTCTTGTTCTGGTGCTGGTTGCCTAGGAGAAGAGACCAATCACTGCCTGTCTACAACCTCCCTTCAGGGAGTTGTAGAGAGCAAGAAGGTCACCCCTGAGTCTCCTCCTCTCCAGGCTAAGCAACCCCAGCTCCCTCAGCCTCTCCTCATAGGGCTTGTGCTCCAAACCCCTCACCAACTTTGTTGCCCTTCTCTGGACACATTCCAGCAACTCAACATCCTTCCTAAACTGAGAGGCCCAGAACTCGACACAGGACTCAACGTGCGGCCTAACCAGTGCTGTGTAGACAGGCAGAATGACTTCCCTGCTCCTGCTGGCCACACTGTTCCTGATGCAGGCTAGGATGCCATTGGTCCTCCTGGCTGCCTGGGCACACTGCAGGCTCATGTTCAGCCTACAATCAACCAGCACCCCCAGGTCCCTCTCTGCCTGGCCGCTCTCCAGCCACTCTGCCCCCAGCCTGTAGCACTGCATGGGGTTGCTGTGGCCAATGTGCAGAACCCGGCACTTGGATGTGTTCAATCTCATGCCCTTGGACTCTGCCCATCTGTCCAGCCTGTCGAGGTCTCTCTGCAAACCCCCTCTACCCTTTAGCAGATCAACTCCTGCCCCCAGCTTGGTATCAACCGCAAATTTACTGATGATGGACTCAATGCCCTCATCCAGTGATGATCTCAAAGGTCACTTCCAATCTGGTGTATTCTATTCTATTCTATTTGTGCCATGGTTTAGTTGATTAGATGGTGTCGGGTGATAGGTTGGACTCAAATGATCTCAAAGGTCTTTTCCAAGCTGGTTAATTCTATTCTATTCAGCTTGCTGTTTATAGCTCTCCACCCTACCACTACAATATCTGCTGGACCACAGCTCAAAACATTTTCTTGGACAGTAATATTGATTGCTCTAAGCAACCATGCAACAAGCTTTGTATAGAAACTGCGTTCGACCTAAAACTAACAAACACTTGAGAAGAATTCAAAAGAAAAATGACTAAGGGAAAAACAGCAAATCTTGTTATCAGTCTTTGACCTGTAAGTGTTTGCAAGGAATAGCTGAACAAAATCTGAAAGCAAGTTAAATTGATAATTCCTTGGAGAGAAACCTTTGAATCTTCCCACAGTTTATGTTCTTGTCACTGTAGTGTTACAAAGGCAAAGTTACCTTCCTTTGAAAACATGAAAAAATGAGGAGAAAAAAAAGCTGCTGAGGGGTTTAGAGCACAAGCCCTATAAGGAGAGGCTGAGGGATCTGGGGTTGCTTAGCCCAGAGAAGAGGAGGCTCAGGGGAGACCTCATTGCTCTCTACAACTACCTGAATGGAGGTTGCAGCCAGATGGGGGTTGGTCTCTTCTCCCAGGCAACCAGTACCAGAACAAGAGGACACAGCCTAAAGCTGCACCAGGGGACATTTAAGGTGGATGTTAGGGAGAAATTCTTCCCAGAAAGAGTGATTGGCCATTGGAATTGGCTGTCCACAGAGGTGGTGGAGTCACCTTTACTGGAAGTGTTGAAGAAGAGACTGGATGAGGCACTTGGTGCCATGGTTTAGTTGATTAGATAGTGTTGGATAATAGTTTGGACTCGATCTCAAAGGTTTTTCCCAACCTTGTTAATTCTATTCTATGCTATTCTATGCTATTCTATGCTATGGGAACCAAAGGAATGGAACGACTGGAGATGGTTTGATTTGTTCATCAGGTCAGCAGTTTCAACTTGACAGCTGACTTCACATAGAGAGGTACAAAGGTACCCCAGAAACTCTGGTCCAAAAGGCACCTTCTGGATACTATAACCATGCAGCCACATTGTATCATCCCTTGCAGGCTTCAAGCTGGTCCAGTCTCAGATGTCACTTCATTTAGATACTACTGCTGAGGCTGTGCTAAGATAGGGCCAGGAAGGAGCGAGGTCAGCCACTGAGGAGAGCTTTTAAGTCTTCCTTCAAAACCTGGTCACATCTGACACATAATTTGGTAGCACACTGTTAAGAAGCAGCCTGCAACACTGGTCCAGACAGCACTGCTGATACAGCATGTGTATTATGCAGAAGTTCATCATGGCATTTTCTCATGAGGATTGTGCCCTGAAGCACACACCCCACAGTCCCTGCCCCCATCCTATCATAACCCCCACCTCATCTCACAGCCCCTGCCTGCAAAAACTGATGAATAGGCAACAGTGGGAGAAGATTCAGACAAAGCCCACAGGCACACAGAGGAAACAGCACTGTCCTCAGAAAGCCACAGAGGCCCTGGTCTTTCCTGATACACACAAGCCACTGGCACTACCACTCACTGAGTTTAATACGCAGGGCATAATACAACAGATGAGAGTTAATGCCCAACTTGTCCTCCTAACCACTAGCAGTTTTCAACACATGAGTGACTCCATTTTCTCCCTCCCACAGCAGTGGGTCCACACAGGCACTAGAGGACCTCACACCTTAGGCTCTCAGGGCATCTAAATAGCTGCTTGAAACATTCAGTACGTTACTCTCCCAGCATCAAACCAAAGCAACCTATTCCCACCAAACTTTGCGAGGCACAAGTCAGGGCCTCAGTGCCCTCTCCTCCAAGCACATATCACCAGTGCTTACAAGCATGCTGGGGGAAAGCCCCCAGGTGTATTTGGTTAGTTAAAATGATGTCTCTTGGATTTGTTTGTGCAGAAAGAAGTGAGGCGAAGTAGTGGCAGGGGAATTTCAGAGCTATGAGTCTTCCCCAACTGCCAAGGGCAAGAAACTTTCACGTGTGGGATGAACACTTTAACGGCAGTCCGGATCACAAAGCTTCTGGCATTCTTCCACAAAGATTTGAGCAAAGCACAGGTTGTCAAAGGCAGATCATAAATAGTTGCTCCCCTATGGCTTCAGTGCAGCCAGGTAGAAATTAAACAAGCAAGACCATACAGAGAAGCTGTCTTCTGTGCAGTGCCTCCAAAGAACCACTGAAAGCCACAAATTAATTGGAAGCAGAACTTAAGATCTCAAGTCTCTTAGCCTGGAATTATTCACCTGCAAGAGATGCCTAGAAAGGGGTGCCAGACTGCACCTCTGTAGCACTGGGGATAGTTGAGGAAGTTGTAGAAATTCTTGTGTACAGTGTTAAGTCTGCCAGAAACACTGCCCCAAGGAGGTTGGGCTACCTTGAGGATAAGAATAGGCAAGAAATCACTGCTTGGATCAGAGGAGAGGCATATCAGAGATACAGGACAAGAATGTATATGTATGACAGAAGAGAAAGGCATGCTGGCATGCTGTGACTGACTGGTGGTGATACACTGGGTAGTTGCTAGGCAGATCTGATTTACCTGACAAGTAAAGTTTCTAGTTGTCAGTCTTAATCAAATAGCAGTTCTGAAGAAATCCTTAGTGGGAATGCATCACTCCCTGCTAAAGAAGGTGGGGAGGGGAAATAGGTGACACAGTCACTTGTAATCGAGATGCTGAATGACGACTTCCGGTGAAGATTGTTCACAGTATTGGTGTTGAGAGGATTCATCCATGGTCAGAGGGAGAGTAGAGTAGAGCAGAGTAGAGTAGAGCAGAGTAGAGTAGAGCAGAGTAGAGTAGAGCAGAGTAGAGTAGAGCAGAGTAGAGTAGAGCAGAGTAGAGTAGAGCAGAGTAGAGTAGAGCAGAGTAGAGCAGAGCAGAGTAGAGTAGAGTAGACCAGGTTGGAAAAGACCTTTGAGATCATCAAGTCAAACCTATCATCCAACACCATCTAATCAACTAAACCATGGCATCAAGCACCCCATCCAGTCTCGTCCTAAACACCTCCAGGGATGGTGACTCCATCACCTCCCTGGGCAGCACATTCCAATGGAGGGCCAGGCCAAGAGATGATGGAACATGACCCTACATGTTTTGAGCAGAGGATTAGCCTAGATAACTTCTGTAAGTCCTTTCCAACCTAAATTGTAATGGTATGATTGTATTAATCAAGGCAGACAGACATTTTGCCACAGCTCAGAGCTTCAGAAGTGGCAGGCCACAGCCAGCAGCACAGCACAAATTTACTGTGGAGCCATGAGATAAACAGCACAATGTAGGTCACGTTGACAGAGAAGGAAGAGGTCAGAGAGACAAGGAAGATAATCTTCCAGACATGGCAAAAAGCATTTTTTTAAGAAGTTAAAACACAGCCCTGGTAACTTGAGACAAATTTTAAGTAAAATCTTGGATATCTGTGAGCATGAGCTAAGACTAACACAAATGAGTTTCAATAAAATTAATTAACAAGAGGGAAAACAGTGGGAGAAGAACAGAGGAGAAAATAGCCCTGCACTGATAATTTGCATCCTAGTAACTTCCAGGTATAAATAAAGCCTGAAGGATGGACCAAAGCACTGTTTGCTCTGAAAAACTGTTTTGGAGGCACAGGGCAGCTAAGCCAAACCTGGGGCTGTAAATAGCTCAGAAGACTGCAGTGTTTCCTTAGACAGCTAAAGGTATCAATTCACATCCCAAATGATATATTAAAGATTTATATTTATTTCAGTTTGTGATTTTCTCCCTTAAATGGTGACTAATTTCTGTAATCAATTTATAAACCAAAATTCACTGTTTTCATTTAAAACCTAGGTAGCATTTATTGTGAGCTCTGGTAAAAACCAACCAGCAAGAATCCAGCTTTAACCTAAGGCAGCAAACCTAAAAAATACACACAGCAAGCCAAACCACTACAGCTTCTGCAGCCAAATGATGGGTGGGGACACCAAGATCTGGGAAGGGTTATTTTCCCCCTTCCAAGCACTGCCCCCCCACCCCCAGATGCAAAAGTTCATTTGGGGTCTGATGTAATTGTGAACCAGGTAAAAAGAAAATGTTCTCTCACAGACACTGCTCAATGGAAGGTGTTCAGTGGCAAACAACTTAAAATAAAACCCTGTTTCACAGTGATGAAGTCTGATTTTTTTCTTTCTTGACATTGTTTATTCTGGGTCAGAGTGATGACAGTAGAGAACTTTAAAATACTAAGAACAGATCTGTCCAGACTCATGCATGGCATAAAACAATTTAAAAGGCTTTCAGACATGTGGGGTTTGAAATCAGGGAAAGAAAACAGAAATTGCCATTTACAGTCAGAGGAAACAGGATGGCAGAAAAAAAACTACTGGTGACCCTCAGGCAACTTCTTCCTCCTTTATGCCTGTCATTAATCTCTCAGCCACCCAGTCAAGTGAGTACTGCCTCATATCAGTGAACTTGATATTAAAGTGCTTCACAACCAGTAGGTTCAGGGTTCCAGCTATCCATAAGGATGCAGTCCTTTACTGCTGCAATACCCACAAGGACCACAGAAGCTGTGCTCATGATTAAAATCCTGGCAACCCTGTTCCAAAAGAGGCAGAAGCCATGTGTGCCAGATGAGGAAGAAATATGTCCAGCTCATCACGTTGGTAAGGGGCTGATCTGATCCAAGGAGGAACAAAGCAGAGTGCTGTCAGAGGCACTGTATTTATGAGAGTTCCTGCAGCCTGTGCTATTAAAAAAAAAACCAAACAAGTGAAGAGAGCAAGAAAGAGCAATGCCTCCCTTGCCATCATCCACAGATGTGCTGCATCACTCTCTAGAAGGTTAATCCAGTGATGCAGAACAGCAAAAATCATCAGCTGCTAGCCCTGATACAAATACAGTTTACAGCAACACCCAGGTAGACAGCAAACAAACTCCCACAGGAAAAGGTGGGTTTCAGAGTGTGACACTGACATGCTGCATTTCTGTAGATATGCATTATCTGTCTCTATGATTAGTGAACTAATTCAATCCTTACAAAGACAAAATGCTAGAGACAAGTTTACTGATAGTGCACCTTGTACTACTGACCTACCTCAAAAGCCAAAATATGACTGAAATAGATAGAATAGAATTGACCAGGTTGGAAAAGACCTTCAAGATCATCAAGTCCAACCCATCACCCTAAACTAAATGATCAACTAAACCTCGGTGCCAAGTGCCTCATCCAGCCTCTTCTTAAACACCTCCAGTGATGGTGACTCCACCACCTCCCTGGGCAGCACATTCCAATGGCCAATCACTCTTTCTGTGAAGAATTTCTTCATCACATTCAGCCTAAACTTCTCCTGGCACAGCTTGAGACTGTGTCCTCTTGTTCTGGTGCTGGTTGCCTGGGAGAAGAGACCAACCCCTACCTGGCTACAACCTCCCTTCATGTAGGCGTGGAGAGCAATAAGGTACCCCTGAGCCTCCTCTTCTCCAGGCTAAGCAACCCCAGCTCCCTCAGCCTCTCCTCATAGGGCTTGTGCTCCAGACCTCTAACCAGCATTGTTGCCCTTCTCTGGACACGTTCCTGCAACTCAACATCTTTCTTAAACTGAGGGGACCAGAACTGGACACAGGACTCAAGGTGTGGCCTAACCAGTGCTGAGGACAGGGGCAGAATGACTTGCCTGCTCCTGCTGGCCACACTGTTCCTGATACTGGCCAGGATGCTTGTGAGGAGACATCTCAGCCAATAAGAAAGCTTGTAGAAGTTTTGACTGCAGCTTAAGCTCTCGTCTTAGAAAACTCTGGATCTTGGCAATGTCAATGCACTTGAAGGGACATAGAACCCTGGACCTCCACACAAGAAGGTAACTCCTTCTGTACAGAAGTGCTTTATCCTTAAACAGAGGAAGACCAAGGTATTACTATGCAGGCTGCTGAAATCTCAGCTTTCAGGCCTCAGCACAGCATTCCCCTTTGGTTTGGTTATATAAACCAGAAAAGCAATGCACATAGCTTAATTAAGGAGTTCAGCACTGCAGAATGCATGTATTTTCAGAGGAAGACAACAGTGGTGATCAATGACCCCTCCCATCTTGAGATACTCTAATAGCTTCAGAATAAACTCTGGTTTTACTTCTACCACACCAATGATGATTGCTGTGTAGAGAATAAAGAGACAAATCTCAGATGACAGTGCCCTAGGGCAAAAAAAGGAACAGTGCTATGATCTCTTAAAATTGTAAGAATGCATCTTTTCCTCTGGAGAGTGTTCTAAGGCAGATTCACGTCTTGTTCCTTCATATGGTGCTAGCAAGGATACTCCCAAAGCCATCCAAAGACAACTCTGGGGAGAAAATAAGAGCACTGGCAAGATACAAGAATGCCATGCACTTACCATAGAACCCAGCAAAAGCCACAGGAAATTTTTTCCCCTACTCAATAGCTCAGAAACACACTGCATCCAAGTCAACACACTGAGCTGAAGCCCTGTTGCTCAGCATACAATGCTATGATTCTTGATCTTCCTGCTACTGAAAGATGCTAGGTGGATGCAGAGACCTTTGTGAAGCTTTGAAATGTCTGAAAGTCAGAAAAGCCCTGGGAGTCTTCATGTGAAAAAGGCTGTACCAGCCCTGCAACATCATAATGAATGGGATACAACAAAACTTTTGTCAACATGCACTAGCAGAAGGAAATGCTATAAATACAGCCCTATGCTATGAGAGTGCAATGTAGCCACAGAGGGCAGGGAACTTGCAGGCAAGCTACACTGATGACAGTGGAACTGCAGTTCTAGGTTTTCAACACCTCTAAATGAAAGATGTGCTTCCTTTGAGTACTGTGTCCAGTTCTGGGCCCCTCAATGTAAGGAGGACATTGAGATACTTGAACATGTCCAGAGAAGGGCAACAACGCTGAGGAGAGGTCTGGAGCACAAGCCCTATGAGGAGAGGCTGAGGGAGCTGGGGTTGTTTAGCCTGGAGAAGAGGAGGCTCAGGGGAGATCTTATTGCTCTCTACAACTACCTGAAAGGAGGTTGTAGACAGGTGGGGGTTGGTATCTTCTTCCAGGCAACCAGGAACAGAGCAAGAGGATACAGTCTCAAGCTGCACCAGGGGAAATGGTGAGGATAAAGTTCTTCACAGAAAGAGTAATTGGCCAGAGGAATGTGCTGCCCAGGGAGGTGGTGGAGTCACTGTCCCTGGAGGTGTTCAAAAAAAGGACTGGGTGTGGCTCTTGGAGCCATGGTTTGGTTGTCAGGAGATGTTAGGTATTAGGTAATAAGGTTGGCCTTGATGATCTCTGAGGTCTTTTCCGAACTGGTTGATTCTATGATTCTTTATAGCAAGTTTTTACAGTGCTGGGCACCTAACATTCATGTGTGTTGTGCATTCACTAACGAGTCTCAGATTCCAGATCCACTCTGAATACAAATGCATACAGACCCAACTACACTTCAGCACACAAAAGGAGTGTTGCTCAGAAAGGCTGAATAGGCAGACATAAGGCATTCTTGAATTTTACAACAGAGAACAGGACATTTCATCTAACAACAGAAAGGGGGGAAAAAGTCTTAAGACTCAATGGAAGGAAAACATCTTCCAACCTGCAAGATCAGGATGTTGGCCAATCTTTGTACTGGTATATCCTTGTATGTGTGCATGTATACACCTGTGTGTATGTGTACCTATAGCTGATGTCTAGTGCAAGATAAGAACTGTATTGTATTATTATTGTATTATTATTAACTCCAGCTGAGCCCTACTACCCAAAGAAAACAAGAAACTTCAGAGGAAAGCATTCAATCCATATCTTCATTCCTCACCTGAAAATATCACAAAGAGGCAGGCCAAGCCCCCAGACCCTGATCATGAAAAATGGTTATTTGAAATGGAGGCCATTCAGCACATAACAGACTGATGTTACATCAGATACCTGAGGCAAAGGGGCACTATCCTCCTGTTAACATTACCCCTGCTGCCTCTGAAATCCTTTAAGGAATCTAATTCATTCTCATTATCCAAAGCCAGTTCTGAAATCCCAGTCTGTTGCTGGAATTGCTCAACTGTTTTCATATACCTCATTGTTTAATGCATTTATAGTAGCATTGGAAGTATTCAGCTCAAATGGAACTTACCAGACGGAATATTCTTATCATCAATAATCAGATGGGCAAATGGCTGCTTCTCAGGTTTACTTCTCTTGTACAGTTCCATTCCTAGTGCCTCCATTGCAGCTACAAAGAAAACAATTGCATTACCTCAGAAAGACAAGTTTAGTAGAACTAAAATATTTCTTACTCATAAACCAGCACTTACCTTTTTCTGGTCTTGGTGGTGCTCTTCCTATGACACGCTGGACTTCCTAAAATGAGAAAAAGCAGCACTGATTTGATGTGGCCTTGGTTTTGCAATACTGTGTACTGAAGGTAGCCTGCACAATCTCAACACTCCCTGTGTGTGTATGTGGGTACTGTTCCACCTACACTATATTCAGATGCCTGGGATACATATTCTCCTGTTTGCATGATGCATAATATGAACACATAGTTTAGCTGCCAAAATCATCTGTCCAACCCTTCTGATACAAGTGGATAGGAATGATGCGGATGATTGCTATACTGTTTATCGAAGTAGTAATGACAGGACACTACTGGGGTCAGAGTGGCTGGAGAGCAGTGAGGTAGAGAGGAACCTGGGGGTACTGGTCAATGGTAGGCTGTACATGAGCCTGCAGTGTGCCCAGGCAGCCAAGAAGGCCAATGGCATCCTGGCCTGCATCAGGAACAGTGTGGCCAGCAGGAGCAGGGAGGTCATTCTGCCCCTGTACACTGCACTGGTTAGGCCACACCTTGAGTCCTGTGTCCAGTTCTGGGCCCCTCAGTTTAGGAAAGATGTTGACTTGCTGGAAGGTGTCCAGAGAAGGGCAACAAAGTTGGGGAGGGGTTTGGAACCCAAGCCCTAGGAGGAGAGGCTGAGGGAGCTGGGGTTGCTTAGCCTGGAGAGGAGGAGACTCAGGGGTGACCTTATTGCTCTCTACAAATCCCTGAAGGGAGGTTGTAGCCAGGCAGAGGTTGGTCTCTTCTCCCAGGCAGCCAGTACCAGAACAAGAGGACACAGTCTCAGGCTGCGACAGGGGAGGTTTAGGCTGGATGTTAGGAGGAAGTTGTATACAGAGAGAGTGACTGTCCATTGGAATGGGCTGCCCATGGAGGTGGTGGAGTCACCATCATTGGAGGTGTTCAGGAGGAGACTTGATGGGGTGCTTGGTGCCATGGGTTAGTTGTTTAGGTGGGTTGGATTGGTTGATGGGTTGGACACAATGATCTTGAAGGTCTCTTCCAACCTGGTTTATTCTATTGTATTCTACTATGGTGGTTCGAGCCTTAACTGGGAGTTACGAGCTCAGATGCGGGCAAGGCTGAGAATCTCTCCCCCACTCTCCCCTCCTCCCTCCCAACAGAGAGAGGAAAAAAAAAAGGAAGGAGCAAATCCACCAAACAATAATTTGGAGTCGGCTTGGAAGTAGAGAGGTAAAGAGTTTTCTTTAAACAATATATATATATAACAATAACAGGTAAGGTTCAAAAGGGCAAGGAACAAGGATGGATGGGAGGAGGACAAAGAAGAATAATACAAAACCAGTCTCTCTCTGCAGAGGCGTGGAGGCAGCAAGGAGAAGGATCAGGCCCAACCACGTGGCAGAGGAGCAGGAAGGCAGCCGCAGTAGCTCTCATCCAGGAGAGGCAGGAGCCAAAAGGAGAGCTAATAGCTGCAGTGCCCTGCTTTTTATACCCTAGCTGGGCAGGGAGAGGGGAGTAGAACAGACTCAGCTTCCCAGGGGGAGATGCCCTGCAGGGAGGGCAAAGCACACTCAAGCCCTCCCCACTTTGTTTTCACAATGGGCATTAACCCACAACACCTACTTACTGGAATGTTTCTCTAAGTGAAACAGCACAATGACCGCTAGTAATGCATCACTTCCAAAAGCAGAATTCATGAACTGATTTAATTGCATGGGGTCAAAAGGTAACAAAAGAGGCAGTTCTACATAGGGACTAATCTGGAATCACACTAACAACTAAGGAAAGGTAAGCTCTCAATTTCATTTGTGATGAAATTAAATTAAAACCTCCACCCTTCACACTTGATCACTAACAGGGAAGGTTGCAAGACCACAAGGCTTTACAATCAAGACTCTCTTCTAACAAGGCATGCAGGAACTGAAGGATTCAGCATCTTCTGGGCCAAATGCACTGGATATCTGTTTGGAAGCCTTCACTCTTCAAAACCGTAAGTTAGCTTCAACACGAATGAAACCTCTGTTACTCAAAACTAAGAACAGCACAAGTAACAGACATCAGGCACCACAAAAAGCCTGGCTTTTAATAATCCAGATCTACTTTCCTCTTCAGAAAACATACAAACAGCAGTTTTCAAACATCTAATCAGCCTACTCTTCTTACAAGCCTGGACTGAGTCTTTGTAAGCTTCAGTCCTCATCTGCCCTCTGTTCCCCCATGACTCTTCACCTCTGTTTTCTAAAAACCAGGAGCAATATTCTACTTGCTGTTCAGAACACCTCATACCACGGAGCTATCACAGAAATATTTAGCAAAAGGAAACAATTTGCTGAAGATAGAAAATCATATCTCACCTTTCAAACCTACGAGTGGTCCTTTGTTTTATCGCTGCATCCCACATATTGCTGTTCATCTGCTTCAGCACCACGTATATGCAGCGAACCTCAGATTTGGCCAGATCAGCAATGTTCCACTGTGCTCTCAATCACTGCAGTGTTTTAGAATTCGAAACACTGCTTTGAAAACACCTGTAATTTTGCTGTCACATCTTAGCCACTGCATTTATTACTCTCACTTTCCCCTTTCAGTAGGTGTTTAAATGTTAAACCAACATGAAAAGCCTCAGCTTTTCATACAACAGGAGTTGCGTTATGAGTATCAAAGCATAGTACTTCAGCAGAGATATGCTGATTTTGCAGATAACAATCATTAAGATGCTTTCTGCTGTAGAGATGATAAGAAAAGCAGAATTGCAACTTCAAAAGAAACAAAGCTCATGTCCACCTCCCCCATTTACATTCACTTCCCCTCTCTGATCTTCCCACTTCAATGTCAATTCTAGGAGCATGAAAATGAAGCTCAGTTCTAGGAGATGCACACCAACAGCCTCTAGCCACACTTGAGCTCTTCAACTTCATCAGAAGTAGAAAGACAACAAAAATTTGTCAGTACTAGATACAGCAAAGAGTGGCAAAAGCTTCTGAGAACAGAACATAAAGTAAAAGAGACTGGGAGATGGACCACGCTCAGATTCCTGCGCCACGCTTACTCCCAATCCTTTCCACAGCAAGAGGCAACTCCTTTGCTTTCTCAATGGAAACTTCTCTGATGTGAGGTCTGCTTTTGAATCCTATCTTCCAGGGAGATGTGATAATATCCTTGCTTGGAGAGCCTTCTGGGCAGATCTCCTATTATCTAAATTGCTACTAACAAAAAGAATCTCATGGCTAGTAACTGCACAGCCCATGAAGTCCCTGAACTAGCCAGTCACTATCCTTCTCTTAACCTTAACCCAGAACCTTTCTTAGGAGTACAGAGTTCTTCTGCATACTTCCAAAGATGCTCTGGCTTGAGCAGCTGCGTATGTCACCTTCTGAGATCTAGCAGCCTGACTCAGCTCATCTCTCATGCAGAAAGGTTGTGGTCCCAAGAAATGCAGTCTGAGCTGCTTTCTTTCTAACTGTTGGTGGTGCTGTTCATCTGCAACATCCCCACCTGGTAAGCAGAACAGCAACTAAGAAGACTTCAGTTCACAACTCTCCTTGTCCCGATCATCTTGAGCCTACTTTCCTGTTTCCTAGGAGCATCTCTTTCCGAGAGGAACACTCTCCTCTATTCCTCCTGAAGCTATGCTGCTATGACATTAGGAATGCAAGCATCATTACAACATTGAGCCCAACACCAGTACACTGAAGAATGCTGCATGTTCATTAACTCTTCTGTATGCATGTCATTTAATTAATAATGACTAGCCTGGGGCCAGAAACCAGAAATCCTCCATCAGCTGAGTTCTCCAAACACTGTACTAGTGCTAAGTTCTTGATTCTGACCAGCTCCATAAAAATTTGGTATTCCTTTCTGTTCTGTTACCCATGCTTCCAAAAAGAAGCTGAAATACACAACATAGTCCCTAGATAACAGAGATGGAGCTGTGGGTTCCTCCTGAAGAATAAATAGTTGAACACTTATCTTGATTTTTTTACCTCATGGTTCTACAGTTCCAAGGTGCTGATACACACCCTACCTTAGAAAAGCATTTTAGTACATACTTGCATCTGACTCTGAAGGACTCAAGAACCACGTTTTCCAGTGGATGTTCGAAGATAATCCAGATGTCTAAACATGGCTTCTTAGTGGGATTAGAGAAATGCCCTGGAATCCCTACTGCAAGGAGCTAAAAGCTAGGATTTTCCAAATCTTCAAAGTATCAGCTACACTCTTTAGCACATGAACACCTTTAAGTAGCTCTTACTTAATCACAACATACACTACCATGAAGAAATGAATAACAGACTCTGTCACTAAGACACCGCTATGTGGGCATGAGCACTGCTGACAAAATATTATCAGTGACCTCTTTTAAGACTGCCACCCACAGAACCACATGTGCTAACAAGCTGTTGAGCTATTTCTAGAAAAATTGCACAGAAACATCACACCACTCTTAGTTTTATGAGCTGCACTTGTACACCTTTGCACTATTTGCCCACTGCCCACTAAGTCAACCCTGCCGTCTTGCTTCCCATATTCCAACCTCCTTCATACAGTTGCTGTTTAAACAACAGAGAAAGCAGTCAGTCACAGAAATGAAAAATGCGTTTTCCTTCCTCCAAAACACTTAAGAGGCAATTGGGAAGCTGCAAAATTTTACAGTTTAAAAGCAAAAATCATGGTTTAAGTGCTGGAAAGTTGAAAACTACTCTTTCCTCATCAACAGCAGGCTGTGGTTTTAGCCCTTAGCATCTCAGCTATCGAAATGAAACCAATTTTTGCTTATCAAGTTATGTCCAACGCTGGGGATATAAGGCTACATTTGAGCTTGTGACATCTGTGAACTGTTTTCTTCTCCTTGGACTTTTACAATAACTCAGTCTGTAACTTTGAACAGCTCTGAGCAGTCTTTTGAGGCCAACCAGAAAAGAAGCTCTCAACAGTCTGTGACCCTAAAGCTTCTTTATGCAGTTTCCTCTACTACCTGAGTGCTTTAAGTCCAGCTAATATGAGGAAGAAGTATCTATCTGGCTGGAAATTCAGCAATTTGAAGAATGTTAATCAGAGAGGAAGTAAAATAGAGAGTACATTCATAAGAAGATAGTTTGCAGATCAGCACTGCAAGCTCTATCCAAATGAGTAGTGCATTGCCTGCAGAGATAAAAAGTCATGTAAGGTTGTAGGATGGAAACTGTGAAATTTTAACAACTTACAGCAATCCCTTGAGAAACTTTGAGTTTGTCCATAACTACATGCACTTTAAATGTCTGCTAAGTATATAGATATCTCTGTAAGTGGTGCCCTGGAGGTCTAGCAAAGTACTCTGCTGCCATATGGGAGACTAGTTTACGCCTGAACTCCTCAAGCTGCTAGCAGCTGGGAATATTGCCAAGAAAAGTTACTTATGACTGACCCAAGATATGTTTGCAGTCTTTTCTACTTCAGGCTCATGACAGACTTCACAAGAACTGTGGTTAGCGCATCTGGACTGCCAAAAGGTTCATAGGGTTACATGTGAAAAAAAAAAATATCAAGCAAAAAGGCAGTCTAGGAAAATGTATTATTTGTCTGCCTGAAAGTTTACATGCAACACTGAAAATGTGCTTTCTACTGAGCTTTCTCTAAACAGTACTTTTATCCTGGAATATGATAAGGAATTCACCACTAGATCCTGATTTTTAATTTATTTTACCTTTTTTTTCAGGAGACAAATGTTTCTAGACCTGACCTTGCAGCCCTACTGCACTGGGTTTCATAAGAGCACTTTCATTTTCAATGTCAATCTCTGCTTTAGATTTAAACACTAGGTTTACAGGTGTGCACAGAAAAACAGATCAGAAGAGTGCAGTAAACTAAAAGCTGTAACCAGACTCCCAATCTGAGCAAAAGCGAGCTGTCTATTTTCATTTCCTGAGCAGCTTGAATTGCAAGATGCAAAATACTGAAAAATCACAAAAATCTAAGCAGAGTTTTAAAGTGTTCCATTTCAGTCACTTAACATGCTGCCAAATCAAATAAGGACTGGTTCTTAAAACACAACACAGGTTAGATTCTCTTCCAGGGAAGCAAATGAAGCACAGACAACAGGAAACCTTTTGTCACATTAACTGCATTCTCACACAAAGTTAGCACACCTGGAAGTCAGATTCAGCTCCATCTCTGCCTTTGATTGCAGCAGAGTCAACAAAAGGCATAACATGGTAAATTTTTGCCTGAAGACTATTTCTGTCACTTCTCTTGTATGCCAAAAGGCACAAGTTTAGCCCCAGGCAAGCATTTCTCTATCTGTATTTTGCTTTGCACTACCAATAAATGGCAGCAAAGAGTCCAGAAAACCCATGCAGCTGCTTAATACACCCTCCTGCATTCAGAGGAAATTCAGGACCTAATTACTTTGGCAAGGGAAACTTTATTGTTCTCAAACTAACGTTCATCAGCCAAGAAAGTTATCCCTACTCACTACTTATCCTGGCCACGGACACTGCAGCACTGAAACTCCATCCAGAATGGCAGGATATGCAGCCTCAGCTAAAGCCAAGGCTTTTGTTGAGTAACCAGCACTGAACGACCAGAATACATGGCTTCCCATTCACTTACTGTAACACGCTCCTTACTGTCATAGGAGCTACAGGAACAAGCAGCCTAGTACCAGTGCACAGAACAGAAGAAGGGATAGTGTGAGCTTCTATAAAATATTGGAGGAAAGAACTAATCCTACAGATAAACCCCCCCTCTTTTTTTTCTCACCTTTAAATTTTTTAAGGAGGTGGCTAGGAAAAAAAACAACAACAAACAAAAACCAAAAGAATAACTCCCTGGTTTCTCTTTTTTCCCAACAAAAAGATCTGCCACTCAGGGTACTCTGTTAAAAGCAAACATTACCTGAGCACAATTAAAGTACTATATAATTAACTCAAGTGCAATTCATGCTATAAAGTGCATGTGATTTCAGCTCAAATCTCATGTAGCATTCTCTATGAAACAGTGACAGTCCCAGGCAGATGTGAAGATGTGGAAATTTAACGGATCTGGTAAGCCAAGAAAACCAAATACCACAGCAGACATTCAGCTGTTTAATAGCCCATACTTAGCACTAAACACTATAATGAACACACAAAGAGATCAAGGGCAGCAACTGCAGAAAGAGGTGATTGTGACATATCCAGCTTGCCTAGCTTTCTTCATTAGGACTGACTTCAGCTGACTACTCCAGGAGCAAGTTGTCATTCTCAATTGCTGGGCAAAGCCTGCCCAGTTACTGTGCTATGGCAAAGTAGCTCTTCTGCCAGCTCTGTTGTGTTCAGAAGACAAAGAGCAAAGAAAAGAAACAGGCAATACTATCCTCCGTTTGGGGCTGAAAAAAGAGTAAGAAACATGAGCAAATGTTATCTACTCCTCCTTTCAGGCAATAAATTCCTTGTTGATGATCTTGACTTGGGAGAATCTTGTTAGAAACAGAAAGATTGCTTTGGACAAAAAAACAAAGTAGAACTGTCCATTTTTATGAACATCCAAAGTGTTGGCACACCTATACAAGTATTAGGATATATGACTACCATTCTAGCCTGTCTAAGTGTCAGAATGGCAAATCAACCCACTGCAAGCATAGTAAATGTGTTTTGAATACAGAACTGGTTAACCACTGCTAGGTTCATGAGCAAACACAACATGATCTTGGATGCAACTTCAGGTATTATTCTGACACCAGAAAATACTTTATAGAACTTACCTCTGAATACAGGTGTTGGAAAAAATATTGTTAGGTTCAACAGGAGCACAAAATAAAGGAACACACGGTCTGTCTGCTACCTACCTTCTGCACAGCTCTTTGGAGAGCTAGTTTCATGCTTCTACATGATTCTGGCATTAACTTCACTTCTTGACTTTCAAAGGATGCATCATGCAAATCTGTATTTTCTTGATGTCCAAAAAGTGTTCTGACACAGTGTGCATGTTCTTTTGAAATTCTAGTAGGGTCCATCTGAAACAAAAATATAAACACAATCACAGTTTTAAGTGTCTGCCCAACAGACATTAAGAGCATTTTAGTCAGGGATAATTTTCAACCATTTAAAAGTTTGGCATCTAGACAAATCTAGTATCCAAACTTTCATTGTAAACAATAAAGAGGGAAAAAGTTCTCCACATCGAGGCTAATTTCATCCAACAAGCATGTGTGACAGGAAAATGAATTATCTTCTGGAGCTGTCTAGTTCATTAGTTCAGGCTAGGTATGTGACTTCCAAGAGTTAAATTTCACTCTTACAGTAAAATCAATAATCTTCAATTCCATTTTTTTACTACTCAGTGCAACATCACAATTATTTTAGCAGGTAACAATGCACAGCTGTCCTATCTCTAAAAACTAGAGTTGGCAAGATGACACACAAATGACAAGTAGAGGAACTTGGGGAAAGTATGTACAGCATCTAGCACATCTTTTCCAAGAGGATAACCAGAAGAAGAGGAGGCAGTTGTCATTGAAACTGTTTGTGAGCAAGAGGCACTGCTGCATGAAGCAGTCACTAAGTAAGACAGCACAAATTCAGAAAGACCCAGCAAAATTAAATAAACGGTACCACAAAACACCTCCTTCATGGGACAAAGCCTGGCAAATTTAGTGTACCTGCAAGATACCTTTAGCAATCAGGCTTCATGATTGAATCAAGTATACTTATAAACAGCAAGTTTATAATACTCCTTAATTATGCCAGTTAGATAAATTGGAAGGATTTTCCAAGGATTGGCATCATGTTTCAGCGGAGTTTAACTGCATAAATATAATTTTAAACTGTTTCTTCCTCTCTGCCCACACTCCATATACTTAACACTCAAGAGATATTAACCACTGTTAATGGTTAATAGGCCTAAGACTCTCAGCATTTGTTCTCCATTTGTATTCTGCTTTTACTTCAGGCTTTAAAGAAGGGTTTGTGCACTCAAAACCTTGTCCAAGTTTTTGAACGCTATCATCTGGTCTAATATAGAACATTTACTTCTATTGTTCTGCATAAGATGGAAAAATAACTTTATCTGAGAACTACAGAAGATATTTGTAATGACAACAAGGGCATGCTAAGATGTTGTGGACAGTGCCTTACCAATGTTCAGTTTCCCGTAACACACCACTGAACAAAACAGAACATCCAAAGGAAGTTTTGCAGAATATAAAGCAGCCAGAGTGAATCAAACACATTACCTCATTTGTTCACACAAACATGTCTGATTACCTAACACCATAAAAGAACCAAATTAACTTTAAAAAGCATAAGGTTAGGATTATAGAGGTGAATCTAAGCCTACACCAGCCAGGCAGCCATCCAATAGGCACATACTGTAGAGAAACATTCCGTGCACAGATGGCAACACCAAATGCTGCCTCTTCCATCACCATACTTCTGCTGAAGTCTCCAAATGAGAGCTGTTTCCCCAATTCATTCATACCAATGTCAGTTCATGTGACC
This sequence comes from Colaptes auratus, assembly GCA_015227895.2. NCBI lineage: Eukaryota > Metazoa > Chordata > Aves > Piciformes > Picidae > Colaptes > Colaptes auratus. The sequence goes on from CM037631.1 coordinate 116,069,211, forward strand.
TGGTTTAACTCTCTCAGTTCTCCCTGCAGGTTTGGAACAAAACAGGTCAGAAAAGATTCACCTGAAGATCAGAAGATGCCACAGCTCTGAGCAGAGGGACAGAATTGGAGGCAGTTAACATCTTCCTGGGGTGGCCTGACACAGATGAGTTCAAAAGAAAAACTGTGTATAGCAGCTCTAAGAATAAAGCACTAATGACTTCTCAAGTCACCTAGTGCAGATCTATTAGCTGTTTAAGCTGATCTAAACCAGCACCCCAGTGCTCTCATCTTCACCACAAAATTTCATTCCTGGTTCTCAGTCTCCTCAATCAATAGCCTGAGACAATTTTTTCTTTCTGAAAGGTTAGCACCCTAAAACCAACTCCATGTATCAGATGAGCATGAGAGCACAGGTAAGGCACAGAAATAGAAGATCAGTAAGGCAGAACCAGCTGTACAACTGCACCTGAACAGCATCTCTTCCAGCATGTTCCACTACTATCTGGAACTCAGAAAATCAACTGTAAACTGAAAGGAAAAAAGTGAATCACAAAACATTTACCAACAGCTGATAGAAGACAGCTAATACAGAATGACCAGGGTTGGAAGGCACATCTAAAGGTCTCTGGTCCACCCCCATGCTTGAAGAAGAGCAAACTTGTAACTTAGGGCAAGTTGGTCACGGCCGTGTCTAGATAAACTTTGTAGAATCTGCACTGATGGAGACTTTTGACCTCTCCAGGCAAACTATTCTATGATTTAACCACTTTTACTGTGTAAAAACAGTAGTTTTGATGTCCAGCTACAGTTCCACTTGCTGCAGTTTATGACTGCACCTCTTCTTTTTGCTGTGCATTTCTGGAAAGCCTGGCTTCATCTTTTGGTAACTAAAACCAGTGATTACCTTCCCTCACCTTAGTCTGGTCCAATGAATCCAGTTCTCCATTTCCAATACACTAGGGACCCTAGCCATCACAGCTGTCTTCTGATGGACTCTCTCCAGTTTGCTGATATGCCTGTGGTACTGAAGGACCCAAAATAGGGCCCATTATTCCAGATGTAGTCTCTCATGTTGGGATTGTTAGAGACCTGAGTAAGTGAGGGCCTTCAAAAGGATGTAGATATCTACATCTTCTCCCTTCCACAAATACTACAGAAGACAGAAAGCTACAGCAAATAACTGCTAATAGAAACTCATTTTTATCAGTAACTCTGCTAGAGTGAGAGACTATTATCCCCATTTTGGATTTATTTAAACTCATAGGATCATAGAATTGTTAGGTTTGGAAGGGACCTCAAGATCGTCTGGTGCCAACCCCCCTGCCATGGGCAGGGACACCTCACACTAGATCAGGTTGCTCAGAGCCACATCATCTGAAAACTAGAAAATAAAACTAGGTTTCACAATACAAAGCTCATGAAATTTGTTAAGCATCCAGCATGACAAATCACACATAGCATAAACTTGCAGCTATCACCCATCAGCAATCAGTCAAAGCTGTCACACAACCCTGTGCCAGAGCAGTAACCACAGATTGTAGAGAAGCACTTATTTGGATTAGAGTTTATCTGCTGAAGGCTTAAGACAGAAAACCAGCATCTCTGCACCTACAGTTAAAAGATCAAAGTCTTAATGGAACTGAAACTGATAACTTCAGCAACTTAAAGCTCTGCAGCCCATTCTGAAAAACTGCAAGTCTCTAGAGATTGTTTGATAAGGTAAAGCTCTGATGCTGGGAATCACTAACCTACCTGACTGCCCCTACCTTTTCAAAGAATACCTAATCTTCGCCACATTGAACCATGGAAATTAGCTCTCTTGTCTGAAAAGCCATTCTCAGAATCCTGCATCTTATATCTTTATAAACATCCTGTACTGAACTGCTATTACCAAACACCAAGACCAAAACTGTGGCCAAAAAGTGATGCACAGAAAAACTTTCAAGGATATTTTTTGAGAACCTCTGAAGAGTCAGATAAAATACCAGAATGGTCTACAGGAAGAAGCTTGCTAACTTGCAAGGCACAGAGACCTTCAGCATGAAGTCATAAAGATTTAATACCAGGAAGAAACATCTCGATGCAACTAAAAATATTGGAGAAAGTTTTATAACAAGTAAGCTAAATACTCTAGACAAATTAACCTATTTAAACAGAGGAGTCTCTAGATTGTATTTCCTGTGTTATTGCTGTGTATACATCCATTGCGTTGGACCTTGCATTCAGATAAAACCTTTCAGTGCCTCTTGATTTTCTGCATCAGTCATCACTCTAGCTCCATCTGTGCCTGGGACTCTTCTTATCCAACTCAGGGCAGCCAAAATGAACTCCAGCATTGTGGCTGAGACCAAATAAATGTACAGAATGAAGAGACAGTTTTCTGATGTTAAGAATATTCAGTTTGGTTTTAAAAGAGACAATTCTTTCCATCCACCTTTACATATTAAACATTGCCTCAATTATGCAATGTTGCGGTATCACATTCTGTACTTACTCCTTACAATACATGTTTCATGTTTACACTCAGACTTATTTTCAAACTCAAACCAATTTTCACATTATCAAATATCACTCTGGATTCCATGACTTTCCTTAACCACCAAGGGTGTCTTCCAGGCTTTCAAAAAGTGCTACTGGCCCCTTTCAAGCTGTTTTCCGTTAGCCGCTGTGCTGAAACGCTCACGAAACTTTAAACAAAGTCTGAAAGGCATTTTGTTAGTGTTTAATTTCTTGGATTCAGCACATTTCACAAGGCTCAAAAAGAACAGCCAGAGCATCTTAATGTCTGTGTATTTCAGAGCATGAGAATATTGGTAAAATTCAATTCTCTTTCTTTTTAGATGCTCCAGCTCATTGTCCCACTTGCATTGCACTGCATTACTTCTTGGCCGCGAGCATGTGTTTACCCATGAAAATCTAGTGTCAGTTATGTCTTGTGAAATTCCAAATGCTCAAGCCACAACATAAACAAAACTAAGGGAAAACCAAAACCTCAACTATTGTCTCAGCTCATACTGTGTCATGATCCAACCCAAACGATTTTATGCAAATACACATAAAATGTGTATGGTAAAACTGAGTCAGAGTTTACTCAGCCTCTTAGGCAGAGTTTTAAAGAGCTTTTACATTTTCTTAGGACCAGCCTATATAGTCAAATCTTGCTAACTCACAATTCTCCATACAAACATTTCAATTCTTTTGATCAAATTTGGACAGATGAAAATTTTACTGAAAAGTACAAACTGAGATAGCTTAATACAAACATATTTGATACCAATCTCTTCAAAAGCAAGGTCAGATCATGCTCCATATAAATAATGTGCAAGACATTAAATACGACTTCCACAGGACCCACTATGTTTTTCCACCTATCTTATTCACCAAGAAGAAATTGGTGAATAAATAGGGATTACCATATCTTATTATTATTTTGAATTATGTACTTTCTTCAGCAGTGTACTTATTATTGTGTGAACTACTCTATTCAGTGATGGCAAATATGATGTTTCCTCCACTAGCAATCTTTCAGGCAATGACTTCAGTCAAGTCCACACCTAGCTACATCATCTCTTTCATGTTTCAGAAGCTCAAGTTTACAAAGGACTCCATCCAACAGCATTACTCCAAATCTACAGGAACAATAATAATAATACAATACACCAGGTTGGAAGAGACCTTCAAGATCATCATGTCCAACCCATCAACCAATCCAACCCACCTAAATACAATACAGTACAATACAGTACAATACAGTACAATACAACCCACCTAAACAACAAGACACTGGCAAGAGAATTAAGCTGCCAAATACAGAATTACACACAGACTAAGTACTTTTTTCAATTAAGGAAGCAGAAGGAAAATAGCCATTATGCCATGAATGCTCTTTTTAGCCTATTTTAGCCTCTTTTAGCCATGTGTGAAGCACTGACATTAATCTATCACAAAGGGTCCCTAATAGGGGGAAGTGGAAGATAAAGAGAATGGTAGAATAGTTTTCAAAAAGCACACTTTGATTAGTTGTTTTTCCTGCAGTGGGTCTCTAGTATAGTTGTGCATTTATATGAGCCATGTTTTGACAAAGATGTCATTTCACGTTCCTGCAGATCTGGAGCGAAAAGCATTTTTTCTGCCACATGCCAAAGTAGGCATTAATTTATTTCACTGTCAAGCAAACAACAAGCTTTAAGCTACTTTACAGTGAGTCCCAGAAATTAAGTGTCACTCTTCTGAAGCACATGGGATATGCTGAACTAAGTACTGTACTGCTGTTCCATTTTATTTTTGCAAAAATGGCAAGCACAAAACCATTGTCGGTAAGAGAATACAAAGTGGTCTGCATAATAAATGATCCTGTGTACTTGATAGTCATTCATCTGTCTAAGGGGGTGTACATTTGTGCAACACCTGTTTTTAGAGTGCACTTTGTTAAGAAATCCGGGCTGCTACATCAAAATCAAGGGCATCTACCTAGAAAGTAAAGCGAAAGCAACTGGTTTCCACTCACCAGTAACTTCAAATGAAAAGTACACACAACAGAAGTACCACTTCCATGAAGGCAGGGAGACAAGCATTAGCAGAATTAGCATCCAGTGAAAAAAAGCAAGCAGAAAGTCAACACCTAGCCTCAAGAAACAACCAGCCAGCAGCCCCCCACTTCCTCTGAGAAGCCATGCAGGGTAAGAGACACAGCAGTAAGTGGATCCAGCCAGCAAGGCAAGTGGTTTCCAAGAAGCAGGCTCCTCTTCTCGCTGAAAGCCTAACCGCTAGCCACCTTATCTCCCCCACAGCAGTACCTCTCTGTGCTCCTTTCTGTGTGCACTGCTGCCTCTTCTGAAGCATCCTCTGGCAGGCTTGAGGCCTGGCTGGCAAAGGGCACAGGCTCTCCGAAATGAGCTTCTGAGCCGGAGCAGACACCTCTGTCCGATGCCTGCTAGCACACAGATGCTGCTGCACCGTGCCCTTAAGCAGTCTGAAGGACAAACGATTCCAAGTGGTGTTCTGTGGTGGCCGTTTTTCCTTAGAGACATTTCTCCCACCGGTGAAGTACTTAGGGCAGCCAAAGACCTCACCCATGTCTACTCCTTCTCTAGTGAATAACTGAAAGCCGGCCATTGAAAACCAAAGCCCTGCAAGACGGCAGGTGAAGGATCATTACAGCTGCTTTTTGAGTCGGGGACTTCTCATGTCCGACCTCGCTGACAAACCCCAAAATACACCCCCAGGCCGAAGTATTACCTAGCACACCTCAGGCTCCAGGGACCAAGGGACAGCACAGGCCAGGCAGCGTACTAGGAGTCATTCAGCCCAATCCCTCTCAAAGTTGGGCCAACTTCAGAGCCACATAACGGTGTTCTCTGACTTGTTTGGGGTTTGGTTGGTTGGGGTTTTTTGGGGGGTGTTTGTTTAATCGACCCAGTCCCAGCGACGGGAGGCCTTCTTCCCTTCAGAAAGGTGCGAGGCAGCCGCTGCTGCCCTGCCCAGCCGCTCCCTCACAGAGCGGCCGCCAAGGCGGGAAGGCACAGCGGCTACCTGGTCACCTCGCCGTCGCCTCCGGGCGGTCAGCAGAGGAGCCGCTTACCTGAGCTCGGAAGTAGAGGAAGAGGGCGACGCTGCAGACCACCTGCCCCAATCCCAGGAGGACAAGGGCGACGAGGAGGGAGCGGGAGGCGGGCGGCGGGTGCGGGTGTACCGGCAGCGGCGGCGGCGGTGGCGGCGGCGGGGCGCTCTCGTGGGCGGCGCCGCTGCCCAGCTCCTCAGAGCCGCGCAAGTACTTGGTGTAGTCTCGGCTGGCGCGCCGCATCGCGCCGCGGGCAGCTCCGCACCGCTCCGCTCAGACGGCTCCACAGGCGGCCTGCGGCTCCGCGGAGCTCACCAACCTCGGCAAACAACCCCGCTGCCCCGGCCGGGCACCTCTTATAAACTGGGCGGCCAATCAGCCCCAGGCGGCGTGCTTCTGCCCCGTCCCCGCCACCACACGCACATCACCACCGCCCCCTCTTCGCCTGCCCTCCCCGAGCAGAGACCGGCCCCCGCTGGACCGCGACGGGAGGGTCGTCTCGGGCCCGCCCCTGCCCCTGTCCCTGCCCTTGCTCCTGCCCCCGGAGCGCCGACCTCCGCTACCGGGCCTGCTGCCCCAGCGATCGCGGTTAGCGCTGCTGCTCCTCGCAGAGAGAAACTTCTCGCCTCCCCTCCACCATGAGTGAGCCAAGTACAAGGAGCCCTGGCTCCTGCCGGCCGCCGTGCCCGTGTCCCCTCCCCATCTTTGCCCCGTCTCAGGCTTGCAACACACCGGACGGCCCTAGCAGGTGTGGTGGCATCTGGAAGGTCCTTTTTCCCCCCAAATCCCGGGGTACCTGGAAGCAGTATGCACCCAGGTGGGCCTTCCCTGGCTGCTTTGGTTAGTCCAGGTCCTCGGAGGACCAAAGGCAAGTCAACCACTCCGTCTTCAACTCCTCACTCAGACCAGGCTGAAATGAGTACAAATGCTGTTGACCTAAGCTGTCAAAAGCGGGCAACACAGTTCAGAGTCTTTTTGAAGGACTTGGGTAAACAAATGACAGAAAGCTGTGCTGGCAGCTGGCTGCCACTGAAACCAGATCAGAGCTTCCCTGTAGAATGGGATAGGGGTTGTCAGGGACCTCTGGAAATCATCTAGTCCATCCCCACTGCCAGCACAGGTATGCCTAGATCAGGTTGCCCAGAAATATGTCTGGTTGGGTTTTGAAAGTTGGCAGAGGAAACTACACATCCTCTCTGGGCAGCCTGTTCCAGTGCTCTGTCACTCTTAGAGTAAAGAAGTTTCTCCTTAAGTTCAAGTGAAACCTCCTGTGTTCTAGTTTGTGCCCATTGCCCCTTGTCGTAACACTGGCCACCACTGGGAAGACCCCAGCCCCATCCTTAGGACCTCCACCCTTTAGGTATTCATATGCGTTGATAAGACCCCCCCTCAGTCTTCTCTTTTCTAGGCTAAAGACACCCAGGTCATTCAGCCTTTCCTAAGAGAGATGCTCCAGTTCCCTATTCATCCTTGTGACCCTCCACTGGACTCTCTCCAGTAGTTCCCTGTTCTGCTTGAACTGGGGAACTCAGAACTGGACACAATACTCACCAGGGCAGAGGAGAGGGAGAGGATAATCTCCTTCAACCTGCTGGCCACACTCTTCTTAATGCATCCCAGAATACCGTGGACACTTTTGGCTTCCAGGGCACATTGCTAGCTCATGGGCAACTTGTTGTCCACCAGTATTCCCTGGTCCTTCTCCACAAATCTGCTTTCCAGCAGATCAACCCCTAACCTGTACTGATGTATGGAATTATTCCTCCCATGGTGCAGGAGTCTACACCTGTCCTTGTTGATCTTCATGATACTCGCCTCTGTCCAACTCTCCAGCCTGTCTATCTCCCCTCAAACAGCTGGTCTGCTACAGAGCTTGTAAGCATTCTTTATCATGGTTCTTGTGGAAGTCCTGTTTAGGTCAACTTTCCCCTTCATATACTTGCTCACATAGAGTTTGCTTATTTATAACATTTTCTGCCTCCATGTAGTCTTTCCTACCTCTGCTCATCAGTTTATCTACACTTTTGGATTGTCTCTTCAGTAGATCCATCTTATAAGCCTAACTGCCCACTTGTTGAAAGCATTCTCCTAAATCCTATCAAAGTGCTTGTTGCAAAGATAGTGCAGGTATGTTAAGTCTGCAGTCCTGTGAAATTCAGTGGGGAAATGATCCAAATATCAAACCAAGTGAGCTGAAGTTTGGCTCAGGCTTTGAGGAACATGGGAGAATGACAAATATCCATGTAGGTCATTTAGGCTGTAGACAAACATTCTAATTTTTTACTTTTGATATATGACAGAATATCCTTTTTTAGGTCACTGAGAAACTACCTCCCAAAGAGGCTGACTGAATCAAACATGATTACATGCTCCAACAAATTAAAGGAAAGCGTCTGGAACACACCAAACAACCATGCAACAAATTACTATCAAAATAAGATGGTATCATTTCATACTGGACCCAAATAGTGCAATAAACCAACAATGAGAGATGTCTGAGAAACGATGATGAGAGCACCTACTTCCCAAACATCACCCACCACACCAGGAAGTCATGCAGCAATACCCTAACCTTGAACGGTTGCCACATCTGTTCTTTCAAAATGCTCACATTTATGCTCAGAAACATTGGTAGCACTGTGGTGTGGGGAGAATTGGAAGAATTGGTTCCTCCAGTGTGTCTCACCTTTTCTGCAAACAAAATGGAGGCAAATTAGCCACCATCCCCTGTGAAATAGCTGGAAAAATAACCTCACATTATACTGAGCTGGACACATCTAAATTAATTTTACACTGGTCTGCAATAACTTTTTTTCAGAGGAGGAATAGCAGTGAATTTTATTTATTGTGTTTTATTTTTTAAGATACAACTGTTTCTTTTAAGGATCTACATAGCTTTATGAAGGTATCATAGTATCATAGTATCAGTCAGGGTTGGAAGGGACCACAAGGATCAGCTAGTTCCAACCCCCCTGCCATGGGCAGGGACACCCTGCACTAGGTCAGACTGACCAAATGTAAAGGATCAGTCAGGATAATAGCAGTGATACTAGCAGAAGTTTTTTGATAGAATAGAATTTAGAATAGAATAGAATAGAATAGAATAGAATAGAATAGAATAGAATAGAATAGAATTAACCAGGTTGGAAGAGACCTTTGAGATCATTGAGTTCAACCTATCATCCAACACTATCCAATCAACTAAACCATGGCACCAAGCACCCCATCCAGTCTCTTCCTAAACACCTCCAGTGATGGTGACTCCACCACCTCCCTGGGCAGCACATTCCAATGGCCAATCTCTCTTTTATGAAGAACTTCTTCCTAACATCCAGCCTATATTTTCATATGACAAGAAACTCAAGGAAGACCTCTGCTCTTTTCACCTTGGAGCTCTTCCAAGTAAAGAAGGAAAAATTGTTTAAAATCTTCTTTTGCCACACTTAAAACTAGTGCTCTGCTAGATGCTGAAGAAAACTCAAGGAGACTTTCACTGAAGGGCTAGGAAAATCTGCAGGCACTGTCTTTGAACACCTTCTTATAGACAAAGCAGCTTTTACCAGGAAAAAACCTGAGATTCCTTCAGGATCAATGCTTCATAAACTACTCTCTTACTGGCACCATATTTCATATTATCATCACTGTGTCACATCAGGGCAGCATTATGTCTGATCTGCACAAATGATGCCAGCCTTCAAACTGACATATCTATATCATCTATACCTGTATATCTATCTGTATCTATCTATATCACAGTATCACACAGTATCACAGTATAACCAAGGTTGGAAGAGACCCCAAGGATCATCAAGTCCAACCTGTCCCAACAGACCTCACAACTAGACCATGGCACCAAGCGCCACGTCCAATCTCCCCTTGAACACCTCCAGGGACGGCGACTCCACCACCTCCCTGGGCAGCCCATTCCAATGACGAATGACTCGCTCAGTGAAGAACTTCCTCCTCACCTCAAGTCTAAACCTCCCCTGGCACAGCTTGAGACTGTGTCCCCGTGTTCTGGTGCTGGTTGCCTGGGAGAAGAGACAAACCCCCTCCTGTCTACAACCACCTTTCAGGTAGTTGTAGAGGGCAATGAGGTCACCTCTGATCCTTCTCTTCTCCAGGCTAAACAATCCCAGCTCCCTCAGCCTCTCCTCATAGGGCTTGTGCTCAAGGCCTCTCACCAGCCTTGTTGCCCTTTTCTGGACACGTTCAAGTATCTCGATGTCCTTCTTAAACTGAGGGGCCCAGAACTGGACACAGTACTCAAGGTGTGGCCTAACCAATGCAGAGTACAGGGGCAGAATGACCTCCCTGCTCCTGCTGGCCACACTATTCCCAATACAGGCCAGGATGCCATTGGCCTTCTTGGCCACCTGGGCACACTGTTGGCTCATGTTTAGGTGGGTGTCAATCAGCACCCCCAGGTCCCTCTCTGTTTGGCAGCTCTCCAGCCACTCTGACCCCAGCCTGTAGGTCTGCATGGGGTTGCCGTGGCCAAAGTGCAGCACCCGGCACTTGGACTTATTAAATGCCATCCCATTGGACTCTGCCCATCTGTCCAGTCGGTCGAGGTCCCTCTGCAGAGCCTTTCTACCCTCTAACTGACTAACATCTGTTCCCAACTTGGTGTCATCTGCAAACTTGCTGATGACTGACTCAACCCTCTCATCCATATCATCAATGAAGATGTTAAAGAGGATGGGGCCCAGCACTGATCCCTGGGGGACGCCGCTGGTGACTGGCCGCCAGCCGGACGCGGCACCATTCACCACCACTCTCTGGGCTCGGCCCTCCAGCCAGTTCCTAACCCAGCACAGAGTGTTGCGGTCCAAACCACGAGCTGACAGTTTAGCCAGCAGTTTACTGTGGGGGACGGTGTCAAAGGCCTTGCTGAAGTCCAGATAGACTACATCCACAGGCCTCCCCACGTCCACCAGACGGGTCACTGATCATAGAAGGAGATCAGTTGGAGAGGCAGGACCTGCCCTTCCTAATCCATGTTGGCTGGACCTGAGCCCTTGGCCATCCTTCAGGTGCGCAGTTATTGCCTCCAGGATAATCTGTTCCATCACTTTCCCTGGCACTGAGGTCAGGCTGACTGGCCTGTAGTTTCCGGGCTCCTCCATCCGTCCCTTCTTGTGGATGGGGATCACATTGGCCAGTTTCCAGTCATCTGGGACCTCTCCAGTGAGCCAGGACTGGAGGAAAATGATGGAGAGCAGCTTGGCCAGCTCATCTGCCAGCTCTCTCAGCACCCTAGGATGGATCCCATCCGGTCCCATGGACTTGTGGGTGTCCAAGTGGCTCAGCAGGTCCCGAACTAATCCTCATGGATTTCTGGGGCATTACACTGCTCCCCGACCCTATTACCCAGCTCAGGAGGCCACTCATCCTGGACTCCTGCCTTGCTGTTAAACATGGAGGCAAAGAAGGCGTTCAGGACCTCAGCCTTTTCCTCATCTTCGGTCATCTGTATCTCTATCATCTATATCTGTATCATCTCTACCTGTGTATCTTTATCTGTATCTATGTATATCTGTATCTATATCATCTATATCTAGATCTCCTATATCTGTATCTATCTATATATGTATCTATATCTTGTATATCTATATCATCTATATCTATATCTGTATCTATCTATATGTATCTGTATCTATATCATCTATATCTATATCCTCTATACCTATATCATAGAATCATAGAATCAATAAGGTTGGAAAAGACCTCAGAGATCATCAAGTCCAACCTTCACCCAACACCTCATCACTAACTAAACCATGGCTTCAAGTGCCACATCCAATCCCTTTTTGAACACCTCCAGGGACAGTGACTCCACCACCTCCCTGAGCAGCACATTCCAATGGCCAGCAACTCTCTCAGTAAGGAAACTTTCTCCTCACCTCGAGCCTAAACCTCCCCTGGTGCAGCTTGAGACTGTGTTGTCTTGTTCTGGTGCTGGTGGCCTGGGAGAAGAGACCAGCCCCCAGCTGCCTACAACCTCCCTTCAAGTAGTTGTAGAGAGCAATAAGGTCACCCCTGAGCCTCCTCTTCTCCAGGCAAAACAACTCCAGCTCCCTCAGCCCCTCCTCCCAGGGCTTGTGCTTGAGACGTCTCCCCAGCCTCATTGCCCTTCTTTGGACATGTTCAAGTGTCTCAATATCCCTCTTAAACTGAGGGGCCCAGAACTGGACACAGGACTCAAGGTGTTATATCTTCTGTATATCTCATGCCCATCTGCTTCATCTTCATCCACAACAATTTCCGGCTCATCAAATCACAGATGCACTCAGGTGCTTGTATCCAAGCACCAGGATATCAGGTTCTTCAGGAGTCACCACAAGAAAATGACTAATCTTCCACCCAAACCAGCGTGGGTTCCTAGGATACACTAGGATACCATAGATGACATTCCCTCATTGATTTCTACCACAAATTCAGCAACCAGAATTGTCCAACAAACTATCTCTGGAAAACTTACATCAGCATCAACTTTTCTAGACACCAAGGTCAACATGAAAAATAGCAACCTTCAAACTACCATATGCAGAAAATCCACAGACCAGCACACCTCCTTCCACAAACCATCAGCTGTCCAAAACACACTAGAAAAACTGATATACAACCAGCCCACAGTCGTCACCTCATTTGCTCTGAGGAGAACATTCACGGCACACCCTCACAAAGCTACAGATGACATTCATCCCAAAAATGACACTCCCCTAGAACTGCATATTTGAAGAAGCCACCTAAACCTTGTCCAAACTTACTACAACACAGAGGGAAAATACCCTGCTGGGTATCACATACCACAATATGCAAGAAATGTATACTGGAAATTGTGAGTGAATTGCAGCTTATGTTGGAAGAAAAGCATCCCTTGAAATTATTTTTCCTAGAAATACCCCTCCTTCCCTTCAACCAACAGTCATCATCTTCTTCATCACTGAAAGCAAATTTCCCGCATACCAGCATATACCTAGGACCAGATACCTTGAGAAAATCAGATCCAAATCTTCCTACAACCCTCATGATCAATGCCCTCTACATGAGAACCACCAAAATCCACATATCCTACACCTGCATCCATCCTGAAATATCACAGACATTGCATGATGCATTCACTGCTCTTAAGGAACACTGTCTGTGAAACCAAACAACCATCTTGGCTACCTAGTTAGGTAGCCAGCAGTGTGCCCAGGTGGCCCAGAAGGCCAAAGGCATCCTGGCCTGCATCAGAAAATAGTGTGGCCAGCAGGAGCAGGGAAGTCATCGTGCCCCTGTCCTCAGCACTGCTTAGGCCACACCTAGAGTCCTGTGTCCAGTTCTGGGCCTCTCAGTTTAGGAAAGATGTTGACTTCCTGGAACATATCCAGAGGAGGGCAACAAAGCTGGGGAGGGGTTTGGAACACAAGCCCTGTGAGGAGAGGCTGAGGGAGCTGGGGTTGCTTAGCCTGGAGAAGAGGAGGCTCAGGTGAGACCTTCTTGCTGTCTACAGCTCCCTGAAGGGAAGTTGTAGCCAGGAGGGGGTTGGTCTCTTCTCCCAGGCCACCAGCACCAGTACAAGAGGACACAGTCTCAATCTTCGCCAGGGGAGGTTTCGGCTTGAAGTGAGGAGAAAGTTCTTCACAGAACAAGTGATTTGCCATTGGAATGCGCTGCCCAGGGAGGTGGTGGAGTCCCTGTCACTGGAGGTGTTTAAAAAAGGATTGGCCATGGCAACTTGAAGCCATGGTTTAGTAGTCATGAGCAATGGTAGTTTTATGGTTAGACTTGATGATCTGAAAGGTCTTTTCCAACCTAGATGATTCTGTGAGGATCATCCTCTGCTGCCAAAATAACAAACACTTTTCTCTCAAATGCCTGGCTGATTAAAACAGCCAAGTGCAATTCACAGCAACAAACCACTATTGCCTTCATATTCTCTTGACGTTTGGCCCCAAGGAGTACATCATCTACCTGGAAATTAATCTTCTTTATGTGATGTCTGCTTTACATAATTTTATCTGTTGGCCTAAAAAGATACACTCTTCCTGAAAAATGTGGCCTTTTTTGGATTTTGTGAGGACTAATGTCATAGGTGACAGTTTCTATGAGCGAAGCCCTGGCTCTATAAGGCAAACTCTTGGCCCCTACGCGGCATACGGCTTTGCTATTGTCTACAAAATACTTGCATGGTAGGAGATGATCATGAATAGAATAGAATAGAGTAGAATAGAATAGAGTAGAATAGAATAGAATAGAATAGAATAGAATAGAATAGAATAGAATAGAATAGAATAGAATAGAATAGAATAGAAGTAGAATAGGAATAGAAATAGAATAGAATTGAATTGAATTGAATTGAATTGAATTGAATTGAATTGAATTGAATTGAATTGAATTGAATTAACCAGGTTGGAAAAGACCTTTGAGATCAGCAAGTCCAACCTATCACCCAACACCATCTAATCAACTAAACCATGGCACCAAGCACCCCATCCAGTCTCTTCCTAAACACCTCCAGTGATGATGACTCCACCACCTTCCTGGGCAGCACAACCCAATGGCCAGTCTCTCTTGCTGGGAAGAACTTCTTCCTAATATCCAGCCTAAACCTCCCCTGGTGCAGCTTGAGACTGTGTCCTCTTGTTCTGGTGCTCATTGCCTGGGAGAAGAGACCAACCCCCACCTGGCTAACAACCTCCCTTCAGGGAGTTGTAGACAGCAAGAAGGTCTCCCCTGAGCCTCCTCTTCTCCAGGCTAAGCAACCCCAGCTCCCTCAGCCTCTCCCTCACAGGGCTGTGCTCCAAACCCCCCCCCAGCTTTGTTGCCCTTCTCAGGACACATTCCAGCAACTCAACATCTTTCCTAAACTGAGGGGCCCAGAATGCACTACCTGTTGTGACAAGGCTGCATGAGTCTAAGATTTTTTCATCATTTTGCTTTGAAGCAAAACAGGAAACACAGTGTTTACATAAAAGGCTGTGTCGAAAGTTGGTTCTCATTACAAAGTTGAAAGTCTTGACAAATCTGAAAATGTCAAAGGCAACCAAGCCTGCAGGTCAAAAATCCTTTTTTCATTATCATTATTTTAATTTCATCTCCAAAATAGGGAGAATCACTAGAAGTTCTTCTCCTGACCTACACTTTAATGAGGCAGCATTTATTAACTCAAGATACATTATGCATCTGAAATATTTTCAGTGAAGCACTAAATGCATCCATCCAACTGCACTGCTATTTTTAACAAGCATGGTTAAACAAGTGCTATGTTCTTGCAGCAACAAGATTTTATTCGGTGGAGGTATGTTCGTAACTAACCTCTCTGCAATTACTATTTGTTGGAATATTGTTGACAAAACTATTTCAACCACAACAACCCCATGTAGTACTACAGACTGGGGTCAGAGTGGCTGGAGGGCAGCCAGGCAGAAAGGGACCTGGGGGTACTGGTTGAGAGTAGGCTGAACATGAGCCAGCAGTGTGCCCAGGGGGCCAAGAAGGCCAATGGCATCCTAGCCAGGATCAGGAACAGTTTGGCCAGCAGGAGCAGGGAGGTCATTGTGCCCCTGTACTCAGCACTGGTTAGGCCACACCTTGAGTCCTGTGTTCAGTCCTGGGCCCTCAGTTTAGGAAAGATGTTGAGTTGCTGGAGGGTGTCCAGAGAAGGGCAACAAAGCTGGGGAGGTGTTTGGAGCACAAGCCCTGTGAGGAGAGGCTGAGGAAGCTGGGGTTGCTTAGCCTGGAGAAGAGGAGGCTCAGGGGTGACCTTCTTGCTCTCTACAACTCCCTAAAGGGAGGTTGTAGAAAGGTGGGTTTGGTGTCTTCTCCCAGGCAACCAGCACCAGAACAAGAGGACAGAGTCTCAAGCTGTGCCAGGGGATGTTTATGATGGATGTTAGGAAGAAGTTCTTCACAGCAAGAGTTATTGGCCATTGGAATGTGCTTCCCAGGGAGGTGCTGGAGTCACCATCACTGGAGGTGTTTAAGAAGGGACTAATGGGGTGCTTGGTGCCATGGTTTAGTTGATTAGATAGTGTGGGATCATTGGTTGGACTCAGTGATCTCAAATTTCTTTTCCAACCTTGTTAATTCTAGTCTAGTCTAGTCTTGTCTTGTCTAGTCTAGTATAGTATAGTATAGTATAGTCAAGTCTAGAGGTTGTTTTGGACTTTGCACAAATGTTTAGCTCAGATGTATCAGTTTTGAAGATGTTTTGGGGGGACAGGTTTTTAAGGACCAGAATAGAAATGACTCTTTAGGGGGACGTAAAGCAAATCCTGTACTGGAAGTAGTGAAACTAGGCAGAGAGGTGTTTTCCATGCATTTTAGGAGGGAATTAACTTCTACAGTCTCCAAAATTGTCATGAAATGGACTTAACCTTTTTTTGCCTTTTTGTTTTTTCACTTCTCTGAAGGCTACACAGTGATTCATATAAGTAAATGTGTAAGTGTAAAAGGAAGGCTGGCAAAATGCGGCAAAGAACCCAAAATGCCTCACTGAAAACTTATGCTTCTTTATTTACAAGAGTATTCTGGAAAAGGCTTTGAAACAGCAATTGGTGTACCAGGAAATCATTACTCTATCTGAAAACAGTGGAAAAATATATTAAAATATCATTCAAATTTCCCAGTGAACTGCTGTAGTCTAGGGGGCATGACAAAGGTCAAAACAATGAAGCCGATTTTGAATGCTCAACAGAAATAATTAGTATATTTGAGCCTTTTATTATTACCTAAAGACTGTTAAGGTACTGGAAATAGCTTTTTTCCCTGTTCAGCAAAAAATTACTTGAAATTATTATTTTATTTTATTTTATTTTGCATTTTAGAACAGCCACAAAGTGCAGGGGAAAATGCTGGGTGACAGGAGAACAGTTCATGTAGGCTTCGAGGTGACCTTATTGTGGCCTTCCAGTATCTGAAGGGGGCCTACAAGAAGGCGGGGGAGGGACTTCTCAGGATCTCAGGTAGTGATAGGACTAGGGGGATGGAATGAAGCTGGAGGTGGGGGATTCAGGCTGGAGGTGAGGAAGAAGTTCTTCCCCATGAGAGTGGTGAAGGCCTGGAATGGGTTGTCCAGGGAGGTGGTTGAGGCCCCGTCCCTGGAGGTGTTTAAGACAATACAATACAATACAATACAATACAATACAATACAATGCAATACACCAGGTTGAAAGAGACCTTCAAGATCACTGCGTCCAACCCATCAACCAATCCAACCCACCTAAACAACTAAACCATGCAGCCAAGCACCCCATCAAGTCTCCTCTGAACACCTCCAATGAAGGTGACTCCACCACCTCCATGAGTAGCCCATTCCAATGGGCAATACTCTCTCGTATAGAATTCTTCCTAACACAGACCCTAAACCTCCCTGGTGCAGCCTGAGACCTGTGTCCTCTTGTTCTGGTATGCTTCCTGGGGGAAGAGACCAACCTCGGCTGTCTACAACCTCCCTTCAGGTAGTGTAGAGAGCAAGAAGGTCACCCTGAGTCTCCTCTTCTCCAGGCTAAGCAACCCCAGCTCACTTCAGTCTCTCTTCATAGGGCTTGTGTTCCAAACCCTCCCAGCTTGTTGCCCTTCTCTGGACATGTTCCAGCAAGACAACATCCTTCCTAAACTGAGGGGCCCAGAACTGGACACAGGACTCGAGGTGCAGCCTAACCAGTGCAATGTACAGGGGCAGAATGACCTCCCTGCTCCTGATGGCCACACTGTTCCTGATGCAGGCCAGGATGCCATTGGCCCTCTTGGCTGCCTGGGCACACTGCAGGCTCATGTTCAGCCTACAATCAACCAGTACCCCCAGGTCCCTCTCTGCCTGGCCACTCTCCAGCCACTCTGACCCCAACCTGTAGCACTGCGTGGGGTTGCTGTGGCCAATGTGCAGAACCCAGCACTTGGATGTGTTCAATCTCATGCCCTTGGACTCTGCCCATCTGTCCAGCCTGTCGAGGTCCCTCTGCAAAGCCTCTCTGCCCTCCAGCAGATCAACTCCTGCCCCCAGCTTGGTGTCATCTGCAAATTTACTGATGATGACCAGTCTGGATGAGGCTCTGGCCAACCTGACCTAGTGCAGGGTGTCCCTGCCCATGGCAGGAGGTTAGAACTAGATGATCCTTGTGGTCCCTTACATCCCTGACTGATTCTATGATTCTATGTCTCTTCACGTTTTGCAAAGCAAACCCCCCACACTGCTTGTCAGTCGTTATGGTGCTCACAGCCTTCTATAAAGCCCTAAGAAATTGTTGAATATGTTTTTCAGGACTTTAGCAGATTTTGGATCAGATTTTTCCTCTTGGGAGGCTCAAAGTCACCTTATCTAAGTTTGCACAATATCTTTCTGCAACATACAGGATTTATATGTTGAGATTTGTCATCTCAAGGCCTCTTTTGCAGAAGAGAAACTTTCTGGATATTTCTTTGAGCCAGATATGCTGTGACATTTCTGAATAGAAAAGATTCCTTTAGCATCACTAGACTGTCACAACACCTCTCTTTATAGTGCCAATGTTTCAAGTATCCTCAGCTAGACTGAGTTAGAGGTTACATGCAGGGCTGTGAGACTGCTGTGACACCTCATGAGATGGAATCCAAAGACAGATGAGATCCATCCCACTGAATACAATCCATCCCAGGAGCACAGGCAATGAAGCACTTTGGTCAGAAGGGTTTGATACTGGATGAAGTCACTCTGGCCAAACTATAGATTCAAAGTGTTTCAATTTTATATTTCCAAAGAGAAAAAACAAACAATACAGAATGGAATACATTTATTAAACCATTACCAAAATAATTTTTTTCACTAAATGGTGTTGTCAGAATTAGTTCAACATTTTCTGTCTAGTTTAGGATAGGATAGGATAGGATAGGATAGGATAGGATAGGATAGGATAGGATAGGATAGGATGGAAGGAATGGAATGGAATGGAATGGAATAGAATAGAATGGAATAGAATAGAATAGAATAGAATAGAATAGAATAGAATAGAATAGAATAGAATAGAATAGAATAGAATTTAAAAGGTTGGAAAGGACCTTCAAGATCATCAAGTCCAACCTATCACCCAACACCATCTAATCAACTAAACCATGGCACCAAGCACCCCATCCAGTCTCTTCCTAAACAGTTCCTAACCCTCTGGGTCAAGGCAATCCCAGGCACAAATCCAGGCTGGGCAGGGACTGGCTGGAGAGCAGCCCTGAGGAGAGAGACTTGGGGGTGCTGGGGGAGGAGAAGCTCAACAGGAGCTCTCAATGTGCACTTGCAGCCGGAAAGCCATCAGATCCTGGGCTGCATCAGAGAAGTGTGGCCAGCAGGGCAAGGGAGGGGATTCTCCCCCTCTACTCAGCTCTGGTGAGACCCCACCTGGACTACTGCCTCCAGTTCTGGAGCCCCTATTCCAAGAGGGATCTGGAGGTGCTGGAAGGTGTGCAGAGAAGGGCCACGAGGATGATCAGAGGGCTGGAGCACCTCTCCTCTGAGGACAGACTGAAGGAGTTGGGGCTGTTCAGTCTGGAGAAGAGAAGGCTCCCAGGTGACCTCATTGTGGCCTTCCAGTATCTGAAGGGGGCCTACAAGAAGTCTGGGGAGGAACTTCTCAGGATCTCAGGTAGTGATAGGACTAGGGGGAATGGAATGAAGTTGGAGGTGGGGAGATTCAGACTGGACGTGAGGAAGAAGTTCTTCCCCATGAGAGTGGTGAAGCCCTGGAATGGGTTGTCCAGGGAGGTGGTTGAGGCCCCGTCCCTTGAGGTCTTTAAGCCCAGGCTGGATGAGGCTCTGGCCAGGCTGATGTATTGTGGGGTGTCCCTGCCCATGGCAGGGGGTTGGAACTGGATGATCCTTGTGGTCCCTTCCAACCCTGACTGATACTATGATACTTCTAGTGATGGTGACTCCACCACCTCCCTGGGCAGCCCATTCCAATGGGCAATCACTCTTTCTGTGAAGAACGTCTTCCCAATATCCAGCCTAAACCTCCCCTGGCACAGCTTGAGACTGTGTCCTCTTGTTCTGGTGCTGGTTGCCTGGGAGAAGAGACCAACCCCCACCTGTGTACAGCTTCCCTTCAGGGTGTTGTAGACAGCAAGAAGGTCTCCCTTGAGCCTCCTCTTCTCCAGGCTAAGCAACCCCAGCTCCCTCAGCCTCTCCTCACAGGGCTGTGCTCCAATCCCCTCCCCAGCTTTGTTGCCCTTCTCTGCACACATTCCAGCAACTCAACATCTTTCCTAACTGAGGGGCCCAGAACTGGACACAGGACTCAAGGTGTGGCCTAACCAGTGCAGTGTACAGGGGCAGAATGACCTCCCTGCTCCTGCTGGCCACACTATTTCTGATGCAGGCCAGGATGCCCTTGGCCTTCTTGGCCACCTGGGCACACTGCTGGCTCATCTTCAGCCTACTATCAACCAGGTCCCTCAGGTCCTTTTCTGCCTGGCTGCTCTCCAGCCACTCTGACCCCAGCCTGTAGCACTGCATGGGGTTGTTGTGGCCAATGTGTGAAACCTGGCACATAGATGTGTTAAATCTCATGCCCTTGGACTGCGCCCATCTGTCCAGCCTGGCAAAGTCTCTCTGCAGGGGGACTAAGTGGCATTTCTTTTTCCATGACTCTATGATGAAATGCATGCAGCCCAAAGATGTTATTAAGACCGTCTGCCTAAAATTTAAGACTCCAATTTACAATGCAGTTAGAAGTTGTATAACTTTACCTTGGCCATCTTCCAAGCTACTGCTTTCAACACTGCTTAGAAATGGTGGGATCACCAAGGAAGAACCTGTTGCTGCTTTCAACAACCAGATTTACTTAACATGCATACAGCTGAAAAGAAATTATTTGTTGATAGCATTTGTGCTGAAGGAGAGTTTTCTCACACTGGAAAATAAGAAGAGCAGTACCGAGTCAGACAGAGATCCACTTAGCTCACATTTGCCTGTGTGGGTGGCAGCTGCTGCAGAATAGAAGTAGCCATGTCCAGCTGTGGAAAGCAATGTGGCTAGCCCAAGCCCTACTCTTTGGAAACCAGACTGCAGTTCCCTGGGGTCTGTCCTTCACAGGGATGGCTTTGTTAATTAAGTGGAGTCTGGAGCTCCAGCCACCACGCAGGAATTTCTGGGTCTGAGACTCTTCAGCTGACTGGAAAAGTGGTTCAGGCAAAAAAAGGTACCCAAGGCCAGGCTCAAGCCCTAGCACCTGCAATTCACTGTCCTCAGTGACAGGGAGCAAACAGTTGCATGCTCATTCAATATCTAGGCTCTCTCGCTGCCGAAGAAACCGATAGCCACAAAATCAATAGTGAGTAAGCCCTAGTAAGACAAGAGAATCAGGCTCTGATTTCAGAAGTAGCAGTGGCCAATGGTCTATGCCCAGGAAAAAAATAGGAGAGCAGGGCAAGCATGTAATTAGATTTCCCAGTGCTGCCCTAAGCCAACTGTGGTATGTTTTTTTTGTCTTTAAGACTGTGCTTGATGATGCCTGAAACTTCTGCTGGTGTGTGTACATGTGATGGAGCCTTAGTGAGGACTGAGTGTTGGATGGGGCAAGGACAAGTAGTTATGACACGAAAAGAAAAGATAGAACACAGCAGCAATTACAACAGCAAATGAGTCAGAAGCTGTCAGACATAGCCAGTAGTGCTTGTGGCTCACAAGAGGGGACAGAGAGTACCAGGCCATCTAGCAAGGATTGCTTAGAGAGGATGCTGAACAAGGAAGACCTGGAAACATTAATTACTGGATCAAGTCCTGTGGAAAGAGAGCAGGACTGGAACACAACAGAGCTTAGCACAACAGAGAAGCTGCTTCTTAAAAACTAGCATCCCTAAATATGACTGCCATTGTTAGTACTTGGTACAAAACAATATCTGAAGGGAAACAGATTGAGATAAATTAGCTATCCACTTGATCTAGACAAATCTTCATCTCACAAAAGTGACATGACCTTCCCAGGGCATTTGGGAGGAGGAAAGAGAATCTCCTTTTGGAAGAGAAAAGGCAGGGCCTCTACTCTTCCCATCGAAGTTTTGACAGTGGTCTCATTTCATCCCATCAAATTTAATAACCTACTTTTTTTCCATTCATCTCACTGGCACCAGTCATGTCAGTAGGTGTTCTCAGAGCACTGGATTGAACTTGGCACAGAAAGGACATGCTGGGCTCTCCCACAGGCACAGAGTTTCATCTGCTAGGTCATGGATTAGAGCACTCCACAGGATGTGGGAGACTTGCCTTCACATTCCTCTTTTGCCAGTGAGATTCAAACCCACACATATTCCAGGATCCCCAAGAAGAAATCCTAACCACATATCTGTGTGGTGGCTGTAGAATGGGCTCTCCCAGTCTGCATGGTAGTTTTAGGGATGTGGAAGAGAAAGGGAACAGGAAGAAGGAGAATACTTGTCTGTGTCTGTGTAAGGGTGTGTTCCCATAAAAGAGCAAAATCTGCCTTAGAGATGATATCTATCTGGAACATCTGTCTTCATCTCTGACTTCCCCTTTTCTCCACATGTTTCAGTGGTTAAAGCATGGGTCAAGAGCATCTGGATTCAATTCTGCCTCCATGGAGGAAGGCACAGCAGCATGTCCCACTTCCCTGGAAAGTAGTACAATCATCTTCTCTTCTGACGTGGGAGCAAAGACATTTACGTAACCCTACCTGCCAGAGCCATTCCACATTGCTCAGAATAATTACAAGGAAGGCAAATTGATATTTATTTTTTGTTCAGCTTACTAGGATGCTTGGTGCAAAATGGAGACAGCATGATTTGGAGAAGGATTTAAGGTAAACTAATGTTGAATGTATATCCTGAAAGCAGGGATGCAGGGCTGAGATGTCTCTCTTCACAGATGCCTACCCCAAATACAAGTCTCTGCTTTTTACTGGCAATGCAAGGGAACTCACTGGTCTGCACTGGTCCCTAAGAGTTTCCTTCCAAATACCTGCTATTGAGAACACAGGCTACAGACCCAGTTCAGGGCAGTGTTCACTAATCAGTTTAGGAAGGATGTTGAGTTGCTGTCGCGAGAAGGGCAACAACACCAGTGAGGGGTTTGGAGCACAAGCCCTACGAGGAGAGGCTGAGGGAGCTGGGGTTGCTTAGCTTGGAGAAGAGGAGGCTCAGAGGAGACCTTATAGATCTCTACAACTACCTGAAAGGAGGTTGTAGGCAAATGGGGGTTGGTCTCTTCTCCCAGGCAACCAGCACCAGAACAAGAGGACACAGTCTCAAGCTGCGCCAGGGGAGGTTTAGGCTGGATGTTAGGAAGATGTTCTTCCCAGAAAGAGTGATTGGCCATTGGAATGTGCTGCCCAGGGAGGTGGTGGAGTCACCATTACTGGAGGTGTTTAAGAAGAGACTGGATGACGCACTTGGTGCCATGATTTAGTTGATTAGATGGTGTTGGATGATAGGTTGGACTTGATCTTAGTTTCATAGTTTCATAGTTTCAGTTAGGGTTGGAAGGGACCACAAGGATCATCTAGTTCCAACCCCCCCTGCCATGGGCAGGGACACTCTACACTAGATCAGGCTGGCCAGAGCCTCATCCAGCCTGGGCTTAAACACCTCAAGGGACGGGGTCTCAACCACCTCCCTTGACAACCCATTCCAGGGCCTCACCACCCTCACAGTGAAGAACTTCCTCCTCACATCTAGCCTGAAGGTCTTTTCCAACCTGGTTAATTCTATTCTATTCTAATGCTTTGGCAAGGATCACAAGTTTGGTGTCACAGCACTCAACGATGGAGCCACAATGCAGAACATCAAAGCCTACATGAGAGCTGGAGTTACCTGTTGAAGCACACATCCACTAAATTTTTCCTCCCTTATCACCTCATTTGATCCTACAGCCAGTGCCACTTTATAGCTCCAGTAAAATCCATGGTGAAAGCTGTCCAGCAACATTGCAAAGCAGAGGCCTAGTTCAACAGAATGAGGTCACCTAAGTGTAGCAAAATCAATAGCAAAGAACAGCCCTTGTACTTGTTAGCTTTTATTTGTGATAATCAGTTATCAGTAGCGCTAAAACTTGTATAGCCCCTCCAACATGTGCAGCAAGAGTGCACAGAATCAGCAGTGATTTCAGGGACAGTGGAAGTAGAAACCAACTCTTTCAGCATCATTTATCTTGAGGCCTGAAGAAATAGGATAGTTCCTTCATGACTAACTGCTTCCAGACAATTACACCCTATTCTGCTTCATCCTACAGCAGCACAACGAAAGAATGAACTGATACAGGGAGCACTGCTGTTCTGCCTTGCTTCTAAAGATCTGGATCTGAATTATATATCATAGAGTACTTTGATGCCTCATGTGAAGGCTAGTTGTGAAAATAATACTGTGTTAGCTGAGGACTTCCTACTAATTATAGTTTGAAATGTATGCATTTACTTTACTTACTCAAAGGCAATTATCCCCAAACTGGTGAAGCTGGGTGAGAGTCCAGATACAATGATTTTGTGCCAGTTCCATTTCCACAGTGGGGGACAGTGTTAAGGCACCAGTGACATCTCACAATCTCTCCCAGTCTGGTACTCACACTTAAGAAAGATAATTTCAAACTAGAAACAGAGCAGAGAATGCTACCAGAATATCAAAGGAGGGGAGAGCATTCAGAGTCAAGGCTGAGGGAGTGTAATTGCCAGCCATAAATATATTAAGTATGTTAGAGAGGAAAAAGAGCTTATTTAAACTAATGGTCTACAGACAAACAAATGGATACAAACTGTCAAGAAATATATTTAAACAGGAAATCAGAAAAAGCTTTTCATAGCATCATTTAGGTTTGAAAAGGCCCTTAAGACCATCAAGTCCAGCCCTTAACCTAACAGTGCCAAGTCCACCACTACACCATGTCCCTAGGCACCACATTTTAAATACCTCCAAGGATGGTGACTTCACCACTTCCCTGGGAAGCCTGTTCCAATGATTGACAACCATTTGGTTAAAGACATTTTTCCTCATACCCAACCTGAACCTCCCCTGGTGCAACTTCAGGCCATTTCTTATCTTCCTATCAATTGTTGCTTGGGAAAAGAGACCAATGCTCATCTTATTACAGCCTCCTTTCAGGTAGTTGTGGGGAGTGATAAGGTCTCCTCTTAGCCTCCTTAGAGGCTTACTCTATACAGTAAGACTATGTTATGCCATTTTAAAAAGTGTAATAGGAAAAGACTTTGAGTCCTGTGTCCGTTCTGGGCCCCTCAGTTTAAGAAGGACATTGAGGCTCTTGAACATGTCCAGAGAAGGGCAACAAGGCTGGGGAGAGGCCTCGAGCACAAGTCCTACAAGGAGAGGCTGAGGGAGCTGGGATTGTTTAAGCTGGAGAAGAGGAGGCTCAGGGGAGACCTTATTGTTGTCCACAACTACCTGAAGGGAGCTTGTAGCCAGGAGGGGGTTGGTCTCTTCTCCCAGGCAATCAGCACCAGAACAAGAGGACACAGTCTCAAGCTGCACCAGGGGAAGTTTAGGCTCGAGGTGAGGAGAAAGTTCTTCACAGAGAGAGCTGTTAGCCATTGGAATGTGCTGCCCAGGGAGGTGGTGGAGTCACCATCCCTGGAGGTGTTCAAGAGGGGATTGGAATGGCACTTGGTGCCATGGTCTAGTAGTCATGAGGTGTTGGGTGACAGGTTGGACTTGATGAGCTTTGGGGTCTTTTCCAACCTTACTGGCTCTATGATTCTGTGACTTTGTATTAGAGAAAGTCTCAACATGCAAGCATTGTTATCAACCCAGGTGGAGAGGGTTAGGGGCTGAAACTGCAAATAATGAGTTTGCAACTTTAAGCTCTATGCAGCTTTCTTCCCTCAGAGACTAATCTCTGTTCTGTCTGTAACTGGCACAGAACTGAATCCCACAAAGAAAATGGGAAGTTTCAGACTCTTGCAGTAAACCAGACACCACTAGTGGAAAGACCTGCAAGTTAATCATTTTGCAAATTGGGAAATGAATCTGGAAAGGAGAACAGAGAGAACTCCACTCCATGCCAACGCTCTGGCCCTGGAGCCGCACGCACTGCAAGTCCTCATACTGTATAGGTGTTGCTTTTAGCTCCCTGTTTTACAAACCAATGTCTTTCCCTGGCAAAAAGCCAACAGCTTAGCCAGCTTAGCAATGTTATTTATTTTTGCTTTCCAGACATCTTTTAATGACAAAAATAACCACCAACAACAAACCAAAAAACAGTTGGTCCAATGCTCCTTTCTAGTTACAAAACTCAGCATTAATTAAATGGCAGGTTTTCAGTTCCATCACCACACATATGGACAGCAGAGTTCAAGAAGTTCATGAACTGGTTCCCCACAGTTATCTTGAACATGAACTCACTGTTTAGTCAATGGCTTAGAAAAACAAGGCTGGACAGCTGGTCTCTCTGCTACTTACCACAGTCTCAGGGCAGGGACAGAGAAAATTTAGAGGATATTTCCAAATGCAGTCTGCCAGAGTATTCAAATTCACAATGCATCCACACAGACATTTGGTATTATTTGATCTAGAATTTAGCATACACTGTAATATGCTCCCTATTTTATGGAGTGTGAAGGCTGACATCTGAAATCAGTGCTGTTTGAGAGCCCAGTATCCATTTCACATCTGGCTGTGTCATGTAGCCTGGGGAAGTGCCCTACCGCAAGGACTTGCGCCGCAGAGCATGGTGAGACAGATGAAGCGAGATAATCTTTTTTATGTCCATGAGGGTCGGTCTTTCAACAGGGAGAAGAACTAAGGCAAACAAACAAAATGGGACACTCTATAATTAATGGCTCCAGAACATCATAAATCCAAACAGCTTCATATTTCCAAACAGCTTCATATTTCCAAACCGTGACTTGCTTCAGACTAATATGAAAGTATAGGGGGGGGGAGGAGGTAACTTAGTAATTTCTTTCCTCCGACTATTGATTTATCTTTCTGATACAACCCCTTTCAAACTAAATATGCCCACAGAGTGCTCCCCACAATTCCTGTGTCTGTATATCTGTTTGCATTTTCTGTGGCAGCTTGTCATTTGAGAGACTTCTTCCTCCTCCAGCGTTTCCTCAATCCTGAGAAACCATCATGTCTTCAGGCTATAACTGTGTAAGCACAATTCAGAAGTGTTGCCACGTGGACTTGGATGCCAAATGCAATTGGATCCTGCTCCATTTTTTTTTTGTGTGTGTGTGTATTTTCTGGCAATCCAAAATTATTTTCTTTTTAAAGTCCTTAAACATGAGCCTTGAGGAAGAGCTGGAACAAATGGCTGCAAAGATTGTTTTCAACACAGCTTACCAGATTCACACAGAAGTCACTGCAGGTCTGTAATATGACAAGATTTGCTTTAGGAGGAACTAGAGATTCATTCAATGGGCTCATAAACATAATTGATTATTACTATCTCCAGACCCCAAATATGTGTTACACACACATAGGAAAATTATAGCCTGAACTCAGCAAACCCTTTCATCTTCCCAGTTGCATGATGGGAAGAGAAGAGAAGAGAAGAGAAGAGAAGAGAAGAGAAGAGAGAAGAGAAGAGAAGAGAAGAGAAGAGAAGAGAAGAGAAGAGAAGAGAAGAGAAGAGAAGAGAAGAGAAGAGAAGAGAAGAGAGAGAAAGAAGAGAAGAGAATAAAGCAGGTTGGAAGAAACCTTCAAGATCATCACGTCCAACCCATCATCCAACACCATCTAATCAACTAAACCATGGCACCAAGCACCCTATCAAGTCTCCTCCTGAACACCTCCAATGATGGTGACTCCACCACCTCCCCAGGCAGCATGTTCCGATGGGCAACCACTCTCTCTGTGTAGAATTTCTTCCTAACATCCAGTCTGAACCTACCCTGGCACATCTTGAGACTGTCCTCTTGTTCTGGTGCTGGTTGCCTGGGAGAAGAGATCAGCCCCCACCTGGCTACAACCTCCCTTCAGGGAGTTGTAGAGAGCAAGAAGGTCACCCCTGAACCTCCTCTTCTCCAGGCTAAGCAACCCCAGCTCCCTCAGCCTCTCCTCATAGGGCTTGTGCTCCAAACCCCTCCCCAACTTCGTTGCCCTTCTCTGGACACGCTCCAGCAAGTCAACATCCTTCCTAAACTGAGGGGCCCAGAACTGGACACAGGACTCAAGGTGTGGCCCAACCAGTGCTGAGTACAGGGGCAGAATGACCTCCCTGCTCCTGCTGCCCACACTATTTCTGATCCAGGCCAGGATGCCATTGGCCCTCTTGCCTGATTCTGACTCTGTTGGACGCCAGTCACTTTTAAATTCATTTGGTACAATGGGCCTGGTCCCAAACACACTGAAGTCAATTAAACATTTCCATATAGAGTCAGAAACTACCTCCTCTTTTACATCCTACCTTCAGCACTTCACAGCATTGCATCTCCTCCTCCTCTTTGGCTTTGGAACCAGAGGAATAAGGGAGGACAAGCAGAGAATGGGGAGGAGGAACAAAGGGAAATTCTCAGGGTAGGCTGTGTGACTTGTGAAAGCTTTGTGTTCCAATGTCTGTTCAGATCAAGCCTGTGATTCTGCAGAGTAACTGCCAAAGACGGACTGCATGATTTGAAGTAAAGCTTTTGGTTAAACATCACTCCTTGAGGTTGTCTCTTTGTTTACATGTTCTTAACAGAATGATTTTGAAGTAGTTTATCTTATTTTATGATGGAAGTTCAGGCAGTACCTCTCTGTAAGGTACATTAAATCTCCTGCGCCTGTTAGGGTTTGTGTGTTTTGGTTTGTTTTTTGTTTGCTTGTTTTTTAATTCAAAGTGCTTCACTCGTGTGGATTGGCAGTGTGCCAACCCTTGTTGCAAATAGCACACTGTCCTTCTGTGCCCTGGGCCTCCTGGTTGGTCTGGGAAATGCAGTGTGCTAGGAGTTTCTGGCCTCCTTTGGGGTTAGGTATGATGGTCTCCGTTGTGCGTAAGCAAGTGGTTTCAGTCCTTAATTGCAATGGGGAAGTGGTCAGACAACATACAGTCCTGGCAGAATAATGGTAAGATGTCTTGGAGCAAAACCAGAAAATACAAATACAGTGCATATGGAGTGAATATGTATCTCTAACATAACCTGAAAAACGTGTTGCTTATCAGTAAATAAAATACAAATACCTTATTTTGATGGTGCTCATTGGAAGCTGGTGCATTAGCTCGTGCTGTTCCTTTATTCCTCTTTACAAGCATTAAAGAAGTGGTCTAAACATTTTCTTCTTGCATCACAATTACACAAATCCAAACACTGTGAAGAAATGGATGTGGGTTTGGGCTGTAATTATGAATTTAAAGTGAGCTGTCAGTCATCAGGAGCGAAGCGCCAAGTCAGAGGATATTTGCCTTGTTTTAGCTAGGGAAAAGAATTGCTGCATCACAGCAGAGCACTAATACCTTGAACTAGACAGCTCACCTCTTCAAAGAGGCAGGATATCTTTCACAATATCATTTTGGTAACTCTCTACATCCTTCAAGGATATGTTTTACCTTACTCACTTTACAGAGGGTTAAACAGAGACATAGAAAACTTAGCATCTCTAAGCCTCTCTATAATTCAACATGACAGCTGGGAATTACTTGGAGGAATCATGTTTCCAGTGCTTTCTTTACAACCACTTGAGTGATTCTCTTGAAAACGTGCTGGCTGGGATAAAATCCAGCTCAAACTCTCAATCTCATTTGTGAAGTTGATTATCTGAATAAGCCCCAGACATCATGCACATCCCTGAAGGACCAAAAAACCCCAAACCAAACCAAAACAGCCAGCAAACAAACCCCAACCGACAAACAAGCAACGAACTCTCCTCTGTGATTTTCGAAGTGAGCTACTTGGTCTCACAGCTCTCATTGCTTCTTTCAGACAAGGCTGCACATCACTTAGATTCAGGCACGACTGTGCATGAATCTTCTGGGTTAGAAGAGAATAGAGCAGAATAGAATTAAGTAGGTTGGAAAAGACCTTTGAGATCATTGAATCCAACCCATCATCCAACACCATCTAACCAACTAAACCATGGCACCAAGCAGCTCATCCAGTCTCTTCCTAAACACCTCCAGTGATGGTGACTCCACCACCTCCCTGGGCAGCACATTCCAATGGCCAATCCCTCGTCCTGTGAAGAATTACTTCCTAACATCCAGCCTAAAGCTCCCCTGGTGCAGCTTAAGACTGTGTCCTCTTGTTCTGGTGCTGGTTGCCTGGGAGAAGAGACCAACCCCCACCTGGCTACAACCTCCCTTCAGGTAGTTGTAGACAGCAAGGTCTCCCCTGAGCCTCCTCTTCTCCAGGCTAAGCAAGCCCAGCTCCCTCAGCCTCTCCTCACAGGGCTGTGCTCCAAACCCCTCCCCAGCTTTGTTGCCCTTCTCAGGACACCTTCCAGCAACTCAACAACTTTCCTAAACTGAGGGGCCCAGAACTGGACACAGGTTTGTTTGGTTTGGGTTTTTTTACTGCTATGGATGCATTCTGCCTCCTGCTGACCTCATTTTATATCCATGATCACTTGACACTACTGACATGATGGTGCCAGGACATTTATATAAGGTCATACAAGTAATGAGAACACTTAAAGATGTTGGTGTCCCTTCTCAGATGGCATTCCTTTCTCCCTCATGAAATCTCCAATTAACCTCCTAAATACGTTAGTATCATTGTACTCATCTAGTAGGCAGGGAAAATAAGGCACAGTCACTTGGTGTTGTTCTGGAGACCAGTTCAACTCTATCAAGAAGATGGAAAGTTAAATTAAAAGAGGTTTCCACTGCCAAATCTTATAGATGTCCCATTTGGCAGTACTGTCTGCTCTCACCCTGTGTAACTGAGAGCCAAGCCAATGCTATCTCAAATCATGCATCAAAAATCTGTATATAAATATTAATAAGGCACCAAGGCACCCATTCAACCTCTGAAGTGATGCACAGCATCTTTGTCCTCATCCCACTCTTCTCACACTTGCTTTTCTGCCTTTTGCAGAGTGGAAGTCCTAAACACACATGAAAAAAATTCAAGTCTGTTAGCAGTACCAGTGGTTTTAGATCACAGGGTTTCCTGGCTATAAATCTTCCTGGTAATAAATCCTCTGGCTTTTTTCACTAAACATCCAAGCCTAGCTCTGATTTTATGTGAGAAATGTACAAGCAATGGTAATTCTACTTAGCCCCAGTTCAAAATAAAATACCACTTGGAAGATTAGGATGGGTTTGATGGTAGAAATTACCCTCTTATTGTCTTAGAATATATGCACAGAGAAGGGCACAAAGGTTGTAGTTTAATTCAGCAAGAAATGTAATAGCTTACATCCCCAGAAGGGGAAAAGGGGTAAAACAGGTTGACAGTAGGCTGAACATGAGCCAGCAGTGTGCCCAGGCAGCCAAGAAGGCCAATGGCATCCTGGCCTGCATCAGGAATAGTGTGGCCAGCAGGAGCAGGGAAGTCATTCTGCCCCTGCACACAGCACTGGTTAGGCCACACCTTGAGTCGTGTGTCCAGTCCTGGGCCCCTCAGTTTAGGAAGGATGTTGAGTTGCTGGAACGTGTCCAGAGAAGGGCAATGAGGCTGGGCAGGGGTTTGGAGCACAGCCCTGTGAGGAGAGGCTGAGGGAGCTGGGGTTGCTTAGCCTGGAGAAGAGGAGGCTCAGGGGAGACCTTCTTGCTCTCTACAGCTACCTGAAGGGAGGTTGTACACAGATGGAGGTTGGTCTCTTCTCCCAGACAACCAGCACCAGAACAAGAGGACAGAGTCTCAAGCTGTGCCAGGGGAGGTTCAGACAGGATGTTAAGAAGAAATTCTTCATAGAGAGAGAGATTTGCCATTGGAATGTGCTGCCCAGGGAGGTGCTGAAATCACCATCCCTCGACGTATTTAGGAAGAGACTGGATGGGGTGCTTGGTGCCATGGTTTAGTTGATTAGATGGTGTTGGATGATAGGTTGGACTTGATGATCTCGAAGGTCTCTTCCAACCTGGTCTATTCTATTCTATGCTATGCTATGCTACTCTACTCCTATTCTACTCTACTCCTACTCTATTCTATTCTATTCTATTCTACTCTACGCTACTCTACTCTACTCTACTCTACTCTATTCTATTCTATTCTAATATCAGTCTCACTAGAGATAAGCCTGGGGGCAGCACAGTGTGAAACTGCTACTCCATGGCTAGTTTGGGTTTATTTCCCAGTTTCTGTCTGAACTTAGAGTTTGTAACTTACCTACAGTGCACTAGCTTCTTTGGAGCTCAGTCATCACCATGTGGGGAGAGAAGAAATATCCATTTTAACGTTGTTACACTTTTTGTCTGCCAGTCCAAATGCCTTTGCTAGTATTGAAGAGGTTGCACACAGAAGCTCTTCTCAGCCAGACCAGAGAACAGCAGCAGAACAGATTACTACTACATTTTAGAATAGAATAGAATAGAATAGAATAGAATAGAATAGAATAGAATAGAATAGGGTAGGATAGGATAAGATAGGATAGGATAGGATAGGATAGGATAGGATAGGATAGGATAGAATAGAATAGAATAGAATAGAATAGAATAGAATAGAATAGAATAGAATAGAATAGAATGAACTAGGTAGGAAGAGACCTTCAAGATCATCGCATCCAACCTATTATCCAACACCACCTACTCAACTAAACCATGCAGCCAAGCACCCCATCAAGTCTCCTCCTAAACACCCCCAATGACGGCGACTCCACCACCTCCCCAGGCAGCATGTTCCAATGGGCAATCACTCTCTCTGTGTAGAATTTCTTCCTAACATCCAGTCTGAACCACCCCTGGCACAGCCTGAGACCGTGTCCTCTTGTTCTGGTGCTCATTGCCTGGGAGGAGAGACCAACCCCCACCTGCCTACAACCTCCCTTTAAGGAGTTGTAGAGACCAAGAAGGTCTCCCCTGAGTCTCCTCTTCTCCAGGGTAAGCAACCCCAGCTCCCTCAGCCTCTCCTCAGAGGGCTTGTGTTCCAAACCCCTCCCCAGCTTTGTTGCCCTTCTCTGTACACCTTCCAGCAACTCAACATCTTTCCTAAACTGAGGGGCCCAGGACTGGACACAGGACTCAAGGTGTGGCCTAACCAGTGCTGAGTCCAGGGGCAGAATGACTTCCCTGCTCCTCCTGGGCACACTATTCCTGTTCCAGGCCAGGGTGCCATTGGCCTTCTTGGCTGCCTGGGCACACTGCTAGCTCATGTTCAGCCTAATATCAACCAGTACCCCCAGGTCCCTTTCTGCCTGGCTGCTCTCCAGCCACTCTGACCCCAACCTATAGTACTGCATGGGGTAAAAGAGGAGAAGAAAGGAGAGAAGATGATAGAAGAGGTTATGTTACTTCAGAGTCATATTTCAAAATTAAAAATACAGCATTTTTATGAAAATGGGGATTTTTTTTCCTGTAAAAAAAAGTATTGTGAGGGGGGAAAAAAGAGCAGCTGTGCTGAGGACACTGTTTCAGTTGTTCGCAATCATCAGAGCCCTTTTGTTTTTTTACCTCCTCGCTTTGGACTGACCAAGTGCACATAAAAATTTCTTGGGGAATGTCACTGCCATTTTGCAATATATTAGAATGCTTTCAGGTGGCCAGAGAAAACTGCTCAGGTGTTTTCCAACCAGGATGACATTCAGAGCTCTGAAGCATAAGTGAGAACAGCAAATTGGTTTGTGCCGTTTCCATTTGCTCTTTTCACTTGTTTGCAATACACCACTTTCAGTATTAGACCTCAATACCTGGGGAGTTAGTTATCACCAAACAAGTGTAGCTCTCCATTCTGATAAGAGTTTCCCAGAGGTCAAGTGTTGTTCACTCTAAAACTGTGTTAAAACTTCAGTTTCAGGTATCGTTTTTAGAGGTCGCATTGTGTGGTCTCTATGGGGGGGAATAGGCAGGTTAAGGCCTGAAGTGAACCTGAATGTAGGTGTGCAAGGTACAGTCACTGTATTGAAAAAATTAAATCAACTAAAACTAAACAACAGCAAAACAGCCCATCATGCTGGCAAGAGTCCACCAGGATGGCATTCGACAAGTCTTCAGTGCCGGGTGCTGCACTTTGGCCACAGCAACCCCATGCAGCGCTACAGGCTGGGGTCAGAGAGGCTGGAAAGCAGCCAGGCAGAAAGGGACCTGCGGGTACTGGTTGACAAATGTGATTTTTTGGCAGACTCAGGAGGTTGAAGTGATAACTTTGACTATTATTTCATTATCAGCAGCTGTTTCTTTATTTAAATGGTTGTGAGTCTCTCATTATTTTTGTATTTTCGACTACATTTCACTTAAAATAGAATAGAAAGATAGGTTAGAGTTGTACAAATTTTCCTAAAGTGCAGTTTTTGTGTCAGCATACATTGTCCCCAAACATTATAGCATCCCAGGGGGGAAAAGGACAGATCACTGGCAAAGGGGAATATGTATTCCTCTGGCCCAAGGTTGGTCTCTTCTCCCAGGCAACCAGCACCAGAACAAGAAGACACAGTCTCAAACTGCACCAGGGGAAGTTTAGGCTGGAGGTGAGGAGAAAGTTCTTCACAGAGAGAGTTGTTAGCCATTGGAATGTGCTGCCCAGGGAGGTGGTGGAGTCACCGTCCCTGGAGGTGTTCAAGAGGGGATTGGATGTGGCACTTGGTGCCATGGTCTAGTAGTGTGGTGGGCTATGCCCATCCTGAAAACAGAGGGGGAGGGCTTGTAAGAGTTTTTGCCCTCCCTGGAGGGTGTTTTCCCCCTGGAAACTGACTTGGTCTGTTCCACTCTCCCCCTCCTTGTCCAGCAGGGGTATAAAAGGGAGGACATTGCAGCCATTGCTCTCTCTTCCTTCTGCTTTGCGGGGACGAAAGAGTTGCTGCTGGCTTGCTGCTTCCCTGCCGCGTGGTCCTCCCTGCTGCTTCCACACTTTGCAAAGGACTGGTTCTGTATCTGATATTTGTTTTCCTTTTCCCATCCATCCTTGTTCCTTACCCTTGTGAACCCTGCCTGCCATTGTTACATAAAAATATATATTATATATATATATACTGTTTAAAGAAAACAATTCTCTGCCTCTCTACTTCCACGCCGAACCCAAATTATTTATTGGTGGATTTGCTCCCCTCCCTTTTGTTCTCTCTCTATTGGGAAAGGGGGGGGGGGGGGGAAGCAGGGGGAGGGATTCTCAGCATTGCCCCCATCTGAGCTTTTAAGCCCCAGTTAAGGCTCAAACCACCACAAGTAGTCATGAGGTCTTGGCTGATAGGTTGGACTTGATGATCTTTGAGGTCTTTTCCAACCTTGCTGATTCTATGATTCTATGATACAAGATGGAGTGGTGGAAGGAAGACAAGCTTGAAGAACAAGAGAGAGTGATGACTTCTTTTTTTCTCAGATGAACAGCTATTGTCCTTTGAGACTACTTAATGTATTTTTCTTTTTAAGGGGGAAAAAAAGAATTCCCACTGAAAATCTGTAAAAGGTCTGAGAAATAGGATCTTCTCAGGCTTTGTCTGTAGGTGGGTAAAGTCATAACAGCTCTGTTTTTCTTGGTTTTCTTTACATGAGAAAAACTGAGTAAGAATGCCTTACTGTGCATAATTGCAAGGATATTCATTTCTCTCAGTCTTTCTACACTGCATCTCAGTCAACTGAAAGGTCAGGTTTAGTTATTTTTTCCTTCCCTCACATCCTATAACAAGGAAGGAAAAATAAAACACCAAAACTTGGAGACAGGTCTTTCAGATTTCAAGGAAAATAATAGATGTTACCCATCCAAACAGCTTCCAGCCAGAGCAAGAATGACACAGCCACAGAGTGACTGAGATTTTCCTTCCAGCAGACAGAGCTTTATCTCAGGCAGAGCCAGGCAGTACTTTGCTTAGCAGAAACAGCTGTCGTGATCTCACCGTAGAAGATCCTCTGTTTGGGGGCTAAAAGGAAACTTTTGGTTTAGGAGGAGACTTGATGGGTACTTGGCTGCATGGTTTAGTTGATTAGATGGTGTTGGATGGTTGGTTGGACTTGATGATCTTGAAGGTCTTTTCCAACCTGGTCAATTCAATTCAGTTCAATTCAATTCAGTTCAGTTCAATTCAGTTCAGTTCAATTCAGTTCAGTTCAGTTCAGTTCAGTTCAATTCAATTCAGTTCAGTTCAATTCAATTCAACTCAGTTCAGTTCAATTCAATTCAACTCAATTCAATTCAATTCAGTTCAATTAAATTCAGTTCAGTTCAGTTCAACTCAGTTCAGTTCAACTCAGTTCAGTTCAGTTCAATTCAATTCAATTCAGTTCAATTCAATTCAACTCAGTTCAATTCAGTTCAGTTCAGTTCAGTTCATTCAGTTCAATTCAATTCAACTCAATTCAATTCAATTCAGTTCAATTAAATTCAGTTCAGTTCAATTCACTTCAGTTCAGTTCAATTCAACTCAGTTCAATTCAATTCAGTTCAATTCAATTCAGTTCAATTCAGTTCAATTCAATTCAATTCAGTTCAATTCAGTTCAGTTCAATTCAGTTCAGTTCAATTCAACTCAGTTCAATTCAGTTCAGTTCAATTCAGTTCAGTTCAATTCAATTCAATTCAGTTCATTCAGTTCAGTTCAGTTCAACGCAATTCAGTTCGACTCCTATTCTATTCTATTCTATTCTATTCTATTCTATTCTATTCTATTCTATTCTATTCTATTCTATTTAGTTCAATTCAACTCAACTCTATTCTATTCAATTCTACTCTATTCTGTTCTGTTCTATTCTATTCTCTGCTATGACGTTATCATGTAGATGATGCAGCAGATTGACTGTAAAAATGCTCAGCACTCGTTTGCTGGGCATGGTGCATAAAGAACTTTGGTTACACACCAGTTTGCTCAGATGTAGGTTTTGCATTCCCTTCCTATTGCCTGATAAGTGCACTAGGAAGACCACTGATCTTTTGGGTAGGCTCTAGAGCAGCCTCTTATTTTGCCAAGTTTATTTAAATTCAGAGCATGAAACCATTGCAACAAAACCACAAAAGCCGTGGAGTTTCCAGACAAGCTAAAGCCTCTTCTCCAGTAGCTTAGATGCAGTTGTAGCATAATAATAAATAAGAAATGTAATTTAACAGAGACTCAGTTTCACCCCTAAACAAGGGAATAAATGGGGAGACCGTCACTTCACACGTGTGCCTAATTGCAGGCCAAGCATGGGTGCAGTCCAGCTTCAGAGCACAACAGAAAATTTGAGGTCTCCCTTCCTCTACATGTACAGCAAATCAGATAAGCAGGAAATAATCATAGAATCAATGAGGTTGGAAAAGACCTCAGAGATCTTCAGGCCCAACCTGTCATCCAACACCTCATGACTAAGTAAACCATAGCTTCAAGTGCCACATCCAATCCCAACTTGAACACCTCCAGGGATGGTGATTCCACCACCACCTCCCTGGGCAGCACATTCCAATGGCCAATAACTCCTTCTGTGAAGAACTTTCTCCTCACCTCCAGCCTAAACTTCCCCTGGCGCAGCTTGAGACTGTGCCCTCTTGTTCTGGTGCTGGTTGCAATCATGGGCTTCCATACTTACCTTAGTCCATCAACGTATGTCTCATAGGGAAAATGTCAAATTCATGAAACACCACAGGGCAGAGACACTGGGTAGAGACCCATTTGTAGCATGGGGTTTAAGGAGAGATGGGAAAACTGAGCTCAAGCATGTCATGCATGGAGCCTGGGGTACTTTTAAGATATTCTGTCCTCTCTTACACCAAATGATCCATGTTGGAAAATACATTTGATCAAAACCTTAAGCTAGAGGTGCTGGAAGGTGTCCAGAGAAGGGCCACGAGGATGAGCAGAGGGCTGGAGCACCTCTCCTATGAGGACAGACTGAGGGAGTTGGGGCTGTTCAGTTTGGAGAAGAGAAGGCTCAGAGGTGACCTCATTGTGGCCTTCCAGTATCTGAAGAGGGCCTACAAGAAGGCTGGGGAGGGACTTTTCAGGCTATCGGGGAGTGATAGGACTATGGGGAATGGAATGAAGCTGAGTGGGGAGATTCAGGCTGGATGTGAGGAGGAAGTTCTTCACCATGAGGGTGGTGAGGCCCTGGAATAGGTTGTGCAGGGAGGTGGTTGAGGCCCCATCCCTGGAGGTGTTTAAGCCCAGGCTGGATGAGGCTCTGGCCAGGCTGATGTAGTGTGGGGTGTCCCTGCCCATGGCAGAGGGGTTGGAACTAGATGATCCTTGTGGTCCCTTCCAACCCTAACTGAAACTATGAAACTATATATATTTCCCGTTGACACTCAGGCCAGCCTTCTATCTGTAGCCCAGAATAATGGATTGTCTAAGAGCTATAAGAGATACTTGGGTTTAATAACTAAGTGGGAGTAAAACTCTTTCTTAAAAAATCTAGCTCTAATTGGAGGTGCAAAGTGTGCTTGAAATTGGTTTCAGGATTAACAAGACCAAAGTACTTGGAGAGCAGCCAGGCAGAAAGGGACCTGGGGGTACTGGTGGACAGCCGGCTGAACATGAGCCAGCAGTGTGCCCAGGTGGCCAAGAAGGCCAATGGCATCCTGGCATGCATCAGGAATAGTGTGGCCAGCAGGAGCAGGGAAGACATTGTGCCCCTGTACTCAGCACTGGTTAGGCCACACCTTGAGTCCTGTGTCCAGTTCCTGGGCCCCTCAATTTCAGAAGGACATTGAGACACTTGAATGTGTCCAGAGAAGGGCCATGAGGCTGGGGAGAGGTCTTGAGCACAAGCCCTGTGAGGAGAGGCTGAGGGAGCTGGGGTTGCTTAGCCTGGAGAAGAGGCTGTTTACAACTACCTGAGAGTAGGTTGTAGCCAGGTAGGGGTTGGTCTCTTCTCCCAGGCAACCAGCACCAGAACAAGAGGACACAATCTCTAGCTGCGCCAGGGGAGGTTTAGGATGGAGGTGAGGAGAAAGTTCTTCACAGGACGAGTGATTGGCCATTGGAATGTGCTGCCATAGGGGTGGTGGAGTCCCCATCCCAGGAGGTGTTCAAAAAGGGATTGGACCTGGCACTTGAAGTCATGGTTTAGTTAGTCATGAGGTCTTGGGTGCTAGGTTAGACTTGATGATCTCTGAGGTATTTTCCAACCTTATTGATCCTATGATTCTCTGATTCAAGCAGTTGTGGCAATAAAAAATCCAAGGCCAGCCATGAGGAAGGTTATTTGTCTATGTTAAAAGCTGCCATCACCATTATTTATTATTTCTTTTTTCATAGGATGGCTTTCTGACACCTTTTTTTTCAAGCCTTCAGCAGGCTCCTTGCCTTGCAGTGCACCTCTGGGTCGTGGAGAGACTCACAGTGCTGTTGCTTATGCTCCCAGCAGGACTAACGTTTCAGTTCCTGAACAGCTTTTACTAATTGAGCTCTGCACATAAGTGTTTGGTTTTAAGGGATAATGTTGTGGCTTTCTACATTGTCTGAAAGAATGTGGAGCTGCTGTGCATTACTTGTGCTTCTCTAGAGACCTGTTAACTGCTTTTTAATATTTCAACCTCTGACCCACATGTTAATGTGTTGTTATAATTGGAAAACTCACTCTCCCTTACTCAGCAGTTTTACTCCATGTGTGTGTTCCAAGTCCTACTTGCTGACTTTATTGGCACACATAATAATTGTATTGCTTCTTCTCTTGCTGATGCTGTTGTTGCCAAGTCCCAGGCATGCAACCCTCAGTCTTGGTGGGAATGCATAAACTAAAAAAGGACAAGGTCTGATTTTTCTTCACACAGGACTGAGGCTGTAAAAGTTGTCAGGTAACACAATGTGGAAGGGGGGTGGGGTGGGGGTGGAATACCTCCTTTAGATAGAGAGAATGTTGATCCAGCCCAGCAATCCTGTCAATACAGGCTTTTTCTTGGTCTGTCTCTGGCCATGGAGAGTCTTTTTTTCCCCTATCAGTATAATATCTGGCCATTCTTTAGTTATATAAAATTAGAATAGAATAGAATGGAATTAACCAGGTTGGAAAAGACCTTCCAGATCATCAAGTCCAACCTATCACCCAACACCATCTCATCAACTAAACCATGGCACCAAACACCCCATCCAGTCGCTTCCTAAACACCTCCAGGGATGGTGACTCCACCACCTCCCTGGGCAGCACATTCCAATGGCCAAGCACTCATCCTGTGAAGAACTT
This sequence comes from Colaptes auratus, assembly GCA_015227895.2. Taxonomy (NCBI): domain Eukaryota; kingdom Metazoa; phylum Chordata; class Aves; order Piciformes; family Picidae; genus Colaptes; species Colaptes auratus. The sequence continues at coordinate 116,108,830 of CM037631.1, forward strand.
CTTCATAGAATCATAGAAACAACGAGGGTGGAAAAGACCCCAGAGATCATCAAGTCCAACCTATTACCTAAATACCTAACACCTCCTGACAACTAAACCATGGCTCCAAGTGCCACATCCAATCCTTTTTTGAACACTTGCAGGGATGGTGACTCCACCACCTCCCTGGGCAGCACATTCCAGTGGCAAATTACTCTTTCTGTGAAGAACTCTCTCCTTACCTCGAGCCTTAACCTCCCCTGGTGCAGCTTGAGACCGTGTCCTCACCCAGCAGTCCTGTCACCCAATGGGCAAATAGAATTGGTACAAATGGGCCAGAGGTGGGGAAGCCATAGCCATGTTTGTGGTTTGTGCTGCTGCTTAGAAGAAACAAGCTGTAAAGTAACTACTTGCACAGGGTTCAGCACCTGCAGAAGTTACCACACAACATGTCTTAATAGCATGTCTACCTTTCCAGGACTCTATGGGAGAGAAAATTAGGAAGGAAACTGCCCAAGGAAGTTATCTCATTCTCTCACACTAAACACAGCTTTAATCATAACAGGATAAATCAGTATATCCTCGCTGTCCTCATTGAATGCATTCATTGACATTGCCCTTCCTTCTCATTGTGGGACTGACTCCCCTCCAGCTGTATCCCAGGCTGTGATGCCTGTGATCACAAACTGTGTTGGTTCATGAAATGTATCCATCTGAGATAAATAACTTGTGGGTTTTTTCAAGAGGTCAGATTTTGGCTGTATCAGCTTCCTGAACTGACTTGCCACATGTTCACATGCAGCACCAGCACTGGAAACGGATGGGAACAGGCATTCAGGAACGGAGGAAGATGAGCTGGACCACATCATCTTCAGCTTATATGAGCTTCAGCTATTGCAAAACCACAGTGCAAGAGCTATGGTTATGGGAGAAAGCTTTGCAGATGACATCAAGTTGGGAGCAGGAGTTGATCTGTTAGAAGGCAGGAGGGCTCTGCAGAGGGACCTTGACAGGCTGGATAGATGGGCGCAGTCCAAGGGCATGAGATTGAACACATCCAAGTGCCAGGCTCTACACATTGGCCACAACAACCCCATGTAGTGCTACAGGCTGGGGTCAGTGGCTGGAGAGCAGCCAGGAAGAGAGGGACCTGAGGGTACTGGTTGATAGTAGGCTGAACATGAGCCCAGGTGGCCAAGAAGGCCAATGGCATCCTGGCCTGTATCAGAAATAGTGTGGCCAGCAGGAGCAGGGAGGTCATTGTGCCCCTGTCCTCAGCAATGGTTAGGCCACACCTGGAGTCCTGTGTCCAGTTCTGGTCCCCTCAGTTTAGGAAAGATGTTGAGTTGCTGGAATGTGTCCAGAGAAGGGCAACAAAACTGGGGAAGGGTTGGAGCACAACCCCTTTGAAGAGAGGCTGAGGGAGCTGGGGTTGCTTAGCCTGTTGTTTGTAAGCAGTGAGTACTCCAGCTCACTGTCCTCGGAAAATGAACAGCATAACCCCTCAATAAAAGCAGACAAACACTGCAGACTGAATCATAGAATCAATAACGTTGAAAAAGACCTCAGAGATCATCAAGTCCAACCTATCACCCAACACCTCATGACTAACTGAACCATGGCTTTGAGTGCCATGTCCAATCCGTTTTTGAACACCTCCAGGGACGGAGTCATCCCAGCACAACCTCTGTAAACATATCGCCAAGTAGCCTGTGGGAGACAGACATATTGCCCTCTGGCTGTACAGTTTAGACAATGATGAAAGAAAATATTCTGATGTCCTGTGGGAATGTGGATGTCTTGGTCTCAGATGTGAAGGAGTGAAGTGTTAATCATCCATTGAATTGCCTTAAGGAGGAGCTGTATTAACCATGTCCCTTGCTATCTTTGCTTGAAGGGTTGGAGAGCTGTGTTTCATAGTTTCATAGTTTCAGTTAGGGTTGGAAGGGACCACAAGGATCATCTAATTCCAACCCCCCTGCCATGGGCAGGGACACTCTACACTAGATCAGGCTGGCCAGAGCCTCATCCAGCCTGGGCTTAAAGACCTCCAGGGACAGGGCCTCAACCACCTCCCTGGACAACCCATTCCAGGTGCTCACCACCCTCATGGTGAAGAACTTCCTCCTCACATCCAGCCTGAATCTCCCCACCTCCAGCTTCAGTCCATTCCCCTTGTCCTATCACTCCCTGATAGCCTGAGAAGTCCCTTCCCAGCCTTCTTGTAGGCCCCCTTCAGATACTGGAAGGCCACAATTAGGTCACCTTGGAGCCTTCTCTTCTCCAGACTGAACAGCCCCAACTCCTTCAGTATGTCCTCATAGGAGAGGTGCTCCAGCCCTCTGATCCTCCTCGTGGCCCTTCTCTGCACACCTTCCAGCACCTCCAGATCCCTCTTGGAATAGGGGCTCCAGAACTGGAGGCAGTACTGCAGGTGGGGTCTCAGCAGAGCTGATGAGAGGGGGAGAATCCCCTCCCTTGACCTGCTGGCCACACTTCTCCTAATGCAGCCCAGGATCTGATTGGCTTTCCGGGCTGCAAGTGCACACTGAGAGCTCCTGTTGAGCTTCTCCTCCACCAGCACCCCCAAGCCTCTCTCCTCAGGGCTGATCTCCAGCCAGTCACAGCCCAGCCTGGATTTGTGCCTGGGATTGCCTCGACCCAGATGCAGGACCCTGCACTTGGTCTTGTTGAAGCTCCTGAGGTTGGCTTGTGCCCACCTCTCCAGCCTGTCCAGGTCCCTCTGGATGGCATCCCTTCCCTCCAGCGTGTCTGCTGCACCACACAGCTTGGTGTCATCAGCAAACTTGCTGAGGGTGCTACACGCATTCGGCTCAGGCCCTGCACATAGAGAATTTTCTCTGCACATGCATACCTTGCTGTAAGGAATCAATCTGTTGGAAAATTGTTGTGATTGATTACAACTGGTCTTGTTAGCTAGAGACATTCCTAAATGGCAGCATCTGCTTCTACAAGCCATGAGAAATGGAAGTATGAGCAAACCCAATAATAACAAAGAGCAAAGCAGCAGGCCCCGACTTTGGAATCGTTGTGTTTTCATTGTTAGAATCTGCTGCTACTGCCTTGTCAGCATTCTGTGTGCATGCCAGGTAATTTCACAGAATCACAGAATCCATCTGGTTGGAAGAGACATGAAAGACCATCCAGTCCAACTCCTGACCCAGCACTGAAGGGTCAACACTAAACCACGTGCCTAAACACCAGTTGAACACAGGGCTTAACCACCTCCAGCACCAGTGACTCCAGCACTGCCCTGGGCAGGCCATTCCACTGTTTGATAACCCTTTCAGTGAAGAAGTATTTCCTAACATCCAGCCTAATCTCCCCTGGTGCAGCTTGAAACCATTTCTTCTAGTCCTGTTGCTTGACACCAAGGAGAAGGGGCTGGCCTCCTCCTCACTTCAACCTCCCTTCAGATCATTGTAGAGAGCTTCCTTTTCTCCAGATAAAATAGAATAGAATAGAATAGAATAGAATAGAATAGAATAGAATAGAATAGAATAGACCAGGTTGGAAGAGACCTTCAAGATCATCATATCCAACCCTTCATCCAACACCATCTAATCAACTAAACCATGGCACCAAGCACCCCATCCAGTCTCCTACTAAACACCTCCAACCATGGGAACTCCACCACCTCCCTGGGCAGTACATTCCAATGGCCAATCACTCTGTCTATGAAGAATTTCTTCCTAATATCCAGACTAAACCTCCCCTGGTGCAGCTTGAGGCTGTGTCCTCTTGTGGTGGTGCTGGTTGCCTGGGAGAAGAGACCAACCCCCACCTGGCTACAACCTCCCTTTAGGTAGTTGTAGAGAGCAAGAAGGTCTCCCCTGAGCCTCCTCTTCTCCAGGCTCAGCAACCCCAGCTCCCTCAGCCTCTCCTCACAGGACTGTGCTCCCAACCCCTCCCCAGCTTTGTTGCCGTTCTCTGGACACCTTCCAGCAACAAAAATGATCATAGAATCATAGAATCAATAAGGTTGGAAAAGATCACAGTATCACAGTATCGCCAAGGTTGGAAGAGACCTTGAAGATCATCGAGTCCAACCTATCACCCAACACCTCCAGCTCCTTCAGATGCTCCTCGTAGGTCATGTGTTCTAGACCCCTTGTGAGCCTTATTGTCCTTCTCTGGACATGCTCCAGCACCTCAATGTCCTTCCTATAGTGAGGGCCCCAGAACTGAACACAATACTCAAGATGTGTCCTCACCAGTGCTGAGTTCAGGTGGATGGTCACCTCTCTGCTCCTGCTGGCCATGGTGTTTCTAATACAAGCCAGGGTGCCAGTGGCTTTTTTGACCATTTGGTGATTCTTTCACTTTTTTCCTTGTTTCTCTTATTTTTGGTGAAGTGAAATAACATAACAGTTTTGAATGCAGATGAATACAGCCCCCCAAAAAATATATATAAATCCATATTTAGTGTGAAGAAAATGCATTTAATAAAAGATAAGAACAAGTTACAGCTCTGGTAGGTTTTCAAACAGTATTTATTTGCTGGAGGAGCTATTTTTATTTTAACCATTCTTGTCAGCACAGCAAAAATAAGAAGGACAAACAAATATTCTCCTGTTACTCTGGATGCACTATTTGTGATTATTTTAGTCACTCAAAGATACAATGTTTTGGAGCTTAATCCAGCTCCCAGGGTATCACATGGGTGTCTGTCTACTCCTGGTTCCAAAGTGTTATGCAGCAAAAGAGGTAGAGCACATTTGAGGCCTCTTTCTGCACCTGCAGAAAGCTGGGGCTTGCTGCAAAGCACAGAAGGTAAATAATTTGGAGAGACTCTCAACCAAGAAGCTGAATTCATAGTATGATAGTATCAGTCAGGGTTGGAAGGGACCACAAGGATCAGCTAGTTCCAATCCCCCTGCCATGGGCAGGGACACTCTACCCTAGATCAGGCTGGCCAGAGCCTCATCCAGCCTGGGCTTAAACACCTCCAGGGACGGGGCCTCAACCACCTCCCTGCACAACCCATTCCAGGGCTTCACCACTCTCATGGGGAAGAACTTCCTCCTCACATCTAGCCTGAATCTCCCCACCTCCAGCTTCATTTCCATTCCCCCTAGTCCTATCACTACCTGAGATCCTGAGAAGTCCCTCCCCAGCCTTCTTGTAGGCCCCTTCAGATACTGGAAGGCCACGTGTCCCAACCCTTCCCTGGCACTAAGCAGAGAATACCACAGTCAGAGAGAGCATTGTCACCCTGCAGGGATGGGGTGATGGGGTGGGGGCAGCAGCAGGCCTTGCCCAAGAGGAGGTCTGGCTATTATATCCCCCTGAAGACTGAAAGTGCTGGCTTGCTGCCAGGAGAAAAAAGGCTGGGAAAAGGTATTATCTTCTGGGGCAGTAGCTCATTGCCAGGAGAACAGCACCACTAAAAGGGTTGCAGGCTATTTCTGGGTAGGGACTGCTGTGAAAAGAATGATAGTGAAGAAGGATGTTTTCCCACTTCTCAGAACTGTGTTTCCTTTTAAAGGAAGTCATCATTACGTTGCTAAATGTTTCACGTTCCGGGAAATTTCTTGGGAGCCCAGGAGTATCTGGTCCCCTGAGTGACCTGGGCATGGTCATTCAGGGGACTCAGGTCCCTTTGGGGATCTTGTCATGTGTTCTTGGAATAGAATAGAATAG
>CM037631.1:116114972-116175173 GCA_015227895.2 Colaptes auratus
AATTGAATGAAGTTCAACAAGGGCAAGTGTAGAGCCTTGCACCTGGGGAAGAAAGAACCCAGGTACCAGTATACACTGGGGACTGACCTGCTGGAGAGCAGTGAAGGGGAAAAGGACCTGGGTGTCCTAGTGGATGGGAGGCTGGCCATGAGCCAGCAATGTGCTCTTGTGGGCCAAGAAGGCCAATGCCATTAGAAGGGATGTGGTTAGTAGGTCGAGAAAGGTTCTCTTCCTCCTCTACTCTGTGTTGGTGAGGCCACATCTGGAATATTAATGTCCGTTCTGGGCCATCAGTTCAAGAAGAACTCAGGGAACTGCTTGAAAGAGTCCAGCACAGAGCCACAAAGATGATTAGGGGGTGTGGAACATCTTCTGTATGAAGAGAGACTGAGGAGCTGGGGCTCTTTATTTTGCAGAAGAGAGATTGAGTGGGGACCTCATTCATGTCTATGAGTATGTAAGGTGAGTGCTCAGAGGATGAAGCCAGGCTCTTTTTGGTGATGCCCAAGGGGCAATGGGTGGAAGTCCCAGGTGTAGGAAGGTCCAAGGAAATACGAGGAAAGAAGTTTCACCGGGGGTTGATGGAATACTAGAACAGGCTGCCCAGGGGTGGTGTAGTCTCCCTCTCTGGAGATATTCAATACCCCCTTGGATATGTTCCTGTGGGGTCTGGTGTATGTGATCCTGCTCTAGCAGTGGGGTTGAACTAGCGATCTTTTGAGGTCCCTCCAGCCCCTGGCATTCGGTGTGATTCTGTGTGTAAACTAAGATAAAGCAACCAGCAGGTAGTATTCATTTATTCACTTGCTCCATGGGTAAACAATCATAGAATCATTGAATGCTTTGGTTGGAAGGAACCTTAAAGGTCATCTAGTTCCAAGCTCTCCTCCGATGGCAAGGGCAAACTCCCCCTAGACCACACTGCCAGCCTGGCCTTGAAACAATCTCCTAAATCACCTTAATAATTTCAGAAGTGAGTACAGTATTTGTGATTTCACTGCCCACAATAATGAAAGTGACATTCCTGAATTCGTCACAGAACAGCATGGTTTATAAGCGGAGACTTAGCTTATGTAAATGAAACCTTTAATCCTTTCGCGGAGGCTGAAGTGGGTGGGATTTCCATTTCCTTTCAAAGCAGGCCACCTAGTACTTGCAGAGCTGCATCCCGATGAGAAGCCTGCTGCAAACATCTTGGTTTTGCACTCTCTCACTCCTTTGCACCTCTTTAAACCACGGAGCTGCTCTCCGTGCTTTTAAGAAGGATATTAGACACTTGAACGTGTCTAGAAAAAGGCAACGAGCTAGTGAGAGGTCTAGAGCAGAGCCCTATGAGGTGAGGCTGAGGGAGCTGGGGTGTTTAGCCTGGAGAAGAGAAGGCTCAGGGGAGACCTTATTGCTCTCTACAGCTTCCTGAAGGGAGATTGTATGCCAGGTGGGGGTTGGGTCTTTTCTCCCAGGCAACCAGCACCAGAAGAGACACAGTCCTCAAGCTGTGCCAGGGGAGGTTTAGGCTGGATGTTAGGATGAAATTCTTCAGAGAAGAGAGATTGGCCATTGGAATGTGCTGCCCAGGGAGGTGGTGGAGTCCCATCCCTGGAGGTGTTTAAGAAGAACTTGATGGGGTGCTTTGGTGCCATGGTTCATTGATTAGATGGTGTGGGTGATAGTTGGACTTGATGATCTCGAAGGTCTTTTCCAACCTGCTTTATTATCTATTCTATTCTATTCTATTCTATTCTATTCTATTCATTCTATTCTATGCTATGCTCTATGCTATGCTTTGCTATGCTATTCTATTCTATTCTATTATATTCTATTTCTATTCTATTCTATGTTCTAGCAAAACTGAAAAGAATAAAAATTTCAGGTTGTGATTTCACACACCTGTTCTCTGTCTTGCTTAGCTTCCTTAGGTATAGCAACTGGTTTTTCTCAGACCTTTCTGTCAACCAGCCTAACTCCCTAACATGGTCAAGGGGAGGCAATGACCAGAACAACATGGTAGGCATCTGCTAGGTGAATGAGCAAGATGAAGTGACAGAAGGATCTAGCACACAGGACTGGTCCGAGAAGGAGGTAGCATGGGAGACAAGAGGAATGACAAAGGGAAAGGGAGCATGAGCTCCCTCTGTCACCACCAGCAAGCTGACAGAAACTACATCCTCAGGTTCACCAGAGAGGAATAGAATAGAACTAGAATAGAATGGAATAGAATAGAATAGAGAATAGAATAGAAAATAGAAATAGAATAGAATAGAATGAATAGATATAATAGCTAGGAAATAGGAATAGGAATAGGAATAGGAATAGGAATAGGAATAGGAATAGGAATAGAATTAACTATGTTGGAAAAGACCTCAAAGATCATCAAGTCCAACCTATCACCCAACACTATCTAATCACTAAACCATATGCACCAAGTGCCTCATCCAGTCTCTTCCTAAACACTTCCAGTTATGGTGACTCCACCGCCTCCCTGGCAGCACATTCCAATGGCCAATCTCTCTTTCTGTGAAGAACTTCTTCCTAACATCCAGCCTAACCTCCCCTGGTGCAGCTTGAGACTGTGTCCTTCAGGTATTAAGGTAGGTAAGAATAAGGTAGGAACAGTGGGACTTCACCCTCCCCAGAATGACATCAACACCTTATTAGAGGAAATAAAAGTTCCCAACCTTTACAAGTGCTATTAAAAATCATGAGCTAGTTGTTTCCCATACTGGAATGTGACATCTCCAAAGAAAGCTGAAAGCCTAGCTTGGGATGATGTTACTAATTCTGTAGCTGTCTGATTTGATGTGTACCAGTGTCTCAGCAAGATACTTTATCCCAGCATTTTGCTGGAGCTTTTCTTCTCCCTGTCAGTGAGACAGAGAAGCAGCACAACCATTTGCTGTCATTAAACATCCCATGGCAGATTTCATGGTGTGTCTAATTCTGGTGTTGGTTGATCCTGACTGAATTTTGCACTGGATAGATTGATAGGTCTCCCTGTGATCCAAGTGAGAGGTAGGTGAGTTTGGTGCTTTTTTTGTGCATGTGTATGAAGGGTATATCCTGAGGTATTCAGCTCTGTGTATGGTATAGCACAGCTCATTTCAGCCCTGCATGACTGCCAATGCATTTGATAACGTTCTCATATTTTGCCTTTCAGTTCAAGTGAAAACCAGAGATTTATTTCCTAGACTGTTTTAAAGTGCAGAGTTTTTATTTTCATTAATAAAAGAATTAAAAAGTAAGCAAGACTAGATAGAAGATCAGATGTGTGTCACTAACAAGATTTGGAGCACAAGCCCTAGGAGGAGAGGTTGAGAGCTGGGGCTGCTTGCCTGGAGAGGAGGAGGCTGGGGAGACGCTGACCTTCAACTTGCTGGTCTCAACACACCTACTGCTGGAAGCTCTTGTAAGCCAGGTGGGGTTGGTCTCTTCTCCCAGCACCCAGCACCAGAACAAGGGACACAGTCTCAAGCTGTGTCAGGGAGGTTTAGGCTGGATGTTAGGAAGAAATTCTTCACAGAAAGAGTGATTTGGTCTTTGGAATGTGCTGCCCAGGGAGGTGGTGGAGTCACCACCACTGAAGTGTTTAAGAAGAAGAAAACAATAAGAAAGAAAAATCCCCAAAACACAACCAAAAAACCCCCAACTCTATTATTTTTAATTATCTTTGTGTGTGATAAGGAAATCTGCACTGAAAGCTGCAAAGCTCCAAGGGGTCCCCCCTCCGGGTGACGAAGGGGGCAGTGTATATTCAGGCAAACCTGTCTTGTCAGGGAACTAGGATGGGAAGCTAAACTGTCTCCAGTCACATGCTGCATGCAAACTCCTCCATGATTCTTCCCAAACCTGATGTTCTTCTCCACACAAATCATTCACTTGGCTTGCAACCATACGAAACCACTTTTGGTGCCCTGAAAAATCAACATCATTTTGCCAAGTATTAACTAAATCAGATTACTGTAACCTCATTTTCTGAGAGAAATGGTAAAGTTAGCTTTCAGGGGGCCAGAAATCCATTTCCATTTTTCTCCTTTATTATGTGTTTTAGAGGGTAATTGCTAAAGAATCCATCCTCAATACATTATTGTAACTTATCCTCCAGTGACTTTATTATACTATTAATTTCAGCTCATAAAGGATCAGATGGTTCTACATTCATGGCTATGGCAGACTTTTTAGCATAAAGAAATATGAATAAGAGGCTTACAGCTACCTCTTTGTTTCCTGTACCTCATCTTCCCTGCTCCTAAAGAGCATAAGTCACAAGTGGTCAATTCTGATCTAACTTTCAGCAGCAAGAAATCACTTCAGAAATCTTTGGACGGCAACCTCTCGATATAATCATTGAATCATAGAATCGTAAGGTGGAAAACCTCAGAGATCATCAAGTCCACCTGTCACCCAATACCTCATGACTACTAAACCATGGCTTCAAGTGCCACATCCAATCCCTTTTTGTACACCTCCAGGGATGGTGACTCCTCACCTCCTGGGTAGCACATTCCAATGGCTAACAACTCTCTCTGTGAAGAAACTTTCTCCTCACCTCGAGCCTAAACTTCCCCTGGCACAGCTGAGACTGTGTCCTCTTGTTCTGGTGCTGTTTGCCATGTATTTAAAGCTGATGAAAAAAGTTGCTGATAATTCTGGAAAGGTTTTGGCAGATAGGACAGAAATAATGTAATACTCTTACAATACAATGTTCAGGATCAAATCAACTTACCTATAGCACATCTGCTTATTACACAGCATGTGACCTAGGCAATTACATGAAAGCAAACATTAGCTCTTGTTTTCCATCCATTTAGGACAGGACAGTGTCTTATCAGTTGTAAAGGAGAACACACTGGTGAAGTGCAAACAATTTGATTTGAATCTCCCTTTTTTACATTAAAAATATTCCTCATGCAGTTTCTTACAAGTGAGTAAGCAGAGAAGGCATGATTCCCCTTTTCAACCACTGAAAAATGTTTTAGTTTGTTTTATATATAATGTTTTAGTTTGTTTTCTATATGTCTAGACATAATATGTATACTTCCATGGCTTTAAAGCATTAGTGACCAAAGAGATTTAAATATTCCTTTTCTTAATTCTAGAAGGAATGACTAATAACATCATCAGTACATAGTGTGAAAGTACCTAGTGATCTTATTAAGTGTGTACCTAGTACCTAGTGATCTTACCAAGACCTAGTGGTCTTACCAAGATGTATAATTATAAACTCTGTTTGACTGTTGAAAAACTTAGAATAGAGTAGAATTAACCAGGTGGGAAAAGACCTTGAGATCGAGTCCAACCTCTCACCCACGCCATCTAATCAACTAAACCATGGCACCAAGCACCCCATCCAGTCTCTTCTTCTTACACCTCCAGTGATGTGACTCCACCACTCCCTGGCAGCCCATTCCAATGGTCAATCACTGCTGTCCTCCACACCACAGGAGTACATGGGGGGAATCATCATTCCCAGTATTTTAAAGTGGTATATTCAGGAAATACATTTCAGACCTGTTTACAGGGAGGTCATTCTGCCCCTGTACTCAGCACTGGTTAGGCCACACCTTGAGTCCTGTGTCCAGTTGTGGGCCCCTCAGGAAAGATGTTGAGTTGCTGGAATGTGTCCAGAGAAGGGCAACAAAGCTGGGGAGGGGTTTGGAGCACAAGCCCTAGGAGAAGAGGCTGAGGGAGCTGGGGTTGCTTAGCCTGAGAAGAGGAAGCTCTGAGGAGACCTTCTTGCTCTCTACAACTCCCTGAAGGGAGGTTGTAGCCAGGTGGGATTGGTCTCTTTCCCAGGCAACCAACAGCAGAACAAGGGGACACGTCTCAGCTTGCCAGGGGAGGTTTAGGCTGGATGTTAGGAAGAAGTTCTTCCCAGAAAGAGTGATTGGCCATTGGAATGTGCTGCCCAGGGAGGTGGTGGAGTCACCATCACTGCAGGTATTTAGGAAGAGACTGGATAAGTCACTTGTTGCCATGGTTTAGTTGATTAGATGGTGTGGGTGATAGGTTGGACTTGATGATCTCAAGGTCTTTCCAAGGCCTATTTCCTATCCTACCTATTCTATTCTATTCTATTCTATTCTATTCTATTCTATTCTATTCTATTCTATTCTATTCTTCTAAAATGGCAATGAACTGGGACTTGCACAGCAAGTCTTAGGGTCAGTGAAAAGCAAAGCACTGCCATATAATCCATTTGGAATCCAGATGGTAACAGGGTGGGATTCACCAAGTTTGCTGTAGCATTTCAGCTGCAGTTGTATTGGAAAGAGAAGAGAAGAGTCAGATTTATTTACAATGTGGAAGGAACAAGTTTGAAATGTATCTCAGTAAAGCATCTGTCATTCCTCTGATTTCACAGCAGAAGCATTAGAGACTACTTACATAGATGAAGTTGCAGAAATTGAATTACTGCTAAGCATTTACAAGGGAATTCATTGTTCCCTGAGTTACCACAGTTGAAGTAATGATGGTGTATGACATCTCTGTACTTTAAAGAGGAAAATATATGCAGCATCTGGTTGGAAACTAAGGAGAGAAGTGTACAGAGTGCAAAGCATCTGGGGGCTTAGGAAATTGTGTGATTTATCCTATAATAGAAATTATCTAAACTTTGGAAAAAAGCAGCTAGCAATGAACATGAGCCAGCAGTGCACATGAGCCAGCAGTGTGTCTAGGTGGCTAGGAAGGCCAATGGCATCCTGGCCTGCATCAGAAATAGTGTGGCCAGCAGGAGCAGGGAAGTCATTCTGCCCCTGTACTCAGCACTGGTTAGGCCACACCTTGAGTCCTGTGTCCAGTTCTGAACCCCTCAATTTAAGAAGGATATTGAGACACTGAATGTGTCCAGAGAAGGGCAACGGGCTGGGGAGAGGCCTTGAGCACAAGCCCTATGAGAGAGCCTGAGGGAACTGAGATTGTTTGGCCTGGAGAAGAGGAGGCTCAGGAGACACCTTATTGCTGTCTACAGCTACCTGAAGGGAGGTTGTAGCCAGGTGGGGGTTGGTCTCTTCTCCCAGGCAGCCAGCACCAGAAGAAGAGGACACAGTCTCAAGCTGTGCCAGGGGAGGTTTAGGCTGGGAGTGAGGAGAAAGTTCTTCACAGAAAGAGAGATTGGCCATTGGGATGTGCTGCCCAGGGAGGTGGTGGAGTCACCATCCCTGGAGGTGTTCAAGAGGGACTGGATCACAGTATCACATATCACTAAGGTTGGAAAAGACCTCAAAGATCATCGAGTCCCACCTTCGCCACAGACCCCATGACTAGACCATGGCACCAAGTGCCACGTCCAATCCCTTCTTGAACACCTCCAGGGACGGTGACTCCACCACCCCCCGTGGCAGCACATTCCAATGGCAAATGACTCTCTCGGTGAAGAACTTTCTCCTCACCTCGAGCCTAAACTTCCCCTGGCACAGCTTGAGACTGTGTCCTCTCTTCTGGTGCTGGTTGCTAGAGAGAAAGGCCAACCTTCCTGGCTACAACCACCCTTCAGGTAGTTGTAGAGAGCATGAGGTTGCCCTGAGGCACTTGAAGCTATGGTTTAGTTAGTTATGAGGTGTTGGGTGATAGATTGGAGTTGATGATCTCTGAGGTCTTTTCCAACCTTATTGATTCTATGGCTCTATGATCCTGTTCCACCAAAACTTTCTACAAAGCTTAAGCCATGATCTTGCTGTGTTTGCCAGCCAGGAAACCAGCCAAGCTGGCTGCCTACTGTAGCTCTGCTGACTGGCTATCTAGCTCGCTGGCAACATCCGACTGCTCACTTGGTTTCTTGGCTCCCCAGGCTGTCAGCTGGCAAAGAAAATAGATTGTTCCATTTTTGCCAGAAAGGCTGCAGAGCCAACGCATTTTGTTCCAGCGCTCAATGAAACAAATATTGACAAGTTGAATTTCCTCTAGAATAAAGATGTGCTTCCCAGCCAGCTCCAGTTATTATTGTACACCTTGTGTACACAGTGACGGCATTATCGCATCCTCTAAGTAAACACAATGCACAGAAAGGATGTGAATCCAGGAGCCTTCCAGCCCGTGGATAAGAATCTTGCAGCATCTGAAGCCGTCCCTGTATAGTACAATGCATCTTTTTGATGAGGTTACTTTGTGACGCCTGCCATTTGGCATTAAAAGACCTATTCAGTCAGCTCTGAGGACTTGTTTGTCAGCAGGGCCTAACTGGCCAACTGAGGGATGCTTCAGTTTATAGTCTGTGGGTTCTTCCCTTTATGGATATTGTTGTGGAATCACAGCATAGAATCAATGGGTTGGAAAAGACCTCAAAGATCATCAAGTCCAACCTGTCACCCAACACCTCATGACTACTAAACCAGGCTTCAAGTGCCATCCAATCCTTTTGAAGAACCTCCAGGAGTGGTGACTCCACCACCTCCCTGGGCAGCACATGCTAACAGCTTTCTCTGTGAAGAGCTTTCATGTTTGACTTTTTCTGTACAAAAAGCCAAGGCACTGTCCAAATGTGCCCCTCCCCTTGAACACCTCCAGGGACAGTGACTCCACCACCTCCTGGGCAGCCCATTCCAAAAGGTAACAACTCTCTCTGTGAAGAACTTTCTCCTCACCCCCTCCACCTAAACCTCCCCTGGTGCAGTTTGAGACTGTGTCCTCTTGTTCTGGTGCTGATTGCCTGGGAGAAGAGACCAACCCCCACTGGCTACATCCAAAAAAAGGAGTTTAAAATATCTGTGAAAATACAAATAAAAATGGCTTCTCACATGGACTGGAAAACCCACCTTGGCAAAACGCTCAGTGAATAGGAAACCAGAAACGCCACCAGATTATGCAATTAAGATGAATCCCGCTGGAGACAAAGGCCACAGTCCAGCCAGGCAAAGATTCCAGGTGAGTACTGAAATTATGCACTCAAACAAAACATCTGGTTTGTGGGCAGTTCAGGTCTGTCAAGATTGTTTTCAGCGGCACCGAGCAGAGTCTAAACGGCAGCACATGGCTATGTACTCAGTGGCTGAACGAGCCCATTTAAGCTGTTTCCATTCTGCCTGTGTGCCATCCCCAGTATCATGCTGACACATTTTATTATTGGTGAAGTGGATCAGCAGAAAGGAAGGCAAGCAGGTGTTTTCCTTTCTAGTCTTTTTGGCTCAATCTCATTACTGCTCAATTTCACAATGCTCGTGCTGCACAGTCCAGAAACAGTGTAGATGTAGAAGCAGGTAGCTGGCTGGGGAGCAGAAGGGGATGCTATAAACAGATAAGCCACCAGAAGTCTTTCATGAAGTAATTACAGCATGAGCTTTAGATTTGGGGGGGGGGGGGGGGGGGTGTGTCATATATAGTATAAAGCATGGCAGCTACTTCCCAGCTCACTGCAAGGGGAAAGGTTTACCTGGTTTTGAGACAAGAGTGCATGCTGTGCCTCCCATTGGAGGCAGGAATACAAAGACTACAAATTACCTCTCTGCTTTTGAGAAGGCAGCCTGGGTTATTATAATTACATCAGTGTAGGTTATTGGACACAATTTAAAGTCTTGCCTGAACTTAATAAAGCTTAGTTATAGTGGGACATTTTTCAGAGTAGCATCATAAAACCACTGTCAGTTATGTAACTGCGTAGTTTTCATGTACAGAGAATAGAATCTAAGGGATGAGTAAGAAAATGGATGGGAAATGGCCATGAAGTCACAGATGAGCTCTTCATTCTCTGTTACAGAACTGGCAAGTACCTTAGAGAGGTGACATACAAATCCCTCTAAGATAATCTTTCAACAAGTTCCTCCAATCCATTGATCCAACCACCGACAGAACAAGAGACACAGTGTCAAGATGCACCAGGGCAGGTTTAGGATGGATGTCAGGAAGAAGCTCTTCCCAGAGTGATTGGTCATTAGAATGGCTGCCCAGGGAGGTGGTGGAGTCACCATGCCTGGAGGTGTTAAGGAAGAGACTGGATGGGGTGCTTGGTGCCATGGTTTAATCGATTAGATGTGCTGGGTGATAGGTTGGACTCAATGATCTTGAATGTCTTTTCCAATATGGTCTGGTCTATTCTAATTCTATTCTATTCTATTCTATTCTATTCTATTCTATTCTATTCTATTCTATTCTATTCTATTCTATTCTAAAAAATATCAAGCTTAAAAGACAGGTGCAGATTGTGACTCAGGATATTTCAGGACATGACAGCATTTCTGACAAGAAGTATTCTAAAGACAGCTATTTTTGACATGAAAAAAGCAGGCAGAAAACAGTGCCGTGAAGGACTCCATCAGTTTCACCTGATGCTGGTTGCCCTCAGCAGGCCTGATCCTCACCCCCACACATGGGTTGATGTTCCAGCCTGGCCTTGACCCCATCCTTGACTCAAGGAAGGTGCCTGATGTTCTGGGCAGGGGCTGCCCCTGACTTGCCCTGATCCTTGTCTGGGGGCAGTGCAGGCGGCCCCAGCTAGCCAGACCCTGCCCCCTGAAAAGTATAAAATGAACAGGACACAAAATACCACAGCCTAGAAACCACTACTCTATTCCTTCATAATTAATACAAATTTTAAGACGTGCTGCCTGGCCAGAGAGGCTTCCTGTGGTTTTACATAGGTAGTAGTTAAGTGAATTGTAAAAAAAACTTTGCTATTTCACCCCCCCCCATTTTTATCACTGTATAAAACCATTTTTTCCCCCGATATTGTTGTCCTGTGGCTTATGTTTCATAGTTTCCTGATGACCATGAGCTTTATTTTTTTTCCCAAGGTTTTGGCAGGGAGCCATAGGAATTCATTATTCTGAATAGTCTAAGGGGAATTATGAAACAAAGGGGGGGGAAAAATCATTCAGTTTATTTTTAAAGCATGCTTTCTCCCTTTTACACTGCTTCTAGATCTGTTCTGTTTGGGAGATTTCTTACTTACTGATAGTCATAGAATGGAATGAATGGAATGGAAATACTAGAATAGAATAAATAGAATAGAATAAATAAATAGAATAGAATAGAATAGCAGAATAGAATAGACCAGGTTGGAAGAGACCTTTGAGATCATCGAGTCCAACCTATCACCCAACACCACCTAATCAACTAAACCATGGCACCAAGCACCCCAACCAGTCTCTACTTAAACACTTCCAGTGATGGTGCCACGAGGATGAGCAGAGGGCTGGAGCACCCTCCTGTGAGGACAGACTGAAAGAGTTGGGCCTTCCATCTGGAGAAGAGAAGGACCTTGACAGGCTGGAGAGGTGGGCACCAGCCAACCTCATGAGCTTCAACAAGACCAAGGGCAGGCTCCTGCATCTGGGTCGAGGCAACCCCGGGCACAAATACAGGCTGGGCAGTGACTGGCTGGGGAGCAGCCCAGAGGAGAGAGACTTGGGGGTGCTGGTGGACGAGAAGCTCAACAGGAGCTCTCATGTGCACTTGCAGCCTGGAAAGCAATCAGATCCTGGGCTGCATCAGGAGAAGTGTGGCAGCAGGTCAGGGAGGGGATTCTCCCCTCTACTCAGCTCTGCTGAGACCCCACCTGGAGTACTGCATCCAGTTCTGGAGCCCTATTACAAGAGGGATCTGGAGGTGCTGGAGCGTGTCCAGAGAAGGGCCAGGAGGATGATCAGAGGGCTGGAGCACCTCTCCTATGAGGACAGACTGAAGGAGTTGGGGCTGTTCAGTCTGGAGAAGAGAAGGCTCCGAGGTGATTCATTGTGGCCTTCCAGGATCTGAAGGGGGCCTACAGAAGGCTGGGGAGGACTTTTCAGACTATCAGGAGTGATAGGACTAGGGGGAATGGGATGAAGCTGGAGGTGGGGAGATTCAGGCTGGATGTGAGGAGGAAGTTCTTCCCCATGAGAGTGGGGAAGCCCTGGAATGGGAGGTGGTTGAGGCCCTATCCCTGGAAGTGTTTAAGACCAGGCTGGATGAGCCTCCGGCCAGCCTGATCTAGTGCGGGGTGTCCCTGCCCATGGCAGAGGGGTTGGAACTAGATGATCCTTGTGGTCCCTTCCAATCCTGACTGATACTATGATGGTGATTCCACCACCTCCCTGGGCAGCACATTCCAATGGCCAATCACTCTATGAAGAACTTCTTCCTAACATCCAGCCTAAACCTCCCCTGCCACAGCTTGAGACTGTGTCCTCTTGTTCTGGTGCTGGTTGCCTGAGAGAAGAGACCAACCCCCACCTGGCTACAATGCCCTTCAGGTAGTTGTAGACAGCAATAAGGTCTCCCCTGAGCCTCCTTTTCTCCAGGCTAAGCAACCCCAGCTCCCTCAGCCTCTCCTCACAGGGCTGTGCTCCAAACCCCTCCCCAGCTTTGTTGCCCTTCTCTGGACACTCTCCAGCAAGTCAACATCTTTCCTAAACTAAGGGGCCCAGAACTGGACTCAAGGTGTGTATCCAGGTCTTGATACATAAAAGAAAAAACACACTGCAAAACTTCAGTTATCATGAAAACTGGAAAATATTTTGAAAGAAAGATTTGGTCAAAAGAGATATTATTTTTGTTAACCAAATAGTTACAAAGATGTTCTGATTTTTTTAAACTGAAATGACAGTGCATTTTCCAAGCCAAGCTGATCTCAGTGGACACTGAAACGATGACTTACTGGAGTTAAACTTGATTCCATTATTCATTTACTTTCTCCCCCTCCCACAGGGGCCTGCAGTGCCTGGGAATTTGAGAAACTTTTTATTTGTCCTGCTTAGCTAACATTGTGACATAACTTTAGAACCAGCAATCCTTTGTTTCCTTTATCTGTCTATCCTGTGTATGGTCTGTGGCCTTTGTCACAGAGTTTACTAGTTTTAAGAGTAAATGAAAATGGAGTTTATCTACCTGTGGGCAAAATGAGCAAGTGAACACGTGTCCTCTGACTTTTAAGGGTCTAAAATGATTACACAACCCAGACAGCCTATGATCAAGGAGTAACAGATATAAATACCACAGCTTAAGTAAATCAGAAGGTCCACAGTATCAGTATTGCTAAGGTTGGAAGAGACCTCGAAATCATCGAGTCCACCTGTCTCCACAAACCCCATGACTAGACCATGGCACCAAGTGAAAGGACATTGCTCCCCAGAGAGAACACTCCTGCCCACTGCAGGCTTGAACTCATGACCTTCCCAGGAAGAGTCTTAGGTGCTACCAACTGAGCCACATGCAAGCAAGAATTATCCAGATAAGTAATGTAGATCCATTAGCAAAAATTCCCATATCCTTTTCATAGGCTATCCAGGTGCTACCCAGGAGAAAAAGGCAGTCAGGGTTGTCTCTGCCTGTCTGTAAAGTAGACAGGTTCGACTTTGAAATCCCCCGGTACTGAAAAAGTTACAAGGCTAGCATCTTTTTATTACTTTGTCCATCCGCCCTCCCACCCACACCCTCATCCCCACCCCTATCCCCACCCCATCCCTAGTGTAAAAAGTTTTGTATTACTGCTAAATTCAGCTTTGAAGATTCTCCTTTCTGACTCCCAGAAACTGCTGCAACGGCATGCGACCCTGTCTGCACCTGCTGCCACAAGGTAACTCTGGGTCTGTTGCTCCTTTGGAAGCTCATTCTAATGTGCCAAGTCTCAGAAAAACCTGACCAGATTCTGAGTCTCTCTTTTGCAGAGAGAGAGTCATTAGCTGACAGTGTATACCATTCAATACACTGCCTCCTTTGTGTCCTACTTGTCAGGTTAGTGTCTGAAGTGTCTTCAGGATAAAGTTCTTCACAGAGTTGTTAGTCATTGGAATGGGCTGCTCAGTGATGTGGTGGAGTCACCATCCCTGGAGGTGTTCAAGAGGGGACTGGATGTGGCACTTGGTGCTATGGTTTAGTAGTCCTGAGGTCTTGGGTGACAGGCTGGGCTTGATGATCTTTGAGGTGTTCTCCAACCTTATTGATTCTATGAAGGAGCTCCTGCTGAAATGGAGGGCTGGCAAATTACAAGAGGCTGTAGTGTTTCCATCCAGGTAGAAAGAAATCCCAGGCCCCAGCAGCACATCTGCATCGTAACTTATGCAGATCTGAACATCAACTGCTTATTTTCTAGGGTAAACAGCATGCCTAATGTAGGAGGAAGCCTGGCAATATTGTTTAAAAGGAAGTGGAAAGCAAGGAACTGCACAGAAACTCCAGACAGGGCTTAACAGCCAATGCCTTATCTGACTAAAACCAGACTCTGGCCTCTAACACATTCTGCGCAGCCAGTCAGATGGAAAGTAAGGCTGGCATCAGAGCGTTCAATGAGCACCCAGAAGGTAGGCCTCCTGCCCACTCTGACCCGGCGGGCACGACCACTTCGCAGGCCCACAATCTCCTGAACCTATGCAAAAAGCTGTAACCGCCGTGCTTTCTTCCACACAGAGCTGATCTTGGTCCCCACCACGCCGACCCACAGGGCTGCTGTGGATGGGACCGAGCAGGACTGGCAGCAGCGGCTCCCTGGCTGGAACAGAGCGTAAGGCGAGCAGCTCCAGCTGACCTAACCGGGGCGGCTCTGGCGGGAGCAGCCGGGGCTCCACTCTCACGGGCGGGCGTGTGTAAGTCGGACTCGCGCTGCCATGAGGGCGGCGCTGCACGCAGGCCACGCCTCCCCCTCCCGGAGGCCGAGTAACGGTCGCGGACGGCGCGCGCGACACACAGCGAGCGCGAGCAGAAAGAATCACCGGCGCGCGCCGACACCAACGCAAGCTCGGCCCCGCCCTCTACGGAGCCTCCTTCCACAGCGGCCTCCAACTGCCGCCAATGGGATCACGGCAGTGCTTTCCACGTGACTCTCTCTCTCCCCTCCGGAGGCGCGCGAGGCTGCGTGAGGCGAGAGGGGTGGGGTCGGGGGGAAGCGTCGCGAGAGCGGAGGCGCGCGCCGGGGGCGGGGCAGAAGGGGCGGGTCCGGCGGCGGATCGCTGAGCCGCGGCGGTGACGGGGGCAGCGGGGCTGGGCCCGGTCCCGGGCTGTTGTGGTGGTGAAATGGCTGCGGGTGCCGGGTACTGAGAAGGCAGTCAGGTACGGGGTGCCCGCTCTTCTTCCTCTTACTTCCCCCCAATCGTCTCGCTGCTGGGGGGATCGAGGGAGCCCCCCGACCCCGGCCCCTCACGGAGCAGTGGGCAGCCGCCCGGTGTGTCAGGCAGGGCTCGCTCTCACAGGTGGTCCGTTCCTGGGTGGCAAAGGACGGGCAGAGCATCCTCCGTCGCCCCTCCTCCCAGGGAGCAGGCGCTGCTGGCGCCTCCCCAGCGAGCGCTGTGTGGCCTGGGGCAGCACTGCCCGGTACGGGCCCGGCGGCTCCTCCGCGCACACACCTGAGGGAGGGTGCTGGCGGGGGCCGCTCCGCGCGGGACGCTTTTGAACCGCAGTACGGAGGGGAGGACACGGGCGTGGGATAAAGCAGCGCTTTGGCCTCTTGACCCGCGGAGCGGGAGCGGTGGTGCCTGCAGCATCCCTTCTTCCTTCCCGGATAGCCTCCTGGTAGGCGCGGCGGCCTGCGCCGAAGGCCTGCCGGTGGAGCGCCTCGCTGGGAAGCCCAGTAACCCCCCTCGGTTACGGTTGTTTGCGGTCTCGACTGGAGGCTGACTTACGCCTGTGTTGTTGCGGTTGATGCACGGAGGCTAAAGAAGTTCGCGTTACCTTCTGCGCTGTTTGGCTTGTGATTAATGAATATGTGTTAAATAAGTTCACCCCATTCTCGACATTTCTCTTTCTAAAAGCGTCTCCTCCATCTCTTTCCCCACACCCTTCCAATTCCTTACCCCTTCAAGGAAAAGGGATAAGGAATATTGCTCGTTTCCTTTCTCCTTTGAAGGGCTTTTTAATTATAATTGAAGTACATTTCGCTGTTTCCCTCAATATCCAATGGAGGAAGAAATGTAATAGGTTATGAACTGTCGATAAGCTGTTGCAGCCTTCTTATTGATGCCCTGATATATTGCCCGTGTTAGAAAGGAAAAAAAAAGAGATTCCATTCTAAGTGGAAAAGATCTGTGATACTAAAATCAATGGTAACACAATGCACTCAAACTATCCATGTTACACTTGAGAAGATTCTTATGTTGCCTTGTATTTGCAAGATTATTTTAGAATTGTACCATTAACCTTTACTGATAAATCCTGCCAATATTTATTTATTGAGAAATAAAGTGTTTTTAAATTCTATTGGTCTCGCTTGCCCAGTGACGTTTCTTGGTCTGCCGGGCAAGGTGATTTTTTGAGGCCTGGTAATTGAATTGTGCCATCTTGGTGGATGTCTTGGTAATTTCATTTCCTTTGGGGATTCTTTACAATCTGTTGGCAGCTGAAGTAGTGGTGGAAAGTCTTACTCAGTGAGGAAAAATAATAAAATAGATTAGGTTGTTACTTCTTTCTGTTGATAATTTGATATAACCTATTAAAACAAACAAACAAACAAACCCAACCAAATGAAAAACCAAACCCCCAAAGTACCTCCTAATCAAAGCATTGTCTGGTGAAGTTTCCTGAAAGGGGAAATAAGATCACTTGAGAAAATGCTACTGCTTATAAAACAATAAACCCCTCCCAACTAAATTGGTTTAGTTGTAGTATATACAAAATAAGCAGCATAATAAAGTACAGAAACTTAATGCCACAAACCACAGAATCTATGGGCTAATGGATTTTTCTGGTGCATTGAGTAACATTTTCTTCCCCAGGATGTATTTGAGATTCCAGACCCAGGATTTGTGGAGAATGCAGGGAAGTAGTGGGGTGATGCTTTTTAGCAATGATATAGGCAGAGAAAGTGAAGGGTTCTTCTGGAATTGAGGAAGCTTCATGTTGATGTCATGCTTCTATGTTACAAAACCACTGTAGAACTATTACAACCAGAGGAAAAAAAGAAGATGCCACCTTTCATAGCTGTTAATGCTGACCAACAATGATGCATTACACACACCCTCTTAGTGTGGATGTGGCTGCAGTCAAGACAGCTTCTCATTTTGTAGATCGACTTCTTCAAGACTGCCCACCTAATTAGTGAAAATGCTAAGTCATTAGAAATGAGAAATAGAGAAGGACCCATCAGACTGTTCTACCTGCTGCTAATGTAGGCTTGCTGAATTTGTTTTTCAACAGCAATTGTTTTGCTAAGGTTATAACAGAGTTACATGTTGTTTTTAAGGTGCTTTTAAATTTCATATTTGGAATTAATCTTTTAGAGCTCAGTATTGATTAAACCTGGCTTTTGCAAATCACCAGCAAAGTTCTTTTGGCTGCTTCAGGTCATTGTATTGAGGACAAAGTGTTTTCTTTAAAATATGTGTTTGGAGACTTGATGGGGTGCTTGGTGCCATGGTTTAGTTGATTAGATGGTGTTGGATGATGGGTTGGACATGATGCTCTCAAAGGTCTCTTCCAACCTGGTCCTCTTCTCTTCTCTTCTCTTCTCTTCTCTTCTCTTCTCTTCTCTTCTCTTCCTCTTCTCTTCTCTCTCTTACTCTTCTCTTCTCTTCTCTACTCCTTCTCTCCCTCTTCTCTTCTCTACTCTTCTCTACTCCCTTTCTCTTCTCTACTCTTCGCTTCTCTACTCTTCTCTTCTCTACTCTTCTCTTGACTCTAACTCTTCTCTTCTCTACCTCTTCTCTTCTCTATCTCTAACTCTTCTCTTCTCTACTCTTCTCTACTCTTCTCTTCCTACTCTCTTCTTCTCTCTCTACTCTATCTTCTCTTCTCTACTCTTCTCTTCTCTACTCTTCTCTACTCTTCTACTACAGCAAAAAAATCTTAAAAAAAAATAGATGCACTGTTTTCATCATCTAGAATTGCTTACTGGAAATTCAACTTAATGTCTTGCATACAGTTCAAATTTATTGCCTGGTTAAAGATTATGGTGTCCTTGTATCTGTTTAATGTGTGCACACATAGATATGTATGCCCCTCTAACTGTTTAAGAGATTTATTGAGCATGTTTGCACTTGACAGAAAAATGATATTTTCCTCCTTTCTGTCAGCTAGTGATTGTCAGTGCATACTGATTTTTGATAAATTTAGGCATAGGCTAAATTTATGCCAAGAGAATAAATCTGTGGCAAAATTCCTGTTGTGTTCCCATAGGCTGATTAATTAATTTTGCCCCTTATATATATTCAAACAAGATTGTGGAAGCTAAATAAATGCTTGTATCATGTTCTGATGAGAAAGGTGTTCTTCAAAAAATCACTGACACAATGGATTTATAGAATTACAGAGTAGTGTGGGCTGGAAGGACACTTTAAAGTCATCTAGGCAGCATCCCCCATGCAATGAATAGGGACATTTACACCTGGATAGGTTGCTCTGTCCAGCCTGAGCTTGAATGTTTCCAGGGATGGAGGTCTACCACCTCTCTGGGCAACCTGTTCTAGTGTTTCACTGCTGTCATGGTAAAAAATGTCTTGTTTCTATCTAGTCTAAATCTACCCTCTTTTAGTTTAAAATGACTACCCTTTGTCCTATCACAACAGGACCTTCTAAAAAATTTGTTCCCATCTTTTTTCTAAGCCCCATTTATAATTTGAAAGACCTCAATAACGTGTACCCAGAGCCATCTCTTCTCCAGGATAAAAACCTCGACTCTCTCAGCCTTTAGTTACAGGAGAGGTTTTCCAGCCCTCTGATCAGTTCTGTGGCCCTCCTGGTACTGTTTCAGCAGGTTCATTTATTTTTTTCCTCCTGTGCTGAGGACTCCAGAGCTGGATTCAGTACTCCAGGTGGGGTCTTACCAGACCAGAGTAGTGGAGGAGAATTTCCTCTTGGCCTGCTGGCTACACATCTTGGTTTTCTGGGCTGCAAGCACACATTATCGGCCCATGTCAGCTTTTCTTCCACCAGTACCTCAAAGTCTTTCACAGCAGGGCTGCTCTTGATCTCATCTGCCCTCAGCCTGTGTTGGTACCAAGGACTGCCCTGACCTAAGTGCAGGACCTTGCACTTGGTTGAACATAATGAGGTTCACATGGGCCCACTTGTCAGGCTTGTCCAGATCCTTCTGGATGACCTCCCAGTTGGCTTTGTTACCTCCGTCTCTTAATTCTTAGCCACGAGCTTTCAACCTGGTTATGGCAGTTCTTCAGAGACATCTTCACAATCTATCCAATTTGT
Source organism: Colaptes auratus (assembly GCA_015227895.2). Classification (NCBI taxonomy): domain Eukaryota; kingdom Metazoa; phylum Chordata; class Aves; order Piciformes; family Picidae; genus Colaptes; species Colaptes auratus. Next base: position 116,134,008 of record CM037631.1, read on the forward strand.
GACGTAGAGGGCAATGCCTCCGCCCCACCTTCCTCACCTGTCCCTTCTGAACAACCTGTAGCCATTGATGGCCACACTCCAGTCATGGGATTTGTCCCACCAAGTTTAAGTGATGGAAAATGGAGAGGAGGAAGCTCAGGGGTGACTTTATTGCTCTCTACAACTACCTGAAGGGAGGTTGTGGACAGGTAGTGGTTGGTCTCTTCTCCCAGGCAACCAGCACCAGAACAAGAGGTCACAGTCTCAAGCTGCGCCAGGGGAGGTTTAGGCTGGAGGTTATGAAGAAAATTCTACACAGAGAGAGTGATTGGCCATTGGAATGTGCTGCCCAGGGAGGTGGTGGAGTCACCATCATTGGAGGTGTTTAGGAGGAGACTTGATAAGGTGCTTGGTTGCATGGTTTAGTTGATTAGGTGCTGTTGGATGATAGGTTGGATGTGATGATCTTGAAGGTCTCTTCCAAGCTGGTCTGGTCTATTCTCTATTCTATTCTATTCTATTCTATTCTATTCTATTCTATTCTATTCTATTCTAAACCAAGTCGTAGCTTTCTAGCAGCACTGTAGCTTGTGACTTCTCTTGTTTCATAGTATCATAGTATCCGTCAGGGTTCGAAGGGACCACAAGGATCAGCTAGTTCCAACCCTCCTGCCATGGGCAGGGCCACCCTGCACTAGATCAGGCGGTCCAGAGCCTCATCCAGCCTGGTCTTAAACACTTTCAGGGATGGGGCCTCAACCACCTCCCTGGAGGGTTGTTTCTTGCTCCTGTGTGTGTTCCAGGTGATCCAAGTTGCTAGAAATGCAGCCCCAGTTAAACTGAGTGGGGATCTTCTTCAGCTATTCGCACAGTCAGTTTTTTCCTTTCGTTTGGATGTCTGTTGATACTTATTCAGGATAGTAACAGGAGAGTCTTGTTTCTCTTACCTCTGATATTTCTGCCATTTATACCTTTCTTTTTCTTCTTAATTTACAGTAGGAAGAAATTGAATTTTAATAGTCAAATACAATGTGCAGAAGTAAAAATAATTTTAGACAGTAGGCTTTATTTACACAAGAAATGAGCTATTTCCAGGCTGTTTTGATTGTCAGTACTTTCACTTCCTGTCCAGTTAGTTGTAGAGTTTGGGTACTTGGATGATTGAGACATTTTTCTTTTGAAAATGGATAATAATTTAAAAAAAAGACACTTTGAGGTTTTGTTTTGTTGTTGACTAAGTTGGATGACAGAGCTGAGGCGCTATAGGTGGTGGGGAGAACTTGTATAATTCAAATGCTGAAGGACAGGATGCAAACAAGACACAATGGTTATGGTTTTACATTGATAAACCAGTACAGCTGTAGTCCAGCATCTTTCAGAGTCTTTGTGTTATGATTTACAAGTCTTTTGGTTTCATGAGGCAGGTGACACTACAGGGGCCTCCAGAGTTTACTATCTGATATCATAGGAAAGTACCTCCTGAAAGCTTCGTGAAAGCAGTGTGAAATGTAGACTGCTGTACCTGATTAAATACTGGGGGACCCAAGGTGGCCGCAGAATCATCTCCATGATTTTGCTATGCTGGGCTTTATTAAAATTGCTGCAAGGAGTGGTCAGTCCAGAAATGCAGAGTGCAAATAATTAGCATGACCCTATGTGAAAAAGACCAGTTTTTCATCTGGATGGCTCTTAGGACAAGAATGTGTCTGAGAGTATTTCCCTGATGTGATTAGATTAACAGAGTGGATTAGCCACATTAGACAGAGCAGTAGGGACAAGTGAGGAGGATTCCATTCTCTTGCTCGTACTGCTTCAGTGGTGTTTTGTTTTAAACAGGAGCCTCAATAGAAGCATCCTTGTGTTTTTTAATCATCCCTCCACAGAAGTTTGCTATGATTTGAGTTTTTTATTTGTATTTGTTGCATTTATATGTAATACATATAATAGGTATGCATATAGTACATATATAATGACATAATACATATGCCTAACTTCTTCATGTTAATGTCTTAATTTTCCAAACCTTAGCTATTCAGTTAAGTCAGATGTTGTGTGGCAATTTATTTGCTTAAGTGGTTTGTTTTTTTCCAAAGTTTCTAGCAAGTTCATCTCACAAAGGGAAGCAGAAAGGTGGGAATGTGAATGGATGTACCTAACAATTTCATGCTATTGTACTCTTGAAGAAGTTTTAGTTTTCTAGGTGCTGGGGTGGGGAGAAATGAAGAACACAGTTAGTACCACTGCTCATTTTATTTAAATTACATATACTCAAGAACAAACCCATGTAAAGGTTCTTTTTCCATGCAAAGGTTAAACAACATCACAGTATCACAGTGTCGCCAAGGGTGGAAGAGACCTCGAAGATCATCGAGTCCAACCTGTCACCACAGACCCCATGACTAGACCATGGCACCAAGTGCCACGTCCAGTTCCCTCTTGAACACTTCCAGGGACGGCGACTCCACCACCTCCCCGGGCAGCCCATTCCAATGGCAAATCCCTTTCTCGGTGAAGAGCTTTCTCCTCACCTCCAGCCTAAACTTCCCCTGGTGCAGCTTGAAACTGTGTCCCCTTGTTCTGGTGCTGGTTGCTAGAGAGAAGAGGCCAACCCCTTCCTGGCTACAACCACCTTTCAGGTAGTTGTAGAGAGCAATGAGGTCGCCCCTGAGCCTCCTCTTCTGCAGGCTAAACAACCCCAGCCCCCTCAGCCTCTCCTCATAGGGCTTGTGCTCAAGGCCTCTCACCAGCCTTGTTGCCCTCCTCTGGACATGTTCAAGTGTCTCGATGTCCTTCTTAAACTGAGGGGCCCAGAACTGGACACAGGACTCAAGGTGTGGCCTAACCAAAGCAGAGTACAGGGGCAGAATGACCTCCCTGCTCCTGCTGGCCACACCATTCCTAATGCAGGCCAGGATGCCATTGGCCCTCTTAGCCACCTGGGCACACTGCTGGCTCATGTTCAGGTGGCTGTCAATCAGCAGCCCCAGGTCCCTCTCTGTTTGGCCGCTCTCCAGCCACTCTGACCCCAGCCTGTAGCTCTGCATGGGGTTGTTGTGGCCAAAGTGCAGCACCCGGCACTTGGACTTGTTGAATGCCATCCCATTGGACTCTGCCCATCTGTCCAGCCAGTCGAGGTCCCTCTGCAGAGCCCTTCTACCTTCTATCTGACCAACATCTGCTCCCAAACATCATGTTCTTGAGCTGAGACTGAGAAAACCAAGGCAGACAGTTGTGCAAAGGAGACCTACACAGTGATGTCTTGGTGTTTGGTCTTTGTTTTTTCTTTTATTTATTTTGCAGTCATTTTTAAAATGTATTGGCTCCATACCTGGTTTATTTTGAGCAGCCTGGGAGTTCCTTTTCCTGGCTACATTGTGTGACTACGGGAAAAGAGGAACTATCAAAATTTGCATGGAACTTAAAAGCCCAGCACATGCTTTCTGTCTTTATTAATACCCTATATTTATTGTCTGGGTTTGGAGATTTAGAGATGAACAAAACAAACCAGGTTATTCTTTCAGGAGGAGACTTGATAGGTTGCTTGGTTGCATGGTATAGTTGATTAGGTGGGTTGGATTAGTTGATAGGTTGGACGCAATGATCTTGAAGATCTCTTCCGACCTGGTCTGGTCTACTCTACTCTCTACTCTACTCTCTACTCTACTCTCTACTCTACTCTCTACTCTACTCTCTACTCTACTCTCTACTCTACTCTCTACTCTATTCTACTCTTTTCCTTGCTGCTGATTAAAGGGGGAAACTTTGAACATTTATTTTGGTGCCATTGCTGGTTTTTATTACTGTTGTTGGTTACACTTAAGATCAATAAGGGTAGATGGCTTGAGCAGAAACTTTGCTTTGCCAAAGTAAGAATGCTGGTAAATACATCTTTGGTCCCTTGTGCTTTGTGAGCAGAGACAGGACTGCCCAGAGTGGTGCCAGAGAACAAGATTATTGGTACATGTTAGCCTAAACAGAAGTCACATATGTTTGTCTGTAGTACTTAGAGTTGACAGAGATAAAGAGTCCATTTGGTTCAGTGGATAAGTAGTGCATTTTCCTCTCAAGATCATTGAAGTGTATTTCCAGTGCACTGCATGGTAGAGAAATGAGCTGATAAATTTCACCAGAATATCAGTGATTGTGAAACAATATTTCACATCATGTTCCTCCCCAACCACAATGCAGCCTTGAAATATAGTGAAGGGAAAATATTGGAACAAACTGTTCTGCATTTCACACATCATTTTAAAGATTGCTAAGGCAGTACTTATTTAAAGGCAACAAGCAGTGTGGATGGTGTGCTGGATAATGTTCCTCAGTCTTAAAATGCTTTTAAATTTGTTTTTTTTATTGGTTCTTGTTTAGTCTAGTTGGATAGTCAAGATGTATACAGACCAAACAAGGAAGCATAAAAAAATTCAATGTAACTATTTTCAGTAGGTATTTCTGAGCGGAGTTCTTCCATCAAATACTGAGGTTGGTGAAATCATGGATGTGTACAGCAGGGCCCAGGGCAGTCGAATGAAACCAAGAATATCTGTGAAAAAGGTAGGTATCTGTTGGTTTGTTTGTTTTTGGATGTTTCAGACCTGACAGATGTTTATCGCAACAGTCTAGTCATGAACAATGGGAACTGATACTTTGACTGAGTTTTTGTTGTTTGTTTGGGTTTTTTCCTTCCTGTATTTTGACTTTAGTGTCTTAACATTGCAGGGAGGCAAAGAAACTGCCTTTGCTTTGTGCTTTGGTATATTTAGCACAGTTGAATTGGGAGACAGAACAGTTTAGGAGGGGATGCATGCTTTTGCCTTTTGTTTACGTGAACTGGGAGGCAGTGCTTTGGTGAAAAAGGAAATCTCTCTAACACTTATGTAAGATACTAGTGTGCTAAGTACTTACTCTCTTAAATTTTGTTATTTTAGTTTGGAGACCATAAACACTCTTCCTCAAATTGTCTTTCAAGTTCCATAAGCACTTACTCAAATGAAAGTTGCAGTTCATCCTGTAAGAACAAATTTAGTTATCCAACCATATTTCTCGAAGTAGTCAAGTAGCAATGAATATACTTCTAGGTCTTCACTGGTTGCTTATACATCCTTTACTTAAAAGTGTGCAATGATTAAGAAGAGAAACTGAGCAAGGAAGTATTTTGTCACATGGAAATTGCATTATTTTATTCCATGAGCAGATTTTGTTGTTTTAAGGAGACAATGTCTGTGGTATAGATCCTGTGGAAACTGCATGAAGGCAGAAGCAGTCATGGGACCGCCAGGCAGTTAATAGTTGTTTCAGGCCCTGCTGTGGAATATTAACCACCATACATTAAGCATCTTTAATTATGGGTGATATTTTTTCAAGACACACTGTATAAAAGATTTTATTTTACTGGTTTTTGAGGAATCTCCAGCTCAGAGAGTTCTTTATCTACAGTCAAGTTATAAACCTGAACATAAACTGATTTTTAGAAGATTTCTCTTAGTGTGCCCTTTATTTGTTTTTCCTCTTCAATTTAAAAAGCAAACCAGAACAGACAAACCAGCACTCTCCCCTAGGTTTTTAGAGCTTTGGGTTGCAGAAACATCTTTCTAGTAATGAGAGGGACCAGTACCTCGCTGATCCTATTACTTGCCAAAAATACTAGCATTTTTAACTGCTCTGTTAATTACCTTTTGAGCATTCTTCAGTTCTAGGAGCATGAATGTGGCCCTTCTTGGGTGTATTGCAGAATTCAGCCAGACTCACATCCTGGTCTCCAAGCTGGTGACACACGGGTTTGATGGATGGACCACCAGATGGATAAGGAACTGGCTTGATGGCCGCACCCAAAGAGTGGCTGTCAATGGGTCCATGTCCCAGTGGAGGCCAGTGACAAGCGGAGTCCCTCAGGGATCAGTCCTGGGACCAGTCTTGTTCAACATCTTTGTGGGTGACATGGACAGTGGCATTGAGTGCACCCTCAGCAAGTTTGCTGATGACACCAAGCTGTGTGGTGCAGCAGACACGCTGGAGGGAAGGGATGCCATCCAGAGGGACCTTGACAGGCTGGAGAGGTGGGCACAGGCCAACCTCATGAGCTTCAACAAGACCAAGTGCAGGGTCCTGCATCTGGGTCGAGGCAATCCCAGGCACAAATACAGGCTGGGCAGTGACTGGCTGGGGAGCAGCCCAGAGGAGAGAGACTTGGGGGTGCTGGTGGACGAGAAGCTCAACATGAGCTCTCAATGTGCACTTGCAGCCCGGAAAGCCAATCAGATCCTGGGCTGCATCAGGAGAAGTGTGGCCAGCAGGTCAAGGGAGGTGATTCTCCCCTCTACTCAGCTCTGGTGAGACCCCACCTGGAGTACTGCGTCCAGTTTCTGGAGCCCCTATTACAGAGGGATCTGGAGGTGCTGGAGCGTGTCCAGAGAAGGGCCACGAGGATGATCAGAGGGCTGGAGCACCTCTCCTATGAGGACAGACTGAAGGAGTTGGGGCTGTTCAGCCTGGAGAAGAGAAGGCTCCGAGGTGACCTCATTGTGGCCTTCCAGTATCTGAAGGGGGCCTACAAGAAGGCTGGGGAGGGACTTTTCAGACTATCAGGGAGTGATAGGACTAGGGGGAATGGGATGAAGCTGGAGGTGGGGAGATTCAGGCTAGATGTGAGGAGGAAGTTCTTCACCGTGAGAGTGGTGAAGCCCTGGAATGGGTTGTCCAGGGAGGTGGTTGAGGCCCCGTCCCTTGCGGTGTTTAAGCCCAGGCTGGACGAGGCTCTGTCCAGCCTGATCTAGGGTAGAGTGTCCCTGCCCATGGCAGGGGGGTTGGAACTAGATGATCCTTGTGGTCCCTTCCAACCCTAACTGAAACTATGAAACTATGAAACTCCAGTGTTTTGATCTGAGGCTGCCTCTTCATGTTTCCCTGAGGGACAGCTACTTGGATTATTAGAGTGTGGAACTTTCATTCTTTCTCAGAGCTGGGCAGTAGGGTGGTCAAAGTGGTTCCTATGTTTCATCTTCTCTTGATTCACAGCTTGTGGTTTGATTCATGTCTTCTTTGTAATATTTCATAACACTTGACTGGAGTTGTTGCAGTGCAGGGTTGTGGTATGCTCTTTTAAAGCCTAAGTTTCCAGCTTTAGAGAATGACTTCAAAATACTCAGTCCATTTAGATCTTATGGCACATGAAATCAAAGAGCTGCTTTGTTGTTCAAAAGCAGAGTAAATACGACTTTCCAGCACTGACCTTCTCTGCACATCATGACATCCTACAGGTTTGTGGGTTATTGAAAATATTAGAGAGCATTTGTTTAAAGTAGTTCATGACACTGAATAATACAGAATTTCCTCTAGTGTACTGTGAAGGATCCATGGATAATGATTTCTTGATTTGCTGGCCACAAAATGCAAGACTTTGAATTGCTCATTTGAGGCAGACCTTAACAATGATTTTCATAGTTCAGGTCTGTCTGCCTCTGTGCACATTTGAGGATAATCATGTTTTTGTGTAGTGTAAGTTAGTAAGTTCAAAATCTTTGCTTATGATTGAAGTGGGATTTCTTGCAACTCACAGGACTTTTGAATTGTTGTGAGGAAGGAGTTCACAGGCCTAGCAAGTAGAGCTTTACAGATTGTTTGGGTTGTTTTGCCCATATGTTGAAAGTAGTATATCTTGAAAGTAGTTTTACTGTCTGCAACTACCTGAAGGGAGGTTGCATGCAGGTGGGGGTTGGTCTCTTCTCCTGGGTGGCCAGAACCAGAACAAGAGGACACAGTCTCAAGCTATGCCAGGGGAGGTTTAGGCTGGATGTTAGGAAGAAGTTCTTCATAGAAAGAGCGATTGGCCATTGGAATGTGCTGCCCAGGGAGGTGATGGAGTCACCATCACTGGAGGTGTTTAGGAAGGGACTGGATGGGGTGCTTGGAGCCATGGTTTAGTTGGATGATAGGTTGGACTTGATCATCTGAAAGGTCTTTTCCAACCTGGTTTATTCTATTCCTATTCTATTCTATTTGTTGAAGGTGACCTCTTGTCCTTACCTAAACTGAGCCAGTAGTCTTGGGATCTTTGTGAGTTTCCATTTTTAATGTATTTGCGTGTCTCTTAGAGCAAACTTGCTTTCATTGCCGAATTTGTAGGAGAATCTGAAATGGAGTCCAGTTCTTTTTGCCATCACAAGCACAATTTTCATGAGAAGATGAAAAAGTTATTAAAATATAGCCTCACAATAAGAGGAGGTTAAAGACAGCACCCTACTGCTGTTAAGTCTTTTTTAACCACACTAATGTAAAAGTAAAGAATCGTTTTAGTTCCGGCCTGAAGGTATTCACAGCATATTTATACATGTTAGTTTAGGGATGCCATTATCCTTCAGCTTCAATAGGTATTATTTTTCCTTTGTTTCATTGATGTTCTCCCTTGTGATGTTTTTACAGTTGGTCTGTCCTCTGTTAGTCTTGGGTTTTGGAAACTGTGTAAACTAAGGCTTTAGTCTGCTTTCATACGTGAGCCTCTGCATTCAAGCGATTATCCTTCATAGTCCTACTTTCTGTGCTTGTTGGGAGTTAATCTTCTTTTTGCATGTGGATGATACTGTATGTGCAGTTACATGAGAGTCACTGAGAAGGACATTCTGTGTCAGTTCATTCACTGAGGGCTGCATACCAGGGTAGTGTTTGCTGTTTTCAGTGCTGTATCATGTTGCCCATCCATTCCTCTGTATTTTTCAAGAGATCAACTTACGTCTTTTATTTCTGAACGTGTTAATTTGCAGTTCTATTTTAAAGCCTCATTTTAGTTTTTAAGGGTGTAACTTTGCACTTCCTCTGGTTGCATTTTAAAATGCTCTCACATTGAGCAAGTTTTTTCTATAAGATTTGCTATTTTTCTTCTTAACTGATCACTTCTGCCTACCTTGACTTATCATCATATGTCATCTACCTGTTTCCAATGGTAATACTTGACTTCAGTCTCAAGATAAATTTTGGGGAAGTTGGGTATTGGGTTAGTGACCTACATCTATTATATCCTCAAAAAAAAACCACTTTACTGTCTCCTTCCAGGCAGTTTTTTCTCTTCCAGATACAAAAGTTTCAGCAAACTCTCTTTTTCTGGTTTTGTTAACACTTCATTTATTTTGATGGAAATAACCTATGGATGTCCAGATAGAGGAGATCTTTATCTAAGTGTTCTGCCTGTCAATGGCTTAGATGGGAGCACACTGCGTTGGGTTAGGAACTGGCTGGAGGGCTGAGCCCAGAGAGTGGTGGTGAATGGTGCCACATCCAGCTGGAGGCCTGTCACTAGTGGTGTGCCCCAGGGATCAGTGCTGGGCCCCATGCTCTTCAACATCTTTATTGATGACCTGGATGAGGGCATTGAGTCCATCATCAGTACATTTGCGGACGACACCAAGCTGGGGGCAGGAGTTGATCTGCTGGAGGGCAGAGAGGCTTTGCAGAGGGACCTCGACAGGCTGGACAGATGGGCAGAGTCCAAGGGCATGAGATTGAACACATCCAAGTGCCGGGTTCTGCACATTGGCCACAGCAACCCCATGCAGTGCTACAGGCTGGGGTCAGAGTGGCTGGAGAGCAGCCAGGCAGAGAGGGACCTGGGGGTGCTGGTTGATTGTAGGCTGAACATGAGCCTGCAGTGTGCCCAGGCAGCCAAGAAGGCCAATGGCATCCTGGCCTGCATCAGAAACAGTGTGGCCAGCAGGAGCAGGGAAGTCATTCTGCCCCTGTACACTGCACTGGTTAGGCCAGACCTTGAGTAGTGTGTCCAGTTCTGGGCCCCTCAGTTTAGGAAGGATGTTGTCTTGCTGGAGCATGTCCAGAGAAGGGCAACAAAGTTGGTGAGGGGTTTGGGACACAAGCCCTATGAGGAGAGGCTGAGGGAGCTGGGGTTGCTTAGCCTGGAGAGGAGGAGACTCAGGGGTGACCTTCTTGCTCTCTACAACTACCTGAAGGGAGGTTGTAGCCAGGCAGAGGTTGGTCTCTTCTCCCAGGCAGCCAGCACTAGAACAAGAGGACACAGTCTCAGGCTGCGCCAGGGCAGGTTTAGACTGGATGTTAGGAAGAAGTTGTATACAGAGAGAGTGATTGCCCTTTGGAATCAGCTGCCTGTGGAGGTGGTGGAGTCACCTTCATTGGAGGTGTTCAAGAAGAGGCTTGATGGGGTGCTTGGTGCCACGGTTTAGTTGTTTAGTTGTTTAGGTGGGTTGTATTGTATTGTATTGTATTTAGGTAGGTTGGATTGGTTGATAGGTTGGACGTGATGATCTTAATGGTCTCTTCCAACCTGGTGTAGTGTATTGTATTGTATTGTAATTTCCATATCTTTATTGTTTCCATGTTCAGAATTTTTTTTTCTATTCATTAGTGTGATCTTACAAACATGCATCTTTTTTTTCTGTTCATTAGTGTGATCTTACAAACATGCATCACTTTCTCCTCTTTTTTAAATACATGTATATTCTCTTTTTGGTTATGTTATGCTGCCATCAGCATGATACCAGACCGTTGTATGGTCTCCTGTGATGGTTCTTTCAGACCTGAGGGAGACTTTTCCAGTTGTTGCATCTTTCTTCTCCCACTTCAACTTAGTATTATTCTCCAAAATCTGAATCTTTCATCACTTCAGTAATTCCTTATACCATACCCCTGTTCTAGTCATTCATCCTACCTTTCAGGGAAAAGTACTTGCTTACAAGTAAGATATGTATAATAATTTGTAGCCTTGGAAAACCTAAGTGCTGGAGAATAATGCTGAGCCCTTCTCTAACTGGATTGTTAGTGGTCTGCAGAAAATGAGCAGCTCACATTGCATGATGGTTTTTTCTTTTAATTATTGTTTTGAGTGCTGTGACTGATTATTGTAGAAGCTGAAAATTAGACATTTCAGCATGCTTGCCTGACTTCACAAATGACTTGTGTATAAGATGCATGGAGGAAATACTGGGGAAGAGTCTTTGAGCAATATTGGTATTGCAGCCACCTGTAAATTTGGAAGATTAGTCACCTCCTAGCCACCGTCACTGGAGGTGTTTAGGAGGAGACTGGATGAGGCACCTGGTGCCATGGGTTAGTTGATTAGATGGTGTTGGCTGATAGGTTGGACTTGATGATCTCAAAGGTCTTTTCCAACCTGGTCTATTCTATTCTATTCTATTCTATTCTATTCTATTCTATTCTATTCTATTCTATTCTATTCTATTCTATTCTATTCTATTCTATTCCATTCCATTCCATTCCATTCCATTCCATTCCATTCCATTCCATTCCATTCCATTCCATTCTCCAGACATTCCAAGAGAAACACAGTCATTGTACTTTGGAAAGTACAAAGATAGACCATTAAAGTGTGGAGGTAAATTTCAACTAAACATGGGGACAAAGGAATAGATGAAAGTGGAAATGAAAATAACACTTCACTAATTTGTTTCAAATGGCCAATACCTGCCTAAAATATATTTTAAAATAGTTGTTACTTCTCCATAAAAATTAGAATCACAGAATCACCAAGGTTGGAAGAGACCTCAAAGATTATCGAGTCCAACCTGTCACCACAGACCTCATGACTAAACCATGGCACCAAGTGCCACATCCAATCCCCTCTTGAACACCTCCAGGGATGGTTACTGTCTTGACTGCTTGACACTTGGCCTTGGCTGTGAGGGTGGTAGTTTGAGCCTTGCTTGCTTACATTCTGAAATGTATTTGTAGTAATTTCAAGGATCCTGAAGTGAAGTTTCTATTTTGCCTTTGTCTGTTTATTGTATAAATGTTTTCCTAATGGTGTTTATTGCCATGAGCACAAGCATGGGTGATGCTGGTTATGCTATAATAATTTGCCTTCCAAGTAGTGGTCCTTGGTCCTATTTTTTCTACAGGGGAAAAAAACAAAATCTGTCCTGATGTTCAGCTGTAGTATGTAAGATGACTTTTAACATAAAGGGATTATTTTTGCTGGGGAATAACAGAAACACAATGCATTCTCTGGCTAGATTTGGCTATCTAGCATTTCTACTATTGTTTAGGGAGCTATACAGATATGAAATAACTTGTTACAAGATGGGCCCCCTCAGTTTAGGAAAGATGTTAAATTGCTGGAATGTGTCCAGAGGAGGGGTTTGGAGCACAAGCCCTGTGAGGAGAGGCTGAAGGAGCTGAGGTTGCTTAGCCTGGAGAAGTGGAGGCTCAGAGAAGACCTTATTGCTCTCTACAACTCCCTGAAGGGAGATTGTAGGCAGGTGGGGGTTGGTCTCTTCTCCCAGGCAACCAGCACCAGAACAAGAGGACACAGCCTAAAGCTGCACCAGGGGAGATTTAGACTGGATATTAGGAAGAACTTCTTCATAGACAGAGTGATTGGCCATTGGAATGTGCTGCCCAGGGAGGTGGTGGAGTCACCATCACTGGAGGTATTTAAGAAGAGACTGAATGGGGTGCTCGGTGCCATGGTTTAGTTGATTAGATGGTGTTGGGTGATAGGTTGGACTTGATGATCTCAAAGGTGTCTTCCAACCTGGTTAATTCTATTCCTTTCCTATTCTATTCTATTCCTTTCCTATTCTATACCTTTCATTTCTTGTTTCATTCTTAACAGGACAATTATATAGAAAATAAATAATTGTAGTAACAGTTTATAACCATGTAGTGATCTTACTTTTCTCCTTAACCATGCCACTTACTAGAGATAACAAAAGTAAATAAATAATTTTAAAACCTAAAAAAAACACCACCACCAAAAAAAAGGTTGCTAACTTCCTAAAACAGGTGTGAGGACACTTGTTTTTACATGCTGAGTAAATCAGGTTTTGTTGTTTTGTCATTTTGTTTTATTTGCCTTCAGATGCCAGTGATAATTCTTTAGTTCTGCAGCACATTGTTACGCTGGGTGAAGGACTTAGATTCCTAAACCTTTTTTAGCCCTCTGTGGATGCTTGCATGACACCATAAGTGTAAACACTAGAAACGTGGCAAGTAGTATTTATATGGGACTGAATTGGAGTTGTCTCATATTCTTGATGGAATGGGAGAGGGGAACGCGTGTGCCAGCAGGAGCAGGGAGGTCATTCTGCCCCTGCACACTGCACTGGTTAGGCCACACCTTGAGTCCTGTGTCCAGTTCTGGGCCCCTCAGTTTGGGAAAGGTGTTGAGTTGCTGGAACGTGTCCAGAGGAGGGTAACAAAGAGGAGGGGTTTGGAGCACAGCCCTGTGAGGAGAGGCTGAGGGAGCTGGGGTTGCTTAGCCTGGAGAAGAGGAGGCTCAGGAGAGACCTTCTTGCTGTCTACAACTCCCTGAAGGGAGGTTGTAGCCAGATGGGGGCTGGTCTCTTCTCCCAGGCAAGCAGCACCAGAACAAGAGGACACAGTCTCAAGCTGTGCCAGGAGAGGTTTAGGCTGGATGTCAGGAAGAAATTCTTCACAGAAAGAGTGATTGGCCATTGGAATGTGCTGCCCAGGGAGGTGGTGGAGTCGCCATCACTGGAGGTGGTGGACTCGCCATCACTGGAGGTGTTTAGGAAGAGACTTGATAGGGTGTTTGGTGCCATGGTTTAGTTGATTAGATGGTGTTGTGTGATAGGTTGGACTTGATGATCTCAAAGATCTCTTCCAACCTGGTCTATCCATTCCATTCCATTCCATTCCATTCCATTCCATTCCATTCCATTCCATTCCATTCCATTCCATTCCATTCCATTCCATTCCATCTGCTGGATTTTGTTGTGGGAGTAGTCTGTTTGCTTTCTTCCCTTCTGAAGCTTTCAAGCCACCTCCATTACTTTTACTGCCTAAATTTGCTTTTCATCCTTTTTAAGAAAAAGCTGATGGAAAAGTTCCATATATAAGCTTTAATGCCAGAATAGGTGGGGACTGGATTTCTTCATGGATCCATATGTTTGGTTTTTTCCAAGTCTGAATGTTCTCACTTGTTTTTTTTTTTCTCTTTTTAATACAGAATGGTCAATTTATTTTGGAATGGAAGTATTGCTTATATAAAACAACTTAGGTGTTTCAGTTCTGTGCCTTTGAGTACATTTAACTTTCAAACTTGATGATTTTATGCACAAAGTAATTTGAAACAGTACTTAGGGTAGGGAAACCCATGGGGGCAGGGGAAGTATCCATCCTGGGTAAGCTTTTTTAATTCCCTCATATTTTTTCATTGTTTTTCAGAGGTTTGGTGAAGGTCTGCTGCATTCTATGAAGTCACTGCTACACAGCAGAAAAGAATTGTGCAATGTATCATCAGAGGAGTGCCTAAGTCGGGAAGAAGAGAATTTTATTGAGGTTTGGCATAACCTGATAATTTATATATGTGTTTATATTTTGCAGCTATGATAGAAAATGATTTAGCTTGAAACAGTATAGGAGGTTGAAGGATAGTAAATGTGAAGAATGCTGCAAGTTCTTGGCTGTAAAATCTGTACCCCCTACTGTCATTCTGGAATTTAGTCGCTCTGGTCTTGAAAACAGCTGTGACACTGCAAGATGGTATTGCTGTGCTTTGTAGGATTTGTGAAACTGACCCCCCCCAAATGTGTAGACAGATGATTTTGTAAGAATCCTAAAACTGGGTGTACTACATTTTGAGGTTATATGAATGACAGCCTAGCAAAGTAGCAGAACATTTTGATCCAGTTCTGAAGTTATAAGCGATTGCTCTTTTTTGCCCTGTGGTCAGCACTAAAAGCTGAAGCTTAGGCATTGCAGCTCTTGACTTCTTTTACATTAATACAGATGAGCCAAAAGCTGATCAAGGTCTGGAGAGAAGTAGACCTGGACAGAATGGAGGTCTATTAGGTAAATCTCAGGTTTTGAGGAAGGAGGTCTACAGCTATTTGAGTTACAGGAGTAACAGTAGCTTGTGCAAAGGGAAAAGAAAAAAAAGAGTAAGCAGCAATGTGTATCATGTATGTCCTATTAAGTGTCTTAGAAGTCTATTAAGTAGTAGTTGGCAGGCCTGACAAGAAGCTTGGTGAAGGAGAGGATGACCTGAAAAGGCCAGATGGAGAAGCTGAGAGGGGGAGGAATGAATCAAAACAAACTCAGGAAGTGGTTAAGGAAGACTGATAATTAAGGAGTAGCAGGAGGAAGGGAAGAAGCAGATTTTGTGACCAGCAGAGATGACATAGCATTGCCTTGATGACACTAGGAGCTTTTGGGACTGGCTGCATGGTGAGGTTATGACCATGAAATGTTTGGGGAACAGGTAAGAAGGTGAATTTGTGAAAGAGAGTTGTGACAAATTACAGGTAAGGAAGAAGAGTGAATCAGTGAAGGAGCAGGCCAAACCTTGTCTGTGTCTGTTCAGACAGACCATGTTCTAGAATCTGTGAAACCCCTCAAACATTGCTTACCCACCTCCTTTTTTTTTTGGGGTGTGTTTGTCTTCTAGCAAATATCTTGACAAATAGCTGGCAATGTGTTTTATATGCTTGTAGTGATGGTCCCTATGGAGAAAGCTAGCTGACTATATTTAGTTACTATATTAGCTCAAGCAATTAAGAGCCCTCTAGTTGAAATGTAAAAAAGGTCAACATCCTGGCTCAGAACAAGTATTCTTGTGAGAATATAGGGAAAGAATAGCAGACTGCAGAATAGCATTAAAAGAACATCATTAAGACTGCAAAGATAATTGCTTAGGCTTAACAAACACCAGAAATTTAGGCTTTCCCATACCATTTTAATTCATTGTCTCTATACTCTTGGGTTATGATAACCTTCAAATACATTGTCTCATACACTATTTTTAGTTTAAAGAAAAGACTTGTTAACCAGCTGTTCACCTTTCTGTCTTCCTGGCCTACTCTCCAACATCTTCTAAACTGGTGTCCTAACTTAAGACATGTTCAAGATATTATAGGATGATTATTGCTTTTTTCTGTGAAAACTGGGGTTTGAATAAAAGAGTCTTAATTAGTACTGTAACTGAGGCAAAAATAGGCAGTCTTAGTACTGGTTTGGTGTTTGACAGCAGTCTGCTGGCCTGTCAGTGTCTGTAAGGACTAGTTAGTCCTCACTTGTGTGAAGCGATGATTCCTGCCCTATTTGGCACAAGGAGTTATCCCCTTGGATAGGAAAAGGAATGGATTGCAGTCACTATCTTGTAGAAGAGGAAAGGGCATGTAAGAAGACTAAAGAGCAAACACCCATCAAAAAAAAGCCCCAAACTACCAAAACAACCCCCAACAGCAACAAGCCCTAAAGCCTCTCGAAATCCTCTTCAGAGAACAAAGCATTTTTTCCCAAATCCTTTAAATTGTTTGTTAATTTGCTAACCCAGTTGGTAGCTGGTCACAAGTGGTGTTCCCCAGGGCTCGGTGCTAGGCCCACTTAATAGCTGTATCAGTGGTCTGGACAAGGGGAATGAGTGTGCCCCCCCCAGTAAATCTGCAGATGACACCAAATTATGAGAGACTGTTGATCCACTTAGAGGGTGGGAAGGCTCTACAGAGGGACCTGGGCAGGCTGGATCAATGGCCTAAGGTCAGTGGGATGAGATTGAACAAGGCTGGCGTTGTTTTTGTGTCCAGTTCTGGGCCCCTCAGGTTAGGAAAGATGTTGAGTTGCTGGAATGTGTCCAGAGAAGGGCAACAAAGCTGGGGAGGAGTTGGAGGACAAGCCCTGTGAGGAGAGGCTGAGGGAGCTGGGGTTGCTTAGCCTGGGGACAAGTGGGCTCAGGGGAGGACTACTACTCTCTACAATTACCTGAAGGGAGGTTGTAGCCAGGTGGGCCTTGGTCTCTTCTCCCCAGCAGCCAGCAACACAACAAGAGGACACAGTCTCAAGCTGTGCCAGGGGAGGTTTAGGCTGGATGTTAGGAAGGAGTTCTTCATAGAAAGAGTGATTTGCCATTGGAATGTGCTGCCCAGGGAGGTGGTGGAGTCACTGTCCCTGGAGGTGTTTGAAAAGGGATTGGATGTGACACTTGAAGCCATGGTTTAGTTGATTAGATGGTGTTGGATGATAGGTTGGATTTGATGATCTCAAAGGTTTTTTCCAACCTGGTTAGTTCTAATTCTATGAATTCATTCTAATTCTATGAACTGTGGTTTGAATACATAATATTAAGTCTGCTGCATAGTGTATTGGAATGTGCTGCCCAGGGAGGTGGTGGAGTCACCGTCCTTGGAGGTGTTCAAGAGGGGATTGGATGTGGCACTTGGTGCCATGGTTTAGTCATGAGGTCTGTGGTGACAGGTTGGGCATGATGATCTTTGAGGTCTCTTCCAACCTTGGTTATTCTGTGATTCTGTGCTCTGAAATAATTGAATCCAAGTCATATCAAACTTAAGTCCAAACATCAGTGGAAGCATTTCATCTTGTTACCTTCATTCTGTATCTACACAATGGAGGCAAATTTTTTTTTCCTTACAAACTTGATTTGAAAATAAATGCCTCATGGATTTTTTTGTTTTTTGAGTATGCAAATGCTCTGTTGATTTGTCGTTATGAAAAGAATGAGAACTGAGGGAATGTGATACTTGAAAGAAGGTTTGAGCAGTGGATGTGAAACAGATCATGGTGTGACACTGAAGAACAAAGGTAAGACAAAATACTGTCCTTTGTTCATGTTGAATGATACAACAAGCCTGGAGACAGAAAAGAGGGGACAGCATGTGTGATTAAAATGTCTCCCCTGACAACAAGGACAAAAACTTGAGGTAAAGCTGACATTTCTGACATACTCCAGGCTCCTGAGCCTGATCAGACCTTTGTATTTTGTTCTAATACTTTCATTTTAGGGGTTCATCTACGTGGAAATTACATGCAGACTTGTGGTTTAAGTAATCTGTTGTGTTTTGGCCTTAGGCTAATCAATTTACATGGTAAATTGTATAATGTGTTGGCATCAAGCTCACTTCAGTATATCCAAGGGTATCACAGCTTGTTAGCATGGACAGATTTCAGACTGGAACTGGAACTAAAGGGAGGTTGTAGCCAAGTTGGGGTTGGTCTCTTCTCCCAGGCAACCAGCACCAGAACAAGAGGACACAGTCTTAAGCTGCACCAGGGGAGGTTTAGGCTGGATGTTAGGAAGAAGTTCTTCATAAAGAGAGTGATTTGCCATTGGAATGGGCTGCCCAGGGAAGTGGTGGAGTCATCATCACTGGAGGTGTTTAAGAAGAGACTGGATGGGGCACTTGGTGCCATGGTTTAGTTGATTAGATGGTGTTGGGTGGTAGGTTGGACTTGATGATCTCAAAGGTCTTTTCCAACCTGGTCTATTCTATTCTCTTCTATTCTCTTCTATTCTCTCTCTCTCTCTTCTATTCTCTCTCTCTCTCTTCTATTCTCTCTCTCTCTCTTCTATTCTCTCTCTCTCTCTTCTATTCTCTCTCTCTCTCTTCTATTCTCTCTCACTCTCTTCTATTCTCTCTCACTCTCTTCTATTCTCTCTCACTCTCTTCTATTCTAACTCTATAACTCTTTTCTAATGTGTGTCCAGGCTGAAGCAAGGACAGATGAGCACTGATCTCTGCAAAGTCATGTTTCTTTTAACAGAAGTACTGAGGTTTTTGTGTTACCTAGTGTATACTAGCCAACAGGCCACAAGAAAATAGTTGTATATGCTCTTTAGTCTGACCTGATGTTTCACAAGTCAGAGTATAACATGTAAGACTAGGTGCTACTGATTGAGCAAGCTATGCTACTTCAAGGTGGTTTTGGTGGCAGTAGAATGAAACTTCTTGGTAAAGCCTGCTGATTTTTTAACTCTTGGTTACCTGCAGGAGTTCTTTTCTGTATGTCAGTATGTTTGTGTGTTTATGTTACAGATTGCATTCATGGGTTTTGCTGAAGAGATGGGTACTGCTCATTTGCAGGTACAGTATCTATATTGGCAACCAATGTTCTTTAGCACTAGTGATGTCTTCTAAAGTAGTACCTAGTTTTTGAGATGGAGGATTTTTGGTGTTTGGGAGGTGAAATAGGGGTATCTTAAACATTCAGAAACCTCAGCTGTAAATGTCATTAAAAGTTTGAAAATGATTCTTTTAATATGATCACATGTGTTTTGTTTCTTTGTCTTAGAATGGTTTGGAACAGCTTGCTTAAATTGGAGAAGGGGATTTGTTTTATGTGTGTGTGTGTTTGGGCAGGGAAGGGGGTTTGATTGGTTGTGGGGTTGTTTGTTTGTTTGGTTTTAATGTGGTTTAGGTTTATGTTAAAAACCTGTGTGCATCGATGCTTTGGTTTGTAGCCTTCCTCTTAGCAGAGTTATGTTTATTAACATAGTACCTTTGACATCTGCAAAGCCAAAACTTCCCTGAATTGACTGATAGCTGTGAATTGCTGGTGGGAGACCAGGAGTCAGTGTTATTTATTGCCTTCAGATTTATTTTTTTTTTCTGGAGAGTTACATGAAGAAATACTATTTTAAAAGTAGAAGTGGAGCAAACTGGTGGGGTTGTGCTATGCCATTTAAAGAAGTTAATGATTTAATCTTCCTATGCAATTTACACATCAGTATAATCTTTGCATATATATTTACAGTGCAATTCTACACTTTTCCTCTGTCTGGATCTTAGTAGATAGAGATTGCTCTAATAGTTTGCTGTTTAAAAACAGAAACTGAAGCCATTTGTGTTCAAAGGTGTATCAGTGTTGCTAGTTAATTAAATTATAATAGTGCTAGGTGTTCTTTCAAGTATGGTCAAGAGCTATGCAGTGGTCTAGAGTTAGATGGAGTTAAGAGAAAATCAGAGTGAATAGGCTTATGGAGACATGCTTTGTACTGTATGGATCAGTACTGTTTTAAAAAATCAAACAGGCCTTACATTGGCCTTTTCTGTATTAGTTACATCTAAACATTATCTGGCCTCATGCATGTAGAAGTGCCTTGTCCCTGTTTTTATAATAGGGGGCTAAAACACCATTCCAATAAGGCACGCTAAGATCTACTGAGAATCATTTTTGGCTGAGTTACATGTTCTTTTTGTAGTTGTGTACCATGTAGGATGTGCAGCTGCTTAAAAGCGCTTACAAGATTGTCCTTTGTGACTTCCAAGCCTCTTCTGGCCCATGAGAAACAGTGGAATTTCCAGAGAGCTGGACATGAGTGTGGACTGCATTAAAGCTTAAAGCTTGTTTACATGAGCTTTACACCACAGTTCAAGATATGAAGTAGGGAATGGGGTAAGAAGTGGAGGAGAAAAGAGAATCTTTACCAAAATGATAAGCAGTTACTATTTAGGGGGGGGTGTGAGATAAAAAACTTTTAACATTTATGTGTTGTTTCCACTTTATAATCTCAGTGTGTTTGTGTATTTAAATCAGGAGTTGGCAGCTGTTTCTGTAGAACTTCCAGATGCTCTGAAATCACTCCAGTTGTGTAAACTAAAAGAAAACGAGGTTATATTTCTAGAAGATGTAAAGAAAACATTGGGAAAGCCTCATGTCACGAAACAGGTAAGAGTTTTGTGTGCTATTGTGTGTCTTAATTATGGAAGTGCTATATTTAGCCTCATAAAGAGTTCAGTCATATCACTCTTGGTCTTGTTTTTCTTTTGGAGCTGGAGCGTGTCCAGAGAAGGGCAACAAAGTTGGTGAGGGGTTTGGAACACAAGCCCTATGAGGAGAGGCTGAGGGAGCTGGGGTTGCTTAGCCTGGAGAGGAGGAGACTCAGGGGTGACCTTATTGCTCTCTACAAGTACCTGAAGGGAGGTTGTAGCCAGGCAGAGGTTGGTCTCTTCTCCCAGGCAGCCAGTACTAGAACAAGAGGACACAGTCTCAGGCTGCACCAGGGCAGGTTTAGACTGGATCTTAGGAGGAAGTTGTATACAGAGAGAGTGATTGCCCATTGGAATGGGCTGCCCGTGGAGGTGGTGGAGTCACCTTCATTGGAGGTGTTCAAGAAGAGGCTTGATGGGGTGCTTGGTGCCACGGTTTAGTTGTTTAGTTGTTTAGGTGGGTTATATTGTATTGTATTGTATTGTATTTAGGTGGGTTGGGTTGGTTGATAGGTTGGATGCGATGATCTTGAAGGTCTCTTCCAACCTGGCGTATTGTATTGTATTGTATTGTATTGTATTGTATTTTAATCCCAGCAGTATTAATGTTGCTGTTTTCCTTCAGGTGCTTTACAATGAGTGTTAGAAAAATCTCAAAATAAACTTCAGGTGTGGTATTATTAACAGAAAATATGTAGCAATTAGTTAATTACAGTGCTGATCCGATGCTTCATTGGAGGTGTTCAGGAGGAGACTTGATGGGGTGCTTGGTGCCATGATCTAGTTGTTTGGGTGGGTTGGATTGGTTGATAGGTTGGACACGATGATCTTGAAGGTCTCTTCCAACCTGGTTTATTGTATTGTACTGGGCTATGATTGCTTTCACTGCCCATCTGGAAAAAAAAAGTGAAACTTGTCAAGTTACTTCTCTCTGCTCTGTTCAGATGCAGCTTTTAGTTTAGTTTAGTTTTTTTTTTAAATAGGTGCCAAAAACAATGAGAATGTTAGATGCTCATAAGCTAAGTGGGTTCTTTTCTTGCTAAAACATTTATTAACAAAAATAAATGCTGTTAGTTACATAATTTATATTATTTTTATGTCAATCTTTCCTATGTTAGAATAGAATAGAATTAAACAGGTTGGAAGAGACCTTTGAGATCTCGAGTCCAACCTATCACCCAACACCATCTAATCAACTAAACCATGGCACCAAGCGCCCCATCAAGTCTCTTCCTAAACACCTCCAGTGATGGTAACTACACCACCTCCCTGGGCAGCCCATTCCAATGGCCAATGCTCTCATTCTTTATTTTGTTATTTCTAATTTTAAATATTATTTCCAATTTTAAATATTGATAAAGCAAACTTCTTAAAAATGTATTGACTAATCTGCAGTGTGCCCAGGCAGCCCAGGCAAATGGGCATCCTGACCTGCATCAGGAACAGTGTGGCCAGCAGGAGCAGGGAGGCCATTCTGCCCCTGTACACTGCACTGGTTAGGCCACACCTTGAGTCCTGTGTCCAATTCTGGGCCCCTCAGTTTAAGAAGGATGTTGAGTTGCTGGAACGTGTCCAGAGAAGGGCAAGAAAGTTGGTGAGGGGTTTGGAGCACAGCCCTGTGAGGAGAGGCTGAGGGAGCTGGGGTTGTTTAGCCTGGAGAGGAGGAGGCTCAGGGGAGACCTTCTTGCTGTCTACAACTACCTGAAGGGAGGTTGTAGCCAGATGGGGGCTGGTCTCTTCTCCCAGGCAACCAGCACCAGAACAAGAGGACACAGTCTCAGGCTGCACCAGGGGAGGGTTTAGGCTGGAGGTTAGGAAGAAGTTCTACACAGAGAGAGTGATTGCCCATTGGAATGGTCTGCCCAGAGAGGTGGTGGAATCACCATTGTTGGAGATGTTCAGGAGGAGACTTGCTAGGGTGCTTGGTTGCATGGTTTAGTTGATTAGGTGGTGTTGGATGATAGGTTGGACGCGATGATCTTGAAGGTCTCTTCCAACCTGGTTTGGTCTATTCTATTCTATTCTATTCTATTCTATTCTATTCTATTCTATTCTAATCGTGCATTTAAAATTCAATTATGCTGCAGGTAAAGTTCAGAGTACCTTGAAAAAGCAAATATCCACGCTTTGAAATGCTGTCTTCCTTTACAGATTTTTAGCATCTATAGTTTAATGGATTCTTTAGTAGATATTATCAAAGTTGTATTATCCAACCTTTGTTTAGTTGGGTTTATTGCAATGATTTATTCAGAATGCAGAAGTTATGAAAGTGAGTGACTATCACTCTACACAAACTGTTCCACTCCTTGTCTTTACTTGTTTCATAAATTGATTATTGTTCATAAAAATGCATTGAAGGAATCTTCTGCTCCTCCTGACAGTTGAAATTATTCCAAGGTCATTATGTTTGTTTTCTTATTGTTTTCTGTTTTTTTCCCCCAAGAATCAACTTCCTGAAGTGTTTTGTGTGATGAGACTCTCTCCGTCGTTCCCAAGGATCAAAGTTGATTATATATTTTCCTTGTTGAGCAAGTATACTACAGGCATAAGATATGCAGTGGAAAGAAACTCACCACAAAAACATCAAACAGAGACATCCCATGGAGAAGATGATGACACTAATCAGTCAGTTTCTTCAATTGAGGATGATTTTGTCACTGCTTTTGAGCACTTAGATGAGGATGAGACTTCAAAGATACAAGGTGCTGGTAAGTTCTTGCTTGATGTTGACATGTAGCCAGCAGTATTTGAAATTGTTGGGATTTTGTGAGAGAGTAGATGTAAATGATTTGTCATTCTTTTAGTTCAGTCACATTTTGTAAAGGGTTATTAAGCAATGGAAAATTCAATTTTTTGCAGTGCTCACTACAGTTTCTCAACTCAGAAATCAAAGATTCTAAGCACATTGTCAGATGCAGGTCAAATATAATCTTGTTCTCCTTTATATGCTAAAAAATACATTAATTTGTTAGTGATTGGTACAAGAGGATTGGGGGGGAAAAAACCCAACAAAACCAACAAAAATTACTTTATTCATGAAAGAACAGCTAACATTTTGCAACAAAAACAAGCCAGCTGTTGCCATCAAAATCTGTCCTCCATTTTCTGTAGTTCTGTGGAAATCCTTGGTTTTGAAGCAGTCTTCTTTCTTTACATTTGTGTGTGTTTTTTTCAGGTGCAAGCAACTTTACTTCTCGAAACCATCGAGATGCTTCTTCACAGACCATCCCTGCTCAGTGTGTAGAAGCTGTTGACTCAAAGATCCTTGCAGGTTCTGCACGTCGAAGGTCATCTGCCAGATCTTCTACTTTGATTGATATGTTAGGACTTAAGGAATTGTCTTCAGTGAAAAATTCAGTTACAACCTCAATTTCTGATCCTTGGATACAAAGGAGTTTCTATAAGCCATATAATCCTTCTGATCAAGGTGTTAATTTGTTACGTAAGACATTGTTTTCTTCCTCTCCAGCTGAATCCTCTGAGTCCGATTGCTCCAGCCCAAGCCCTATCATCTTCTTAGATGAGGAAGGGTATCAAAAAAGCATGAAGGCAAAACTTCAGCTGCCAAAAATTCCAGTAGTGAAAGATGGTATAGAGGATTCAGACTCAGAAGTGAGTGAATTTTTTGATAGTTTTGATCAGTTTGATGAGCTGGAACAAGCCTTGGAAAACTCTTGCAAAGTTATTAGGGATCCCATCCTAGGGAATCCCTCCCAGAAAAGGAGGACTGCACATGAACAATTTTCTTCTTCAAGCATTGCAATGAATCCTCAGAAATTCAAGTTTGATCGTCCCACTCTCCCAGCCAACGTAATGAAACCAACTCCTCGTAAACCAGAATCGCCGTATAGCAGCATCTTTGATGTCCCAGATTCTCCTCGCCCGGTTAAAACATCAGGGGAAGAGAATGGAGGCTTGTTCAGCCCTATTAGATCATCAGCTTTCAGTCCCCTAGGGAGCTGTGGTTCTTCTGAATGTTTATGTCGAATTAATCTTGGTGGAGATGGGTCAGGCCAAATCACCATGATGCAGTTTATAATTATTCATCATATGCTGACAGAGTTTCCTGTGAGATACTGGGTTCTGTTTTTCATTCTGAGCCCTCAGCAGAGCAAACATGTGCAGGAAATGATTCAAAACACAAAAGATTTACTTTGAAAGAGAGAAAAGGTCAAGCTGCAGATCTCAAAATGAAAACCAGCAAGGAGCCAGAAAAAAAAGCTAGATCTAAGCATAAGTCATTAATGATTAGGGATAGCATTCAAAAATTTGCAACTGAATTAGTTGAAAAAAGTTTTGGTAGTGCATTTAAAGACTTGCAAAAAGGTGTTTCTTCGTGCACCAATGCACTTTGTCACTTGGCTGCTAGGTTGACTTCTTCAGTCTTCCAGATGGCTTTTTATGAGATTGGAAGACGTAGGGCAATCGCCCTGAAGGAACGTGCCATTAATGGGATAGCAAACTTTCTGGTGAGTGAAGCTATAACTGGGGCTTTGAAAGAGCTGCGGCACGTGAAGAAGCAAATATTCACTAACACCGTTGCGCGGTTTGCAGCAGACCTTGCTGAAGAACTTGTGTTTGAGGGAATCATGGAAGTATGCCAGTTTTCATATCCCTCAACACCTACAGCTGCACAGCCTTCATCATTTGATTATGAAGACAAAGTGGTAAGATCCTATGCCAGAGATTTGTCCGAATCTGTCATTCAAGAGGCCTTTATTGAACTATCTCAGGTTGACGTGACTTTCACAACGCAAGCAGCCATTAGTGTATCCATGGACAACATTAAATACGTGAGTGCAGAAAGTATGTTAGAGTCAACACAGACTTCCACAATTTCTCCTAGTTTTAATGACAGGGTAGCACTGAAGCCAATTCAAGATTCCAAGAAGGACTATACAGTACAGCAAGCTCTGTTTTGCACCTCTGGTGTTGTGAGTTCAATTCCTGTGCCCTTAGCTGGAAGAACTCTTTGTCAACATGAAGTTTCCTCTGATGCTTACGAAGCAAAACTATCCACTGCTGCAAATTCTGATGGCAATATGAAAGTGTACGAAGACTCCACCCATCCATTTTTCACAAGCAGAAAGAGAGAGGAGGAAATTGGTTCTTTCAGAAATGTATACCTAACTTCAGATCACAGTCAAAGCATTGAAAGTACTCCATCCTTATTCAACCAAAATGATACCAAACAAACAAATAACAGATCTGGAATGAACAATAGTTCAGAATTTACAAGTGAGTCAAAAGGCATTAGTACTTTCTCTGGAACTATGGTAGATACCATAGTAAATGAAGCTTATGAAGTCATAACCTCATGTGGAGTAACAAAAGCAGTAGAAGAGTATACAGATTGTGTAACAAGGAAAATCATAGACAAAACCCCTTATGTGCAATGTATTGGTGAAGATTATCCCAAGAATATGTTTGCAGATCATTTGGTCAGTTATGTCATAAACCAGTCTATAGATGAAAGTAAAACTGTGTTATGCAACACTAGTGGGAATTTACCAGGTAATGTGGGCTCACAGACTTATGCAGATAACAGTAGGAAAGAACAGTGTGTGATCAAGAAGCAAGAGGCTGAGAAACAAAGTGATGTTTCTGTAATGGTGCAGCAACAGATGCCTTTGAATAATCCATGTAAATTTCTTCTTACTTCAGGTCATTCAGTTCAGTGTTTTTCAGAATCTAAAGATTGTTGGCAGGAACAAAAAGGATGCAGGTCTTCATTAAAATCACCACCACCTTGTTCCACTGTGACTTTTGCTGGGCATCGTACGGAAGACTTGACTGCCACAGGAAGCTGCTCAGTAGCAAACAAGCCCTCAAAAGACCATGATACTCAGAAACCATCATCAGGACCTTTGTCTTACAGGCAGGCAGATTTTCTGCATGGAGTAATGTTTCTTCAGTGATGTTTGGCAGTGAAGATGCCTTGCAGGTGGAGGATAAATCAGGACTCAAAGACGGAAATACCTGTGCAATGCCTGATACACCCCACCAACTCCTTTAGTACCATGCCAAAGTAGTTCTGAAAGAAACCTTAGAAAACTATCTAAAAACTCAAGGGAGAATTAGCAAAGGAATTTTCACCTGCAACACCACCTTCTACCCGTACAATCCATCCGTTACTGGTTGTCTGAAACTGAACACGACTCTTTAGAAAAGGAGGAATTTATGTTGAAACTCATGCGGTCACTTTCTGAAGAAGTGGAAAGTAGTGAAGATGAAGATCATTCTGTAATGCCCACTGAGAAAGAGGAACATTCAGAGAAAACAATTCAGTATGCAGATTGCTTAGCTAGCCATATCATTTCAATAGCGACTGGAATGGCTGCTTCCCATTTAGATGGTAAAACAAACGAAAGGGAAGCTGATAGACAGGTTCAGTTAGGTATGCAGAGCAAAAGATGCGGATATACTGCATTTATAAGTAT
This sequence comes from Colaptes auratus, assembly GCA_015227895.2. Lineage (NCBI taxonomy): Eukaryota > Metazoa > Chordata > Aves > Piciformes > Picidae > Colaptes > Colaptes auratus. Next base: position 116,160,868 of record CM037631.1, read on the forward strand.
CCCAGAAGAGATGTGCAGTCCTGTATGGAATTATGCAGGTGATATGGCAGGAAGAGTCATCAATGAGGCCAAGAAAATCGTGAAATCAAGGCACTGTAAACTCTGGAGGTTGAAGCGGGCAAACTGTCAGGTGGAGTGTCTTTACGTGAGAAAAGGTGAAAATAGCTCGGTGCAGGACCAGTGGCTGGGGGAGAGAGATTCATCTGTGCTTCCTTTACCACAAAGTTCAGGTGTGACAGGTTTGACTTCCAAATACCCGAGCTGTGAAAGTGTGACCGATGAATATGCAGATCATATTATACGTGTTTTGAAAAGAGAAGGTGGCAATGCTGAACTGTTAATGGACCAGTACGCTAGCAGACTTGCTTACAGGTCCATCAAATCCGGCTTACAGCAAGCTGCTAGAAAAACCAAATTGAGATACAGCAGAAAACCATTTTCTGGGCAAAATGCACAGGTGAATGGTAAGCTGGAGCTGATGAAACCCATGAGTAAAGACGCAGTGCAGCAAGTGAAAAGCAGCGTTCATTGCTGTGAAGACCAAAGGTACGAAAGGAGCATCGGGATGCGAAGATCGGAATGTGCGGAGTTGTTGCACTTCTCAGAATCCCTTGCTCGCAGGATCACCTGCGATGTCAGGAAGAAGCTGAAAATGTCAGGAGCGTGTTTGCCAAAGTCTCTAACAGATTCCTGTCTATATAAAAAGACTGAGCTAGATGAAGGCACGGGGGACCTAAAACAAGATTTTCTAGGACAGTTCTTCCTTTCTCCCCAGATCATAAACTGTATCATAGTACAGGCAGTTTAAATGAAAGTGGCTACAGTGAAGGCGTAATTCAAGCTATAGAACAGTATGCGAGGAAAGTGGCAGATGATGCTCTAGAAATGGGTTTAGAGTCAGCTGTTCTCCATGTGGCTGAAAACAGAAAAAATATGGATAGACTCTCATATACTGAGAAACTGTCTCCTTTTTCTGGAGCTGTCTGTAGATGCTGCAGTATGAAGGAACATCGGTACTGTACAGAAACTACATCTCATTATCTACCTGCACAAGAATCCTCCATTCCAGTGAGGCATGTTCTACATTCTGGATTGAATGGTGCCTGTCAAAAATCAAGAGTGTTTCAGCTAGATATTCCTAAGATTCACGTGGATGTGGAACAGAAGACAGTGTTTTCTGAGAAGGGGGCCAGCGCAGCTGTGGAGAAAACAGGAGAGCTCAGTTATGCAAGTCTGACGGCTGACAGTGGGATTGGACAAGAAGGAGTCAGCTTTGCTGAAAGCCTTACTACTGAAATAATGACATCAGCTATGACTAATATTGGTCAGGCAGTTAACATGAGGTAATACTAATTTTCTCTTACTTGTTGTGGTCTGTACTAGAGAAAGGAGGATTGTTACTGCAAATATGTGCTCAGAAGAAATTCCCCCCCCCCCCCCCCCCAAGAATTACACACATTATACTCTGAATGTTCTCTTTTTGTTCTTCTGGTGATATTTAAATGATTGAGAACTAGAAAAACATTACTTTTTCCAGCTGTGGGTTACTACATACATCAGCACACGTGTTTCAGTAGGTGACTAACAAGAGGAACTTAGTTTTTCAACTTGAATCATAGAATCAATAAGGTTGGAAAAGACCTCAAAGATCATCAAGTCCAACCTGTCACCCAACACCTCATGACTACTAAACCATGGCACCAAGTGCCATGTCCAATCCCATCTTGAACACCTCCAGGAACGGTGACTCCACCACCTCCCTGGGCAGCCCATTCCAATGGCTAACCACTCTTTGTGTGAAGAACTTTCTCCTCACCTCAAGCCTAAACTTCCCTTGGCACAGTTTGAGACTCTGTCCTCTTGTTCTCTTGGTGGTTGCCTGGGAGAAGAAGCCAAACCCCTTCTGGCTACAACCTGCCTTGAGGTAGTTGTAAACAGCGATAAGGTCTCCCTTGAGCCTCCTCTTCTCCAGGCTAAACAATCCCAGCGCCCTCAGCCTCTCCTCGTAGGGCTTGTGCTCGAGGCCTCCCCCCAGCCGGGGGGCGGGGCTCTGGACATGCTCAAGAGTCTCAATGTCCTTCTTAAACTGAGGGGCCCAGAACTGGACATGGTACTCAAGATGTGGCCTAACCAGTGCTGAGTACTGGGGCAGAATGACTTCCCTGCTCCTGCTGGCCACACTATTCCTGATGCATGCCCGGATGCCATTGGCCTTCCTGGCCGCCTGGGCACACTGCTGGCTCATGTTCAGTCAGCTGCCAATCAGTACCCCTAGGGTTTTTTTTACCCACTGGAGAGAATAATAGACCTCATGGGTTTTGTTCCTCTGCAAACCATGCCAGAATGCACGTTTGTTCCATATCTGTATTTCCTCTTTTTGTCCAAGCAAAATCTGTTACCAACATCTTGTACTCTTCAAACTAGCCATTATTTTATAGTATGAACACTTTATTTTGATTATGGCTTTGTTGTGATAGTGTCCTCAGTATTGGACACTATTATTGAAAACAAGCCTCACAGACCCTTATTTAAAAAAACAACCCACAATTTGCCAAAACAAACTTTAGCTTATAAAAGAAGTGGTACAATAGGCGAGGAACTGACTTTTAAATTCTTGTGTGTTTACCAAAGGCCAATATGCTGTTTCCTTTAATAGGTCTATAAATAGGAAATATGTGCCACAGTAAGTCTGCAACAAACAACAACTGTTTCTTAAAACATAGCATGCAGTGTATCAGTGACTTGATATCTCCTCTTCTTCAGGCCCAAAAGCAAGCTTTGCCATGTTGGTTTTTGTTTTCAATTTATAGTAATTGTTTTCTTACTTCTTGGGGGGGGGTGATTCCTCACCCTATCTGACTTTCATCCCCTGGTTTCTAGAGGGGCATCACTGTATCAGGGTTGGAAGAGACCTCAAATAGCATCAAGTGACGAATAATAAAATTGATTTGTTTGTTTTATATTCAGTGATTAAAGGCTACAGAGGGACTGAACTGAAATTTTCAAGGTTTAACATGGCACACATACATACTAGCAGCATAAAAGTGCTCATAAGATAGTTACTGTGCCTTTGCACAACAGAATCGAGTCCTTAGTGTGTGACAATAAAAAGGAGCAACGTGGCAATGGTTTTCCATACCTACAGTATCAAAGATGAGACAGTTTTTTTTGAACCACTTCTTTAAAATATTCTTTAAAATCCTTGTTAGAAGATGAAGGCAATGAATGCAGGGTTCCTTAAGATGCTGTTTGTTCTTACATGTGTGACAAGGAGACATGGAAGAATGTATAAATGTTGCTTACCTTGTTATATAAGGTATGGTATGTAATGCATATAGAATGGAATAGAATAGAATTAACCAGTTTGGAAAAGATCTTTGAGATCATTGAGTCCAACCTATCATCCAACACCATCTACTCAACTAAACTATGGCACCAAGCATCCCATCAAGTCTCTTCCTAAACACCTCCAGTGATGGCAACTCCACCACCTCCCTGGGCAGCACATTCCAATGGCAAATCACTCTTTCTGGGAAGAACTTCTTCCTAACATCCAGCCTAAACCTCCCCTGGCTCAGCTTGAGACTGTGTCCTCTTGTTCTGTTGCTGGTTGCCTGGGAGAATCATAGAATCAATAAGGTTGGAAAAGACCTCAAAGGTCATCAAGTCCAACCTGTCACCCAAGACTTCATGACTACTAAACCATGGCACCGAGTGCCTCATCCAGTCCCCTCTTGAACACCTCCAGGGATGGTGACTCCACCACCTCCCTGGGCAGCACATTCCAATGGCTAACAGAAGAGACCAACCCCCCCCCAACCTGGCTACAACCTCCCTTCAGGTAGTTGTAGCCAGCAAATATGTTTCTTGAGAAGCTGCCTTGTGTGGTAAAAATAACTGCTGCCAGTGCTAGTGTAACTGAATAAAAATTGGGGGGGGGAGGAAATCACCTTTGTGTTACCCAGATGGGTTTTACTTTAAGCAACCCATGTGTTTCTGCACAAAGCTGCACTCGCTGGAGCTAAGTGTTATCGGTGATGTCGTTATGGTTGGCTGAACGGTGAATGTGGCAGTGGCTGCTTGTTATGGTGGTCGTAGGATGATCATTTTTGTTGACCATTTTACAACTGTAGATAGATAATCACAGTTTGGCCCTGGAAGTTAGTTCATAAGGGGTACGTTCTCATATTGTAATTTTTTTTATAAGGAGCTCAAACTCCTTTACAGTTACCAACTGGATACTTCAAAGTGTCTTCTAAAGACTACCTTTTATTAAGCATGCTTGCTTGCTTGCTTTTTTCCTTTGGATAAATAATACTTTTTTTCCTGAGGGAAAATTCTATGCAAGTCCTGCATTGCTACATTTCACTGAAGCAGGAAAGCAAACTTGTATCTACTTGAAAGCCTTCTATTAAAAAATAGAATGCTAACATTTAAACACCAGTGTAATTAAGCACTTTGCCTAAAATGGCAGACCACCTAGCTGCTGTATTGGAAGCAGGCAGGGGGAAAAAGCCAAATTCTTCTATGGGAGCTAGTTAAAAATGGTGTGTCTTCTGCTCAGAAAGTTTTATAGGCTGTCCTTAAGGCTGCAATACCTTCTATTCTTTATGGCAAATGAGAGATTATTTGTGCTGCTCCCTTTGTCTTTAGGGAAAGAATCCAGTCCTTGGCTACTGGTTAGGCCACACCTTGAGTACTGTGTCCAGTTCTGGGCCCTCAGTTTAGGAGAGATGTTGATGCTGGAATGTGTCCAGAGAAGGGCAACAAAGCTGGGAGGGGTTTGGAGCACAAGCCCTATGAGGAGAGGCTGAGGGAGCTGGGTTGCTTAGCTTGGAGAAGAGGAGGCTCAGAGGAGACCTTCATGCTGTCTACAACTCCCTGAAGGGAGGTTGTAGCCAGGTGGGGCTTGGTCTCTTCTCCCAGGTGGCCAGCACCAGAACAAGAGGACACAGTCTCAAGCTGTGCCAGGGGAGGTTTAGGCTGGATGTTAGGATGGAGTTCTTCACAGAAAGAGTGATTGGCTATTGGAATGTGCTGCCCGGGGTGGTGGTGGAGTCACCATCACTGGAGGTGTTTAGGAAGAGACTGGATGGGGTGCTTGATGCCATGGTTTACTTGATTAGATGGTGTTGGATGATAGGTTGGACTCGATGACTCCAACCTGGTCTGGTTCCTATTCTATTCTATTCTATTCTATTCTATTCTATTCTATTCTATTCTATTCTATTCTATTCTATTCTATTCTATTCCAAAATGTCAGATTCATTTACAGAACCATAAAACTGTTGAGTTTTGAAGACACCTTGGAGATCAAGTCCAACAACTTGCCTAGAGCTTGCAATCCTGCTACTACTGCTAAACCATGGTTGCTCCATTTCTTTTGTTGAGCATAGTGTATTCTCTCCTGTTATTTTTTTTTCCCCTTGGAATGTAATTTCTTTAATTAGTGTAAATTGCAGTGAATCAGCTAACACAGATGGCAAGAAATGCAGTGATGTTTTTGTCTCAAATGTTTGTTCAGCTCGGCTGGAAGAGAAGGATTTCACTCTGTGGAATCTATTGTTAGCCAGCAGATGAGTCTTAGTATTGGTGATGATAGCACTGGGAGTTGGTCCAATCTGAGCTTTGAAGATGAACATCCTGATGAGAGCAGCAGTTTTCTTCACCTCAGTGACAGGTAACTATAAACATGTTAGTATAGCTAAACAGTTAATCTTGGCACGAAATAACTTGCATCAAGTGTCTTTCTCCAGGGGTTGGGGAAGAAGAGATTCTTTCTCTTCAGCACATGATGAATTCTATTAAAAATGGTTCTAATGCTATGTTTTGTGTTCTCTTACAAAATGCTGTTGCCCACAAATGTTCATACTGTACACTGGAAAGCTTGTGAAGGGTGCATTGTCATTACTGCTAGGGAGTCACATTGAGTAAAGTAGTATATATGTAATTAAAGTATTAGTAAAAGAGGCAGGCACTTTAAAAATGCCCACTGTATATAAATACAGCTTGAAAGTACTGCTTATGAGTTGTGTTCTGAAATGTCTAGGGATAAAAAACATGGTTATGTGAATTCACCTATCCTTGAAAAGAAGCAATCGGAGTTTAATTGTACAAGGGACTTTACAGGGGTTTTTGGTCTTTTTGTGGATTTAAATTTATAAACTGTTCAGACTGATGTTGGTGGGGTATTTGTGCACTACTAAGCATGAGCTTACAAGGTATGTAATATTTGAACTTACCTGTTCAGGCAGTAAACTTTTCCCACAGACATTCTCCCTACGTTCTCTGGCTGCTTGATAGCTAATGAAGAACAGAATGAGAGTTTAAAAATCTCCAATAGTATCAGTCAGGGTTGGAAGGGACCACAAGGATCATCTAGTTCCAACCCCCCTGCCATGGGCAGGGACACCCCACACTAGATCAGGCTGGCCTCTAGGGATGGGACCTCAACCACCTCCCTGGACAACCCATTCCAGGGCTTCACCACTCTCATGGGGAAGAACTTCCTCCTCATGTCCAGCTGAATCTCCCAACCTCCAGCTTCATTCCATTCCCCCTTGTCCTCATACCTGAGATCCTGAGAAGTCCCTCCCCAGCCTTCTTGTAGTCCCCCTTCAGATACTGGAAGGCCACAATTAGGTCACCTCAGAGCCTTCTCTTCTCCAGAGAGAATGCCTCTGCCTGTTGCCAGGGAAAATTATATTGAAGAGTCATAGCCTGAGCTTCTCTGTAAGGAATATATGAGGCATGAGTAAAATTTGTTTATGATTGATACAGTTACCATAGTGTTGTTAGATAGAAAGTTCAGTGTTTCCATTGAAAAACAGCAGATATTTTGGAGAACCTTTTTTTTACTGGCTATAGTACTTCTAGCATCATTGGATTAAAGAAAATACAGGAGATATACTTCCTTATGTGAATGTGAAACTGTTTGGTACAGAAAAAAAGAAGCTTCTCACTTAAATGTCTACAGTATTTTTCATGTTTAGCTTAAGTAAATATTTTAATCAAACTACTTGAGCCTCTCTGAAATTAGAGTTTGTAGAATAGAATAGAATAGAATAGTATAGAATAGAATAAACCAGGTTGGAAGAGACCTTCAAGATCATCGTGTCCAACCTATCATCCAACACCACCTAATCAACTAAACCATGGCACCAAGCACCCTATCAAGTCTCCTCCTGAATACTTCCAATGATGGTGACTCCACCACCTCCCCGGGCAGCCCATTCCAATGGCCAGTCACTCTCTCTGTGTTGAACTTCCTCCTAACCTCCAGCCTAAACCTCCCCTGGCACAGCCTGAGACTGTGTCCTCTTGTTCTGGTGCTGGTTGCTTGGGAGAAGAGACCAACCCCCACCTGGCTACAACCTCCCGTCAGGTAGTTGTAGATAGCAAGAAGGTCACCCCTTAAGTCTCCTCTTCTCCAGGCTAAGCAACCCCAGCTCCCTCAGCCTCTCCTCACAGGGCTTGTGCTCCAAACCCCTCCCCAGCTTTGTTGCCCTTCTCTGGACACATTCCAGCAACTCAACATCTTTCCTAAACTGAGGAACTGTTACACTTAAATCACTCATACCACTCAATACTTTTGTTAGAGACTACATTGCCATAAATTTACTTTAACAAAGCATCATCTGAAGAGTCAAAATGAATGAGACTTCAAAAATGAAACTCAGGAGTACAAGAAGGGACATTCAGCATATTGGCAGTGAACAGAATATAGGTTAGTTGATGGGGGGGAGGGGAAAGAAATGTTTTTAACAATTCCTAGGCCTGTAGTACCCACATTCTCTTTTTCTGTTTGTTTATTATCTCCAAAACAGATTTAAATGAAAAGAAAGTAAATTCTATAACTTGCAATAGAAATCTGTGACTCATCAGAGGGGGAATGTCCTAAGTTACCTTTTTACTCAGAGAAGGGGAAGGAAGATTTGTATAGGAAGATGTTTTTAGGGGAAACCTGCTTGTGCCAGTTGTTCTACAGAACTAACTAGCAGCACAAGCATTTGTGTTGCTGAGTTTTAGCAGGTAGAATAGACAGGGTCTACAGCTGTTGCCCTGTGTAAAAAGGTGTAGGGAAGACATACAACAAAACAAGATGCAGTAATAACACATTAATGGAACAGTGTTAGCATCTTCTAAGGAAATAAAAAGTTGCATGGCAGTGATAAAGATTGTTACTTTTATTTCCTCTTTTTAACATACCCTTTTATTGAACAGTAAAATGGCATTTAGTCATGGGGCAGGCATTCATTATGCAGTTTACAACAGTTGACAGTTTTGGCTTTTGATACTTTCATGGATTTTTGTGGTGGGTTTTGTTTCTTTAGGGGATTGTTTCATTGTGGTGGTTTGCTTGTTTGTTTTACAGCCAGGGCTGTCTGTCTAAATACTACTGTGCAGATTCTATGTATACCATGTCAGTTTGAAACATTTAAATGTACTATCAGGTAGCATTACTTTCTGGCAGCTATTCTCAATGCAAGTGGCTTCCTTGTGTGTAAAAAGCTGTCAGCACTCTTGCTTGTAACGACTTTTGATGTACTAGATGCCATTAGACCAGTTTGTTTGTCATGCTGGTACAGTGTAATTAAATGGAATGGTGAACTTTAAGCAAGTTTTACTTGGTAAGGAAAGGCCTCTACCTTCCTTCTGTGGTTCTCCAGGCTGTTTGCAATATTCATTGAATAGGAATAGGAATAGAGTAGAGTAGAGTAGAATAGAGTAGAGTAGAATAGAATAGAATTAACCAGGTTGGAAAAGAACTTTGAGATCATTGAGTCCAACCTATCACCCAACACTGTCTAATCAACTAAACCATGGCACCAAGCACCCCATCCAGGCTCTTCCTAAACACCTCCAGTGATGGTGACTCCACCACCTCCCTGGGCAGCCCATTCCAATGGCCAATCACTCTTTCTGTGAAGAACTCCATCCTAACATCCAGCCTAAACCTCCCCTGGCACAGCTTGAGACTGTCTCCTCTTGTTCTGGTGCTGGGTGCCTGGGAGAAAAGACCAACCCCCACCTGGCTACAGCCTCCCTTCAGGTAGTTGTAGAGAGCAGTAAGGTCTCCTCAATAAGGTCTCCTCTATATGTTAAAAGCTTTTCTTGTAATTCTTCTGCTGGTGGATGTTGAGAACTACTTTAGGCTTCTTGAAGCATTGTAATACCTTTGTCAGTTTATGCTTGCATTCTGGTTGCATGACTTTCAAGGCTTTTGATTTGTCCTCTTAAAGCAACATTTTGTTTTAAGATGGCAAAAATAAGTCTCATACATTGCTGTGTGTTGTAATCATGTGGTTCAATACATGTGATTGTTTCAGACCAAGTCTGACCTCTGTAATGTTAATTAATCCCACACCTAATCAGAATAATAGTACACAGGAGAGCATTCTGTTAGATTGTAATGCTCCAGTCCAAGAGGTGAACCAGCTTATTTCTTCTTATGTTATTCATCCATAACTTTCACTGAAGGAGGCTGTTTGAGTGTGAAGTATTGGTATTGATAGGCTGTATTAATCTTTTCTATACATGTAGTTCAACCCAAAATTCATATTTCATATACAATGTGACAGTCTCCCACAGTAGCTGGAGAAATGTTCTCAACCTCAGATTTTCATTCCCTGTGCAAATGGCATTGTTTTTTGGAAGCTTCTGCTCTTTCTTTCTTATGTCTTTTGGTTGTGGGTTTTTGTTTGTTTGTCTGTTTGTTTGTTTGTTTTGCATGAGAGAACTCTTGATTATCCTTTGCACCTGTAGTTTAAATAAGCAACAATCTGCTGAGTGAATTACCTGCAACTTTTTATTTTCTATTTCCTGTTAGGGTGTGTTTCATATTTGCAGGTTTGCTAAGCTGTTGTTACTCTGTGGAATAAGTGGAAAGAAGCTTTCCAGTCACACAGAGCTTAGGTAGGTGAAGAAAGCATCTGGCAGGGTTTTCTCTGAAGGTACTTCCTGGCCGTCATACCATCTCTAGTAGACAATTCTAGCTTCTCAGAGGTTGCTGGTCATCTTGAAATTCTGTTCTGGAAGGGTTCCAGATGTGCTCTGGAGGAGGTCTAAAGTGGGGGAAGAGTGATGTAATCAGATAACTAACTCAGTCTTGTACATAAGCGCAGGCTTAACCAGCTGTGCTAATTACAGTGCCGAAACGTACCAGTGTAAGGTCATGCTCAGTTCTTTCAGTTCTTCTCATTGGCTGGAATGCAGTTATAGAATAAGTGCAGTATGTTAATGTGAAGTCATCTTTCTAGCATTGTTTTCACTGATCTATAAACCCCCATATTTTAAAGAGATCAACTTGTAGAACAGTATTCAGAATTAAGTTCTTCTGTTGTTGCTAGAAGAATTCCTTCTCATCTGGCGGTTGAAGATAATCATTGGATTTTTGGAATGAGCTGGAAGGATTTCATTTGTGTGGTTATCTTCACAGTGTATAATTTTATGAACTTTTAGCTAGTTCTTAAGCAAAATTTATAGCTGTAATCATATTCCTGTGAGTAATTGTAATGAAATTGCTGAGCTCGTATAAATAGCAAGCAAATGTGCTTAGACTTGAGGACAAAATTACTGCTAGCACTGATCTGGAAAATTAATGAGTACAAATTAATACTTTCACCTGCTACTGAAACTTACCGTTTTGCATACTGTGCACATTGCTGCTCTGAGTAGCAATGGCAGTCATGTTTGCACTGTCCTACAGCAAACCGGATTAGGACGTTTCAGTGCTCTTGCATTAAATGTCTTGACAAAACAGCTCTAAGCAAATTGAAGGTTCTAGTTGAGCTATTGTTCTTTCTAGTTCAGCTGTGTTCTCTTCTTCTCCTGGCAGTAATGGTAACAGCAGTAGCTGGAGCAGTCTTGGTTTAGAAGGGGATATGTATGAGGAGAATTTATCCTTTCCAACACAGACAGGTTAGTTGAGTTGAGCAATATAAATCAGATGGGTTCCTCATAATTAATGCATGAAATCATCATTTGAAAAATAAATTCATGGTGCATTTTTTATGCTGATACCTTTATCACACTCCTCTCCCTTAATCACAATATGATTTTTATCATTAATTAATCATACTGAATGGTTAAATTTTGCTGTGCTAAACTCACGAATGCTTCCTGCTTGCAAAATGAGAGGTCCCTTTGTGCATGTTCTTGCTTGCCATTTTTCCAAGTCTTTAGGTTTACTTTTTCATGCCAATTAGAGCTTGCTTCCTACAGGACTTCTGTGTTTCCTTTAGCTTGGGAAATTCTCAAAATGCTTGGTTTTTTGAATTTTTGTGGAACTACTATGATTACAGCTTGACTAATCTATAGCTGTTCATACCTCTGACATGAGATGTCTCAATCTCTTCACAAAACTAAACTGCCCTCCTTAATTAAAATCAGTAAGTTTTCTTCTACTTTAAACATCTTCATGTTACAATCCTTCTTTTAATGCCTTCTCTTGTTTCTTCTTCTTTCCCCCAAAGTGAATCTTGTCAAGCTGATGATAAATCTGTTTTCCAACCTGAAATGGTGCAAGAAGCAAAGCTTCTTTTCATGATAACTTCTTAATTATTTTTATGATCTTCTTGACCTTTGACCTTCATTACAGTCTTAGGATTGACTGCATTTATTGTCCATATATTGGATTGTATTAATTTTGTTTTGCAATACAGTGATGGAACAGAAGATAAAGATGAAGACTCCAAAGGAGCTCTAGAGGTAATATCAAGGCCGGCATATACTGCTTTCTTGACCTCTGCACTCTACATGAGTTATTTCCTTTATGCTTTCTTCTGTAGTCTGCCAAACAAGGTGAAAAACCTATTATCTCTGTTCATCATATGTCTGGTGTTGTCTGTCAAGTATCAGAATATATTCATACATTAATGCCCTGCATACACCTCTTAATGCCCGAAATGTACAGCTTGGGAAATGCTAGTCCCTGATGCTCACACATGTAATTATGTAAAGTAGTGAACTCTGATCAGCTTATTGAAAGTGTAAATTATATGCATAGAATAACTTCTGTGTAAATACTTGATAAGGAGCTGTGGCAATGCACGTGCATGGCTCTGTCTGAGATAAATAGTTACTTAAACTGGCCATATGAACTCTGGGAGAGGAGTCATAGGGAACAATGACTCCCCGCCAGGGGAGGTTTAGACTGGATGTAGGAGGAAGTTCTGTACAGAAAGAGTGATGGCCATTGGAATGGTCTGCCCAGGGAGGTGGTGGAGTCACCTCATTGGAGGTGTTCAGGAGGAGACTTGATGGGGTACTTGGTGCCAGGATCTAGTTGTTTGGGTGCGTTGGATTGGTTGATAGGTTGGACACGATGATCTTGAAGGTCTCTTCCAACCTGGATTTATTGTATTACTGTATTATAAAACAGGAATTCAATCTATTTCCTATACTCTCTTCTTATTGAATTAAAAAAAAAATGGGATATCCAGAGAGTGTTAGAGCTTTTAGTTGTAGAAGCTCTGCTTTGTTCCAGTCTGACTGAAGTGCAAAGGTCTGGTCTATTCTATTTTATTATATTCTATTCTATTCTATGGAGGTAAACTGCATGTGAACATATATTTTATTGCAATGTGTTCCTTAGAATCAATCAATAAGGTTGGAAAAGACCTCAGAGATCATCAAGTTCAACCTGTCACCAACACCTCAGGAACTAAACCATGGCTTCAAGTGTCATGTCCAATCCCTTTTTGAACACCTCCAGGGATGGTTACTCCACTACCTCCCTGGGCCAGCACATTGCAATGGCCAACAATTCTCTCTGTGAAGAAATTTCCTCACCTTGAGTCTAAAATTTCTCCTGGCACAGTTTGACACTGTCTCCTGTGTTCCTTGTCTCTGTCGAGTTAAGTCGGCAGTGTGGAAAAACAGAGCCATAAATACCAACTTGGAATTGCATATTTGGTTCGGAGGTGTGACAAAGTATTGCTGTGATAGCTGGATACAGAAACTAGTGTAGGAACAGAAGATGCTAATACCATAGTTTCTCTGTGTTATCAATGCACTGCTCTTTCAATACTGAGTTGATTTTGGAACTCATGCTGTAAAAGAGTGTTGAAGAAATTGGATAGACCTCAGTGAAAACAGCACTGTGGTTTGGAAAAGTCAGAGGCAGTCTTGCTCAGTCTGCCTGTACAGGAAAGAATTCTGAAACACACACTTCTTAAAAATTGAGTAGGTGAAGGCATAGGGAGAAAATAGGAGTTGGAAGTGGAAATGACCAATGAACAACGTGAGATCCATTGTTCATTTTAGAATAGAATAGAATAGAATAGAATAGAATAGAATAGAATAGAATAGACCAAGTTGGAAGAGACCTCTGAGATCATTGAGTCCAACTACATCCAACACTATCCAACATTATCTAATCAACTAAACCATGGCACCAATGCCCCATCCAGTCTCTTCCTAAACACCTCTAGTGATGGTGACTCCACCACCTCCCTGGGCAGCAGATTCCAATGGCCAATTACTCTGGGAAGAACTTCTTCCTGACATCCAGCCTAAACCTCCCCTGGTGCACCTTAAGACTGTGTCCTCTTGTTCTGGTGCTGGTTGCCTGGGAGAAGAGACCAACCCCCACCTGGCTACAATCTCCCTTCAGATAATTGTGGAGAGCAATAGGGTCATCCCTGAGCCTCCTCTTCCCCAGGCTAAGCAACCCCAGCTCCCTCAGCCTCTCCTCATAGGGCTTGTGCTCCAACCCCCTCCCCAGCTTTTTCACCCTTCTCTGGACACATTCCAGCAACTCACTATCTTTCCTAACCTGAGGGGCCCAGAACTGGACACAGGACTCAAAGGTGTGGCCTAAATAGTGCTGAGTGCAGGGGGAGAGTGACCTCCCTGCTCCTGCTGGCCACACTGTTCCTGATACAGGGCAGGATGCCATTGGCCTTCTTGGCCACCTGAGCTCACTGCTGGCTCATTTTCAGCCTACTATGAATCAGTACCCCAGGTCCATTTCTGCCTGGCTACTCTCCAGCCACTCTGACCCCAGCCTGTAGCACTGCATGAGGCATGAACAACATGAGAGCCATTGCTGTTCAGCTTATGCAAGGCTATGTTAAAGTCTCTGTCATTTGGAATATGCATGGAAGTTTAGATGTCTTCTAATACCCAGCTATGTTTGCATACAGTTGTAAATGGGATAAACAGGACTCCTTGTGTGAAAGTACAGAAACAATTCAGGCCAGTGTGACTTCTTTTTCTTTCTGTGTACTCAATTGAAGGTTTTAATACTGACTAAAATGTGAGTATGGAAACATTTTGGAATCAACTTGAAGCTACAGATCTGA